>JAINUG010000156.1:250000-612500 GCA_029706075.1 Aldrovandia affinis | reverse complement strand
TTATTATGATCAATAACAAGAATAATTATGATATTGTTATTATATGTAATAATATGTAATCATCATTAATGTAGATTATTATTCATTGTATGAATATGATACATAAATGAAATGATCTTGTAATTTACATCTTTGATTTTATATATACATACACACATACTATAGATATATATATAGAGAGAGGGAGAGAAAAAAATCTATAAAAATGTATTAGAAATTGACATTTAATCAAACATTATTATCGAGCCCATCATCACATTAGCATACATAGGATGTTGTTTGAATCATTATTCATTTATCGTTGTTGTAAAATGGGCATTGGCCAGCACCAGGGACAACTCACAGGGAAATACGTGGATTCCACCTAATAGGCTAACGCAACACATCCTGGGCCATTAAAAGAGCCCTTCCCATCTCCCACATGTTATGAACATATTGGTTTTCATATCACTTACATGATGGTATGATTTGATATTTTTGCTCCAAGGCATGTTATGCATCTCTGTTCCAAAGTGCCTTATCTATATTAATAGCTTTATAGCACAAATGCAAAAATCAAAAAAAAAAATGAAAGCGTCTTTTTTTTTCAAGCTTATATTTGTGCGGTATGAAACGGTCTCGCTTCTAACCCTGTATCTTTCAGCCCCACCTTTCCTGCATCTAAAGTAAAACTGTGCCTTCCGTCTGGCCGAAGAAGAGGATGAAATGAAAACCCTTTTAGAGAACTGCCAGCGCTAAACGCTAAAGACGAGTTTGCCGGCACAAAAGCATGGCCATCTCTCTCACTTGAATCTTTGAATAATTTATATTTAAGTTTCCGCTGCATCAAACACAATTCAATATAGATTCTTGACATCATTTCTGTGTCTTTCACTCTGTGCTGGACGTCGAAAAATACTCCAGTTCTACTTTCACCGGCATTTACACAATAATGCTTTTTTTCCTCAGCACAATCTTGTGCTGTTGAGAAGGTACTCGCTGTATAAATGAATAAATAGGGAATTCTTGGTCAATTTGTTTTGGTACTTTTCATTCCCACAATCCTTCTTGGCCTATTCTGGAACTGTATGTGCATACATACAGTATATGTGGTCGATATGTGATTATCAAAACTGCAATTTGAACGGTGTGACAAAGGCAAACAGTTTCACGGTTTCCCCATCACAATCTCTTTCTGGATGTTTGGAGTTCTTCCCGGCTTATTTTGTGTGGCTGAACTCACGTGCCCAATGCTGTCCCTACTTGAGGATGGCGTCCAAATTTAAATAAAATGTACACCAATTATTTTTTTTTTTTGCAGACTATTCATTTTAAAATCAGTTTCGTTATCTTCTCCTCGATATTGTCGCTTTAGAGAGGGTGGCACTGAGCTATTCTGATCCAGAGCTTTGTGCTTCTTTGTCGATATTATTGCAAATCTTCCTAGTTTATCTGACCTTAATTAATGAATTGTTTGGAATTACATCGCAGTAATCTGTAACAACTCCTGGTCATACATGTCTCCTCATGTTCTCTAAAAGGAAACCACCTCTTATGAACATTCGGTGGGGGTGGGGGTCACTACATCAAACACCTAATGACGCCCTGCGCAGTGGCTCCAGATCTGAGCCGTGATTGACAGTTGTAAGCTCCGTCTCAGCTGTGGACCATCGCCCACCGTGTGACAGGCACCGGGATGGGGCGGGTCGCTACCCACTGCTCCCGCTCAGGCAGTCCTGTCCCGGCCAGCGTTTGTTCTCCAGACCCGGCACGCTCGAGCCCCCCTCCCCACACCTGCTTTCCCATATTTATTTATTATATATATATAATTTATTTTTAAAAACATGTTTTTGATGTAGGCCCATGCACATCCGAGAGGCCAGAAGCCCCTGGTCAGTTAGCTCAAGGCGATTGCGGACACGCCAGCGAAACGGACAGCGGACGGCTGGCCTCGAGCGCTGGCCGGAGTCGAGCGTCGGTCGCGTGCTCGCCGAGCGTGAAGCGGGGGGGATGCTGGACGGAGTCAACCCCCCCCCCTCACCCCTCTGTTTGTGTTCTGCAGTGACTGGGCTCGGACCCCGAGGCCCTAGTCCAGCTCAAGAGGCTGGCCGGGTGAAACGGTGTCGTGTTTAAGAGCGTGTAAGGCCTCCCGGGTGGTCTAGCGGTTACAACGTTCGACGCTGGCCACTGCAGCCGGGGTTTGATTCCACCGACCACGCCAGAGACGGCTCTGGCTGGGAGCACCACTAGGGGGCGGCGATTGGCTGTCTGCCCCAGGGAGGGGGGAGTTAAGCCGATATGAGTTTGCTGTGTATAGCAGTGGCTCTGGAGTACTGGGGTTATGGTTGACGGTTTGACGAGTGCCGTATTGGAGGAGGCGATACTTCACCTCTGTCACTGCTGGTCTCAGGGCTACAGCAGCAAACTCTTAATACGAGGCGGGGGGGATTGACATAAAAAATAGAGGGTGTAATTGGATACTAAATTGGGAGAAAATGGGATAAAATCAGAAACAAATTATTTAAGAGTGTGTAAGGGTGTTGCTGGGGCATTTGAAAAAACTAGTTAAAACAAAGCACACTATGGATTTGAAATGAATAAATATTTCTATCTCATTCAAACAAGCCACAAGACAAAACTAGGGCCTCAAGGATTCACCACTGCGCACAGTACAGGACACTCAACAACATGTGGCCTAATCCCGATCCAGAATCCAATCAGACGAATCCGATTCAGTTAAACCTTTTTCGTTCGACACCAAGGAGCTTCAATCCGGCTGAGAAAATAAATACATTTAATACAATAAACAAAAAAGCACACGGCACTCTCTGTGCTTTCTTTTGTGTATTTTATTTCTGTTACCGCGGATAAAAACCGCTTCCGCTCTGGGCCAGACTTGAGTTCTTCTCCTTCCCACATCTTCCCCCGACTTCACACAAGGCATCGACGCTGCAGTCTGCAGGCCCGGGCTTCCAGATGGAGCTGGGGCAGCCATCTTCCCTCAGAAGTGGGGAGATCAAGGCCCGTGATAAAGAGAGGGAGAAGTCAGCCACCAAAAGCCGGCGCCTTTGATGGCTGACAGGTACAGGCGCCTTCACAGGCATGAAACGGAATGGCCAACAATCTCCCTGACAGCATACAGGCTTCTGTTTGTTTGGTCTGGACCGGGCGCTGCTGCTGCGGGCAGCGGTGAGGAGAGAAGCCTGCTCATTGTCTGTGTTACCCTTCCACAACTAGACAACTTCTGAAGGGTAACACCAGTTTACAGGTAGGGACTGATAGATGTCTTGTCCAATCAAACCAGACTCCAGATTCACACACACACACACACACACACACACACACACACCACCCTTTCCCGCATCAAGCCTGGAGAGGCTGAAGAAGCCTCAGGAGTTTCTGTGTTCATTTAAAGCGAGCCCGTTTCGCGACGTCGCCATGCCAATGTGGCATATCGGGTGCATGCTGGCTGGAATTTGGTTACCCGCCCAACCTCGACCCTCCCCCACCCCCCCGGCAGGCTTTTACCGGACACCCGTGAGGAGACGGCGGGCCTTGCGTCTCTCTCACACACAACACGCCTAAGAGGGGGACAGGCTGAGCTAATTGGCCGATGGAGGGCGGGGATGGCGTGGGGAGTCGCTTTGATCGCCAGTCCCGGGGTCAAGAGAGGCATTGGATTAAAACCCCAGCCCACAGTGACCAGCAGCACACCTGTCCTGGTGAAGGGGGGGGGGGTGGGTGGGTGGGTACAGCCCAGTCAAACAGACACAGAGGCGCAATGCACCATCCGTGCCCCCCCCCCTCGCCCACTCCCCTCCACAGCGCTCATTACACGGCTGACTGACAGCTGGAGGAGGCTCTGCAGGGCTCACTCCGACTGGGCCCGGCACGCGGCACGCGCGCTTCAAAGGTGAGCTCCGCCAGGGTGGCGGAATTAAATAGCGCCTCTGAATTTTTAAATTGCTTTCTTTTGACATGGAAAATGACAAGTGCAGGAGAGAGGAGAGGAGAGGAGAGGAGAGAGGAGAGAGGAGAGAGAGAGGGGGGATAAAAATAGAGGCTGGGTAAGAAACTCAAACACTTTGTACGGCAGGTGGATTTGAAAGTTTACCAACTGCAAGAGGATAAACATTACCGTGTAGCAGTTTAGCATTCATCCGGTGACAGTGCGCGGCACGCCGGCGATGAGCGGCGAGACTTTGTCACTTTTGACAGGTGTGTACTTTAGGAACAAGTGTTCGCTCCCTTTGATCACGGGCGGGGGAGAGTCAGATCCTGTAGCTTGCTTTTCGCAAGGCGCGTCTAATGCGTACTGCCAGGGTAAAGATAGCGACAGAGAGAGCGCGCTCCTCCACGCAGGTAAAACAACGGAGATCGGAAATGGGGTGCGCTGGAAATGATCAGAAGGAACGGTTTTTTTTTGTTGATTTCAAAGCAGCTCGGCTCACGATAGCGAGGAAACGCGCTGTACACACTAATTGCGTGATAACTATTCCCACATGCAGGGGGAGAAAAAACGGAGATGCTGTATGAAAAATGTACTTGTGATGACATTTGAATGATAGCGTATACACTATGGTAACTAGTAACACACACACACACACACACATACACGAAAATGCACTTAACATACACATCACACCTACCGTAAATGCACACTTGCATGCAAACACAGACTTTAGCTCAATATTCCTTTAGGGAAAAGAGAAAGAGGAAAGGGAAAGCCACAGGTATAATTGACAATGACTGCACAAAGTGACTTCACAAAGTCCTTCTCAATCTGGACTTGAAACACAATTCAGCGATGTCAATAAACACATAAATAACAGACATTACATGCTGTAGTTTGGCATTAACTTTTCACGCATTGTGGGATTTTACAGCATCAAAGACAACAAAGGCCAGAATCAGGAGAGAGATGTGTGTTTTTATTAGAATTGCAGTGTTTCAGCACCTGAACTAAACATGGTCAGAGTGGAGATTCTGTATGTATTTGGAAATTTCCTTTGGAAATTGTTCTTGCAAAACACACACACCTTACAAAATACTGGCTACTGAATTGATCTTAAAATATTAATCTTAATTTAGCTGAAAATCTTTGGAACGGTGCTGACATATAGATTGGCAACCTTGGTTCCATTAACCCTCACCCATATTTTTAAACATTTCTCTAAATCTCTTCAACTATAGATTAGCACTGGTACTGGTTCTAAGAGTATAGCCTTTTCCACAGTTTCTGTTACTCTGGTAAACACTATTGTACCCACTTGTGTGCACTTTCTAAGTCCCTCTGGATAAGAGTTTATTTGCAGTTTGAAGGTGCTGCTTCATAAAAAAAGGTTTATTTGTCGTCATGTTAGCAACTCCATGAGTGACCATTATAGGATGTAGCTAGACATTTAGTGGCATTTACTGAATGGTAGTCAATGGGGGAAGGCTGCCCCCAAATGCCATAGCAACACGTACAAAAACAACAAGTGCTCTTTCATTTTTTCCTTTCTTTCTTTGGGGTGTGTCCCACAACACTGTGCCATGTCCAGATCATGACAGTGTATTTTCGCGTAAAAGGTGAATTTTATGAGCATAGGCCCAGCTCCTTCTACATGCCAACATACCCACTAGACAGGGCTGGATCTGGACGTTCATTGGCCCTAGGCCCCGCCTCCACTTTGGGCCCCAAAACCCCCCTCCGGCATGGCATTCTGGGAGATGGAGTTCTTAGATTTGACGTTAGATTAAAGATATGATTTAATTTGGGTTATTTCTATTTGGGACTACTACTACTAATAATAATAAGGATCCTGTGTGATGAAAATATATTTATTAGGCGTGTAAGTGTAATATGAATCATGCAACAACAACAAATACAATATATATATATATAAAAATAATATCAATATGAATATTATCCCCATACTTCTCTGGCCCTATGTCAGGTTTGGACCCTAGGCCCAGGCCTTGTCGGCCTATGCAGATATCTGGCCCTGCCACTAGATAAACAGGGGTTCCCAAACTCTGGTGCCAGTGGGCCAGGGTGTGCTGGTTTTCTTTCTTGCTCAGCACTTAATTGAACAAATAAAGTGTTTTTATGACACGGTTAACTCACCTCGCCTGCTTTCTTTAGTCTAAATTGGTTGTGGGTTTTAAGGTGAAAAACTAACAAAAACCGCACACCCTGTGGCCCACCAGCACCAGGATTGAGAAGTACGGCACTAGAGGGATGTGGCCTTTTCAACTCAAGCTTCTCGATCTACGGTTGGCATCTGCAGTGTGGGCATGATTGTCAGAGTTGTCTCCCTGTAAACCAGAATCCTTCACATTGTTACTCTCCGTAGGAAAATGTAATTCACATCTCTTCATAGAGAGTGCCTCCACTGTAAATCTGTCTCTGCTGTACACAAAGGCAAGATGTCCTCTGTGAAGTTTCAATAAAATATTTGCCTCTCTGAAATAATCAATTTTAATGATATGGATATGTGGATTCTGGGGGGAAAGAAGGGTTTCTTTGTCATTACTGATGGTAGAATATTGAATTTATATTGAATTTGCTTTTCAGTGAAAGTACTGGTTCCATTGGCCATTGCATTCCAGACTTGTAAAAAGACTGGAGGCACTTAAAAGAGTGAAGAATGCATTTGGAAATAATGAAGGATCGCTCTATGCAACACACACACAGGAGGCATTGGAAACAGACATCATCAGAGATTGACTCCTGATACATTAGCTTGGGCATAAATTAATCAAATTATATTGGCAGGAACTAGCCGTGCATGAAGAATTAAACATTAACAAGTGTTGATTCAATATTAGACACAAGCTACCCTTTGGTTTTTTTTTCAATCTGAAAGTTTTATAGACACGAGCACGAAGATTCAAGAGAAAATTGGTTATTTTCTGAAACTCTTAATGACGAGGAGAAGTCCCAGCTGAGGTGGAGCAAACATCCTGAGATAAACACGGCAGGGGAGGGGCTGATTCTCCATGTGCTGAAATAATCAGGTCAACCTGAGGAACGGGACATGGAGCCATTGAGCTACAGGTTCGAATCTGGGTGTGTGGCCAGGAAGGGGTCCCATCAGGCAGCACAGCAAAGAATTACATTTAAGGGGCTTTATCGGAGTAACTCTCCTTACTTGTTCGTATTTGTCCTGTTATTTGCACCTGGAGAATCGCACCAAAAACAAATTTCATGTTTTTTAAACTTGACTAATAAAGAAATCTGAATCAGAATCTGGTATGTTTTCTACACCACCGAAAATAAAATAATATAATAATATAATATATGCCATTTAGCAGACGCTTTTATCCAAAGTGACTTACAGTAGTGAATGCATACATTTTTCAGTATATGTGGCCCCAATGGGAATCGAACCCACAACCTAAGCTGTTGTCGACGCCGTGCTCTACCAACTGAACCACACAGAACCAACCAAGGAGCTGAGATACTCAAGCAGACAATCTTAGAAACAGTATGAACTCAATTTCAGCTTAGTCAAACTTATTTAAGCAGCCCATTAGTAAAAGGAAGCGCCAGCAAAAGTTGTACTTGTCTGCCACGTCTGGAAGAGTACAATGCTTAACCTGAGCTTGAGCAGACTGGTGACATTAGCATGCAGAGCAGTGACAGAGGGACCCTGGTTCAGCCTGGTGCAGTGGGGTGGTTAGGGGTGAGGACCGAGGCTTCCAGGAGGGAGAACGGGAGAAACCTGGACACACAGGACAGGTCAGGTGCCCCCGTCTGAACCGGCGCGAACCGCGATCACGCCAGGGAGGGAGATCACCCAACCGCTCTTCCAAACGCCTCCGGTCGCCTACCTCCGAGGCTCCTCAGAGCGCTCAAACGCCCGGATTAGCGCTGGGATTTGTACCGCAAAAGCCCTGGACACCGAAGGTAAACTTTTAAGTCATTAGCCCGTTTTAATTTGCATCGCCCACACCGAGCGCATTCCAGTTTCTCCTCCAGATCTGCGCTAATCAGTCGCAAATGTATTCACTCTCTTGACACGTCGCAAGAGAGGAGGGGGAAGAGCGTATATATCCTGACAATGAAATGAAACGGAAGATTGGTTTGGGGTTGGGGGAGGGGGGGGAAACCAAAGATATAATAAAACCGCTCGGTGCAGAGAGGACAATGGTATTTTATGACAAAGAAAGATAATGTGAGGAAAGAGTTTTTGCTAACTTATATGAGGAGTTTTAAGAGTAGGCTACTTAACATGTGAAATGTTAATTTTAGCTATTGTTTTCAGGCTCACCTCTGCTCCCCCTGGCTTAGCGAAAGTCTGCCTGCCATTCTAACTCTCCATAGGAACATCCAATTCTGTTTGAAGTTGCTGATCTGGGTTCAGCCCGTACCATTCAGACTTGCTTCACCTACAAGATCAATAAAGATCCGTTCAAAGCTAGATTGGCTTCATACAGCCTCAGATTTTTATTAATTTATAGAAACTTCTTGAAACTTTGTCTAAAGGGAGTCCGAAAAACTTCACGCAATAAAAAAAGAATATAGGGGAATTATTGATGTTGGCTATAAATTTCCCAGCACCCATGTAAGTTTCAGAAAGGGGGCCTGAACAAATATTATGCAAATGTTTGTGCGTGTGTAAAGAAGATTATTTACATTTGAAACGTCAGTCAAATGTATATTAGTTGCGGTGGATTATATGAAATTTGGGGCAAAACTCTAAACCTGAAAAATACATAACTCTTTAGGAACTTATTTGGGCTTCTTGAAAAAGGACTCAAGATTTAAACCTTGGTAATAAAAACAGAAAAAAATTGATTCAATGTTTCTTTTCCCCTCAAATTGATCAATTACTGTGTCCATGCCATATTTATAACAAGGGAATATGGACGTTCTCTAAAGATATGAAGTTTCTTTTGTGCGTACTGTACTTTTCTCACGTGAACATTCTGAGTCTTTCTCTCTTACTCTTATATGTACTATTAAGCCTTGCAAGAGTTATTAACGGAATAACTTTTGCGACTTCCACAATTTAAAATATGCATGGAGCCCAAACAATTCTTTCCTAAAAAAAAAAAGTGCGCTTACAGGTGCTTTTCCTCACTCTGAGATAACTAGCATCGAATTCAAAGCGCGAGGAAAATTCATAACTGCAGCCAACTGTCTGGCGAATATACGGGCATTTCTTTCAACTGCTGCTCTTTCTCCCTCATGCCCTTTGAAACAAGTTGCATGAGACTCACCAAATATTCAGGGACAAAAACCCTGAATTAATTCAGGAGTTGTGTTGGTTTTTTATTTATTTATATATATATCTATATGTCTTTTTTTATTTTATTTTATTTTATTTTATCTCCAGCTCTCTCCCTCACACTTGATTCCCTTTTGGTGGAGAACTTCTGTATTCTGGCTGCCTACGAGACCCAGAATCCCTTGCTGCCAGGTCTCCCTCTGAAGATGGCTCCCAGGTGGGTTGCCAGGTGACCCCAGTGTCAAACCTTAGCAATTTTTATTCAGCTCACAGTGCTGGTACAGGCATCAGAATCCAATTGCGGGAACACTGTGGAACACACTAAAACCTTTCCTAATTTTATTTCTGAGCCAAAGCGCTGTTCACATATTGTGTCTTTGAACTTCCCCTGTGCTCGTAGGTTCTGTTATGTTTAGAGTCAAACTTATTAAAGTTCAGAGAAGAACCAGCACAATGTACTGCACAATGTTCATGTTCTGGACTAAGTTAAGTTTAGTTTTCTTGGTTTAGCCACCAAGGAAATTAATATCCTTACATTTTTAAAGGGTGAAATCCAGCATTCAATTAACTGCATTCAACAAACCTCCATGAGAATGCCTAAGGTTCTTTCAAGGATCAAATGATAATACTTTAGCTGTCCATTATAAGGTTGAATTGATAAACTGAATGTCGCTGACAATCAATGATCCTCTAGTGCAGGCTAGGGCTGGGGCTTGAACTGAATCATTTTAATCTCCATTAACCCTGAGTGTATGACTTGAATGTAGAAGAATGAACAGAAGGATTTTTGATGAGCAGAACAGGCTGTTCAGAAAACGGCTTCAGAAAAATAAAGGAAACACCAACATAAAGTGTCTTAATAGGGCGTTGGGTCACCACGAGCCACCAGAACAGCTTTCCTGGGCATAGATTCTACTAAGTGTCTGGAACTATTAGAGCGATGCAACATGATTATTCCACGGAAATTCCATCACATTTACATTTTAGGCATTTAGCAGACGCTCTTATCCAGAGCGACTTACACAGTTTACATTTTCTTTACATACAATCCATTTATACAGCTGGATATTTTACTGAAGCAATTCAGATTTAGTACCTTGCTCAAGGGTACAACAGCAGTGCCTCCACCTGGGAATTGAACCTGCAACCTCTGAGTTACAAGCCCAGCTCCCTAACCATTACGCTACACTGCCAGCCCTCATTGTTTAATTATTTGTTGATGGTGAGAACTGCCATCTCAGGCGCCACTCCAGAATAAGTGTTCAATTGGGTTGAGGATCTGGTGACTGAGGTGGCCATGGCATATGGTCTAGATCATTTGCATGCTCATCAAACCATTCAGTGACCACTCGTGCCCTGTGGATGGGGGCATTATCATCCTGGAAGAGACCACTCCCATCAGGATAGAAATGCTTCACCACAGGATGAAGGTGATCACTCAGAATGGCTTTGCATTTATTACTGTTTAGTACCTGTTAGTTCCTTTTAGGTCTAGTTCTTTGTTTTTTTGTGCAATGGAAAAGGGCCTTATGACCTTGCCCTCTAAGGGGTTGAGTGGACCTAAACTATGCCAGGAAAATGCACCCCACACCATAACAGAGCCACCAGAACCCTTCATTTCCTGTATTTTGGCAGTTACCTGTATCATGTGTATGTTTATGTTCATATATATAGTATATGTATATGCATGTAGAGAAAGAGAGCAAGAGAGAGAAAAAAATATATATATATATATAAATTTATACACAGATATATATTTTTCCAAAATAATTGACAAAGTGTTAAATGCCACCCTGCATATCAGATGGTCCACCCCGCCAGAAGCCGTTAATGTCAGCCAGCGAGACGGCGACCAAAGTGCCCAGTCCCACAGACATCAGCACACCACAGCTTCTTCATGTTCCTTGCCTTTTTCTTGGTTTTCCCCCAGGCATTTTCAGAAAAGAAATATTTTTTTCTAAAAAAAGGAAGGAAAGAAATCCGCATTGGTCTTTGGGGGAAAGCCAGTGACATTTTGAAGCTGCTGGGGTCTGGGGCCTGCTAATATCTCAACTAATTAGAATCAAAATATAATTGCGGATGATTGCTCACCAAGCCTGGTGGCGATCCACATGGTGGTGTGAGGAGTGCAGTACGGGGGGCAGGGGGCAGTGCGGTTTGGGAGGTCTTGACAGGGGCACAGAGCTGGGAATTTACACCCCCACACGCTGTGCCCCCATTTTGAGTCCACAGTCCACCACTGAAAATAACATGTATTTATTTAATTTATTTAAAAGGGACAGCACATAGTAATCAACATATCTGCAAAAGGCATCAATGCCAGAGTTAGCTTGAGAGCTGGTTTTCATCTGTAGTCCCTTGGCAGGTGAAAGATTGATACAAGACAGTACATTACATTTCAATACAGGAGAGTGTAGGCCAGGAAAACAAGAGCAAAACAAAACAAACAAACAAAAAAAGTTAACTGAGAAAGCAAATTTGATATAATAATTATAATATATATAGCATTTAGAACTAAATAGCATATAATATATTTAATATATAACACACAATAAAATATATATATTGTGAACAAAATAGAAAAGGATATTGGGACATTTTATTAGTTTATTCCACAAAGGTCTCAATGGGTTAAATTCAGAAAGTATGTCGCTTCAGAAAGTTCTCCATCTCCTTTGGTGTTGGAGGACAGAACTGCAGGTTAATGAGAGAACTGAGGAATGTCACATGGCCTGGGTCATAACACTGGGCAGTAAAAACATTAAAACAGTAATTATGCCTTATATTTACACTCAGAATTTAAAGACAAAACGCATTGAATGGGCCAAAATTCATTGTTTTAATTTGACTCATACTGGGAATTTATCAAAATAAAAAATCACCCATCAAGGTGGAAATATTTGTAATGCTTTATGGACCAATTTATGTAGATGAAACAATTATCAATTTGGAATGCCTAATGTTCTTCACAAGTTGCTATTTACAAAGTGTATTTTGATGTATAATTTACACAGTATGTATAGTACATATACTCTATAGTACTGTATAGTGGTAACTGCCAAACTTAAGGAAACACTTTAAAATAAGGAAATGAGGGATACAAAGTATATTGAAAGCAGGTGCCTCCACACAGGTGTGGTTCCTGAGTTAATTAAGCAATTAACATCCCATCATGCTTAGGGTCATGTATAAAAATGCTGGGCAGGCCCAGTTTCCCATTATTTTGACTACAATGGATAAAATAAGAGATCACAGTGACTTTGAAAGAGGGGTGATTGTTGGAGCATGTTTCTGATGTTTCATGAGGAACAGTGGCTAATTTGATGTTGGCATGGAGGTCTGAGGGAAAGACATCATCAACTAGGGGCAACTGTGGTTGAAAGCGCATACTCCTCAACTGTGATGTCCGTGCACTGGTTCGAGGCAAAACAGGTGAGAAACTCTGAATCAATTGACTGTAAATATCAATCTAGGGCATGAGTAGGAAGTTTCTTTAAGAACGGTCCATTGAGAACTTCACAGACAGGGATACTATTGTTGGGTAGCAGTGCATGAACCCCTTATTACACCTAAAAATAAATATACAAATGCATACAAAGCCATTCTGAGTGATCACCTTCAACCTATGGTGAAGCATTTCTATCCTGATTGGAGTGGTATCTTCCAGGATGACAATGCCCCCATCCACAGGGCATGAGTGGGTCACTGAATGGTTTCAGTCACCAAATCTAGACCAAAGTGAACACTTATGGGAGATTCTGGAGCAGCGCCTGAGACAGCGCTTTCCATCACCATCAACAAAACACCAAATGATGGAATTTCTTGTGGAAGAATGGTGTTACAATAGAGTTACAGACACTTGTAGAGTCTATGCCAAGGTGCATCGAAGCGGTCCATGTTGGTGTTCCCTGACAGTTACCTGTATATGCTATAAACTGTATATATGTATACATAAGTAGTACTGTATACAATACATGTCTGTCTGTATGCAGTTTATAATAAGACGATAAGCAGCTCGTGCTGATGAGGAGCCATTTTCCCGCTCCATGCTGTGAGTACATTATTTATGCGGTAGTGTGGGGACCCGCAGGGCCCATTCAATATTTACCATTGGTGAGGTTTGCCCCATCAGTAACGGCTGAAATCTCCACACCGGACCACCGCAGAGCCCAGATCAGCTAACCTTGCGCCGTCCGTGGGATAGGGATTTGCGTTTCGGTTGGTATTGATACTCATTATATTTCACGATCTGGACCGTTTCTGTTTTACAGCTGGGCAAGTTTTGGAAAAATTCTAGTGCAGCGTGTCTTTTGAGCCACACAAGACAAAGTCACAAATGCATTGTACAAATAGTATGTTCTCTCTCTTTCTTTTTGTCCCTCTCTCTATCTATCTCTCTCTCTCTCTTAAAAATGTGATTTGAGAGAGAAAAAAAGACACAAGAGTGCCCATACTGTCTGTGGCTCGCCCTGAGGAGCCGCCACTTCCTGCTTCCTGTAAGTGCTTTGGTGAGGAGCTGGACGTAGTGCCCCCGAGCACAGATCCGAGATCAGCTAGCCAAGGCCTAATCTTAACCCAAAACCTCTGACACTGATCCCGGGTCAGTGCTCGAGGGCACTGTCCAGCTACGCGTGGAGAGCACCGTTGGGCCGTAGAGAGGGAGGTTGTTGTGTATGTTGATCCAAGGTCGAACTGTACATTTCCTAGAAATAAACACAAACTGCGAGTGTCCTCAGGTCATCCACTTTACTGGAATTGTCTGTTTATATACTGTATATATACATTGATGCTTGAAAAATTGTGAACCCCTTGTGCAATCATAGACTTTTTACCACAAAATCCTTATTTAATCAGAAACGCTCTTTTCTTAACTGAAATAAAGGATCTATATCTACCAATTTCATACATTTTTAGAGGAAATTGTGCATATAGTAGAGTAAAAATATGGAAAAAGGTATTAGTGAAGGTGCAAAAATAAGCAAACCTCCTGTTGCCTTAGTTAAATCAAATAGAATCAGGTGGGTAAGTAGAATCAGGTGGGTATATAATTGGGTATCAAGTTAACCAATCAAAGGTCAGATCTTTAGAACAGAGTTTGGGTGGCACTCTCATAAATACAGGTAAGAAGCCTGGTCAGTTCTGTGTTACCCATACAGGTGAATGCAAAACACAACATGCCGAGATCTAAGGAGACCTCAGAGTAGTGAGTGCTTATCAGTCTGGAGAAGGATATAAAATCATATCAAAAAGACTTAGGCTCCATCAGTCCACTGAGAGACAAATAATATAGAAATGGAGAGCGTTTAACACGACAGTGACTCTGCCTAGATGTGGGCGTCCTTCTAAAATATCACCAAGAGCCACAAGAAAAATAATAAATCAAAAGTAAAAAGCAAGCCAAGAATAACATCCAGGGATCTACAAGCCTCCCTCGCTACACCTGATGTCATTGCGCATCCATCAACAATAAGAAGAACGCTGAATAGAACTGCCATGCAAGGGTAGCCAGGAAGAAGCCTCTGCTGTCTAAAAAGAACCAAGCTGCCTGTCTTAAATTTGCCAGAGACCACCTGGACAAACCTGAAGGTTTCTGGAAGTCTGTTCTCTGGACAGATGAGTCCAAAATCAACCTTTTTGGTCACAATCAAAAATGCCATGTCTGGCGAAAACCCAACACTGCCCACCACCAAAATAACATTATACCTACGGTCAAGCATGGTGGCGGGAGTGTCATGATCTGGGACTGCTTTTCTTCTTCTGGGCCTGGATGACTCGACATCATTAAGGGAACCATGAATTCTGAGGGATATCAGAGAATTCTTGAACAGAACGTCAGGCCATCAGTCCGAGAGCTAGAACTTAGACGAAAGTGGGCGTTCCAACAAGACAATGATCCGAAGCATTCAAGCAAATCTACCAAAGAATAGCACAGGAGAAAGACGTTTTGTGTTTTGGATGGCCAAGTCAAAGTCCTGACCTAAATCCAATCAAGATGCTGTGGCAGGACCTGAAGTGGGCTGTTCATGCCAGACAGCCCTCAAACCTCACTGAGTTCTGTAAGGAGGAGTGGGCGAGAATCCCTCAAAGAAGATGCCAGAGTCTGATCAGTGGCTATAGGAGACGTTTGCTTCAAGTCATCGCTGCTAAAGGAGGTGCCACAAATTATTGATTGAAGGGGTTCACATATTTTTGGACTCAAGGATATCTGAGTTTTTGTTAAATAAACCAGTTTTGTAAAATTCACAATGAAAATATATCATATTTCTTTGTGTGTGTCCTTTTTTGGGATAATTAAGATTTTATTTGAAGAATGCATTCTTCATTAAGAATTGAGGTTTAGATACATATACATGTATATACACTGTATATATAGTAGAATCTCAGATATGAACCCATAAGGAATTGGGTTATTCAGAACTCTGAAATATTCGTAACTTTGAAATAAAATAAAAAAATACACCAATTGAAAGAACTTGAAACCCTCATTGATTGGATTAATGACATAGCTGTCGCCTTATTTTTAAATAAATCTTTGTATAAATGAACCGATACTCACAACCAGCTGTAATGTGAATAGACATTTTTAAAACTATTTCTTCATCACCTTTCTGAACTATCCATCTCTTTATCAGTGACACCTTCTTTACACCAAATACTGTTGATTTTCCCAATCACATTCTTCACACTGTAATGAATTTGAGGTTGCTCCAACTTAAAATTTGAAAGCAACAAGCTGCACAGCAATGGGGCAGTACAATTCCCTTTAGGAGTAACAAAAGTTCAATAAATATACAATTTCTCATCTTTCCAATTCAGATTTTATTTCATTAACATAAACAATTCAGTTCTCACAATTTCAAGCGACATGAAATCGCACGTTATTTAGCACAACTTTGAGAATGCATGTGTTTGAGTTAAGTTGAGTAAATTAAAAATATCTGTGCAGCTGGTTGCCTTAATATTTTAAATTGCAGCAGCATTTGAACTTAGGTTATGTCAAATTATTCCTTCAGTTTCACAAACAAGAATGTTGCTCTTGCAGTTGGGCTTTCTGTGTGAAATTAAATTCAAGGAATGGCTACTGATCGATTTCACCTTAAAATCACACCAAGCCTCACTGCAGGTAACCTAACAGTGTTTGTCGACTTCAAAACTATTTGACAACACTGCATTTTCTATTCAGCCAAGTGGTGCATTAAGTTTAAATACAATGAAGAACATCCAGCCATCAGCCATCAGGTGCACCATCAACAAAACACCAAATCATGGAATTTCTCCTGGGAGAATGGTGTTGCATCCCTACAATAGAGTTCTGAACCATAGAATACCAAGGTGCATTGAAGCTGTTCTGGAGGTTTGTGGTTGACCCAACGCCCTATTAATACACTGTATTAATATAAACTACATGGAAAACTAAAAGCAGCATCTGCCAGTTTGCTATGTTCCAGCCACCGGTTACAGAGGAATGCATCTTTGCTTCTTTTCATATGAGCTCAATGGGTAGGCCATAAATGTGCCTTTTCTCATATAGTCTTTAGGGAATATGAAATCTGTATCCTCTTTTCAGACTTTAAAGTACTATTTTGTGCTTTGCTTAAATACTGCCTTGAATAGCAAGTCTCTAGGACCAATTTCAGGTTCACTAAAATGTGCTCAGAAATTATTTTTTTATCCGCCTTATTGTTCTTTTTTTTTCATCCACCATCTCTCCCCCATGATTGTGCTGTCCTCGCCTCCCCCAGGAGGGGCCTACGCACTGGCCTGGCATGTAGCGATGCGTCCTCGCTGCCTGATGAACACAATAGTCATTTAAACGGTCTGTTTCTTTGCCTTGTGCACAATTAATACAAATGTATTAGTAGTCCAGCTGGACACATAGCTAGATATTGTAGCCTACTGATAAAGCCGATAAAATTATCTTTATTCGGGATCTTAACCAGAATCACACCGGAGTTTAAAATGATGAACTAGCTTCGCCTTTTCAAGACATGTAGTGTAGAGATTTGTTCAGGGTAAATCAGAAACACGTCACACTTCTGCAGAAAATAGTATTAAATAACTAAGAGCAGAAGTTTGCATGCGATCCAGAAATAGATGCAGCCTCCTTGCCCACCTACTGTGTACAGTATATATACAGTATATTATATTATATTATACAAAAAACTAAGCATTTTAGCATAACACGCTGGATAAAATAAATAAATAAACCAAGGAGGGGGAAGAAATATCAGCACAAAAGCTGCTCAAGCTACAACATGTGAATTAAGCACACACAGCAGTAGAGCAGGCGACAGTAAGAGCTCAATATTTAGCACAAATGGAGCATTACAGTGGCACAGATTCTCTCTTGTCCGCTGCCACGGTATCACGCCTTTAATTAGGAGTTCTTACGCGATTGGAAATTATTACAAAATTCGATCTAAAGTAAATCCACCTCACCGATGCATAATCGCGGCAACATTTTCCACGGTCAATGGAATTAATGTGTGTCAGCCATTTTACATGAGAAAACGGTAAAATCACGCTAAGCAAGCGACGTGCATGTTATGTGTGGTGTGCATGATTAGAAGAAGAAAAAAAAGATAGTTAGCATTTGTTCACATAATGGATTTAAGGAGGCAAAGCCAAGAAGGAAATAAAATAACCCCCCGCTTATATCACCCCCCCCACCCTCCCCGTGGGCAGATATTCCTTCACCCTTCTGATTTGCTGCAGAGGTTGATTTGAGAGTTTGTCATGGTTGTTTTGACAGCCTGGTCAACCTAATCCAGAGATCTGGTCCCAACGGTTTGTCAATTATACTGCTAACCCAACAGTGAGAGCAACACTCGAGGCAGTGATCTATCAACCACCAGCCAAGAATGTCAATGCAGCAACAGAGAGTGCAGGATACAGGGTAGTGCTTCTCTCTACCTCCTGTCTCTACCTCCTCCTCTCTCTCTCCCTCTCTCTCTCTCTCTCTCTCTCTCTCTCTCTCTCTCTCTCTCTCTCTCTAGCGCGCTCCTGCTCTCGCTGTCTATACCTCGGAACCTCAGACCTAAATTCATTCATTAGCTACAGCTTCTTGTGATACTCGGGGAAACCTAATGATACTAGAAATTCCCCGTTAACACCTAGGTTTTTAATGAGTGACTGTGGGAGTGGGATTTGAAGAGAGGCTCGCAGGGGGGGGGGGGGTGGGGTGGGGGGTGGAGGAGAGTAGGGAGAGAGGGAGGAGGAGGAGGAGGGGGAAAGAGAGAAAAAAAATCACACCATTAGACACACGTATCAGGTGAACTGTGGACGAAATTAATACGGGTGCAGTCGGTTGAGGTTACTTAATGTACCCGTTTTCTTTGTTAATATTCTGGACATCTGAACTTCCTGTAACAAGGAGGTTGGGAGGTGGGGGGGGAGTGGGGAAGAAATTGAAGTTTCATAGATTCTGTCAAGAGATGTTCCATTTGGGGGCCTGAAATAATGGGAGAGAGAAGTTGGGAGCGTACGGAAGGAAAGGGGTCCCACGTGTAATCTGGGGAGGGGGGGGCGGTGGTAGTGGCGGGGGGGGAATCTGTCAGGAGACCAGGCTGTGATGGGTAAGACTGAGGACCAGTGGGTTCAGCCCAAATTGCTCTTGTCATTTTGCTCACACCTGTCTCCGCACTCTGTAAGTTGCAAATGACAGTCCGGGTGAAGTATCCAAAGTTGTGGGGAGGGGGGGCTGTCGCACCAAGAAGACAACCAGAGTTGCTACATAATTGAGGAGCCGGAAGGGGAGGCGAGTCCCTTTTTCCTCTCCTGGCGCTGTTCCGCCTGCTGGTGACACGTGGAAGTGCAGGGTGAGAGGTGGCGCCTGCCTGTCGGAACCTCAGCCCCCCTTCTTCTGGATCAGACCTACTACAGAATTCCGCGGATGTCACCTGTCAATCATTCACTGTAATCTCTTGGGGGGGGGGGGGCTGTTGTTCTCCAAGGTGACCTTGGTGGCCACAGAGCATCTGTGTGCGTTTGGACCGCTCCACTCCAGATGTTCTTCGTTCCTTCTGCGGATCCTTCTGGCGGTGACACAAAGCCGGGTTCCCAGGTGGTGCACTGCTGCCTCTGCCCTTGAGCAGCCTGCGCAGCTGAAGGGAATGTCCAGCTGACTGCATGTATAAACGAGTAACACTGTGTATGGCATTTGTTCGGTAAATAGACAAGAACCGAAATAATGAGGAACAGAGTTTTTTGGGTCCTGCTTGGTTTAGCTGTGTGTGTCAACAACAGCGAGTAAATATATTACAACTACAGTGTGCATTTTCCCATTTTAGAATGCCCAATCACGGCTGTAGGCCTGTCCCATTGCTGCAGCTTCCTCTGCTGTCAATTAGGGTGCAGCCTAGCCCTCCTCAACACATCTGACTCACAGCCCAATGTGACTCACTCACCCTCCACAACACATCTGACTCACAGCCCAATGTGACTCACTCACCCTCCTCAACACATCTGACTCACAGCCCAATGTGACTCACTCACCCTCCTCAACACATCTGACTCACAGCCCAATGTGACTCACTCACTCTCGACAATATATTTGACTCACAGACTCCAATGTGACTCACTCACCCTCCTCAACACATCTGACTCACAGCCCAATGTGACTCACTCACTCTCGACAACACATTCGACTCACAGTCCAATGTGACTCACTCACCCTCCTCAACACATTCGACTCACAGCCCAATGTGACTCACTCACAGTCCAATGTGACTCACTCACTCTCCACAACACATTTGACTCACAGTCCAATGTGACTCACTCACAGTCCAATGTGACTCACTCACTCTCCACAACACATTCGACTCACAGTCCAATGTGACTCACTCACAGTCCAATGTGACTCACTCACTCTCCACAACACATTTGACTCACAGCCCAATGTGACTCACTCACAGTCCAATGTGACTCACTCACCCTCCACAACACATTTGACTCACATTCCAATGTGACTCACTCACAGTCCAATGTGACTCACTCACCCTCCACAACACATTTGACTCACAGTCCACAGTCAGCAGCCTCACACTTTCGATGCTGTCTGGGTTGCAGGGCGTATTGGTGCTCCACACATTATCAAACCGGGATGCCATGGCCCGGCCAGATGCTCTACTTGGGAGTCCCAACTATGACTAACTTTCTTTAAACAGTTAATAAATTTCCCTCCCGGCTGTTGGTATGGACAGGAAGCAGCCGCACATTACTTAACTACACTTAAACCCTGACGTTAATTCAAAGAGACAAGCCTGGACATATAAGCATAGGTAAGAAAAAATTAAATAGTGATTTTCTCAACTTTATTTCACATTCTTAAATTTGCAAGTGCATTACTTATTTATTGCCTGCTCATTATCGCTTTGCTACCAGCTTAAAATAGTGAGGCTTAACTGATGCGTGTGAATGTATTCATCTGAGTTTTTATATTGTTTTTTCATCTAAATGGGCTGTTTTTTAACCCCCCATCTAAGATTTTGATTTATTTGACAGGGACAGTGCTGTACAGAGTTAGCTTAAGCTTTGGTTCTCTGTGGCTCATTGGTAAACAGCTCATTTAATCACTGGGATCTGTGTAGTCCCTGTAAGGCAGGAAACAGAGAACAACATCTCTGTTAAGAAAATTAATACTATAGTATAAAAACACAATTACAAGACAATACATATGATACATTCAATATTCAGCAACAAGAAGATTTCACAACATTAAGACACTGAGTTTGCGTTGGATGAGTAATGAGTACATGATTGGCTTGATTTTAGCCATGATTTTATCTTGGGTTTAAAATCAGTAAAGCTGTAGCACTCTCTTATATAACTTGGTACTGAGTTCCAAGAGTTTGTTGCTCTAATAGAGAACGCTGATCTGCCAGACTCAGTAGATCTGTCCTGTGTCCTACAGTCACCTCTCTTGGTCGTCCTAGTTATCTGAGCGTAGTGACATGAACTCTTTTAATGGGGGAGGAGCCAGATCATTGATTACTTTGTACACTAAACTAGCATCAGCAAGGCACACAAAGTTGTCAAAGGTCAGGAGATTATACTTCTGAATGATGTTACAATCGGTGGCATAGCCACGGGTGTGCCAGTGCCACCCAAACAGGCAGCTGGCACACCCAACTAATTTTGCAATCGCACAATAATCTTTTCGCAAAATCCTGAGTCCGTCCGGCTTTAACAGTCCTGGCTGTGATATGAGATGGTTCAACTCAAAAACGGGATTTTTCTGTCCGGCTCCACGCTCCAGTCTGGAAATCGTCGGCGACCATACTGGGGACGTGCAGTGCAATTGCGGATCTATTGGGGTGCCAGATTGACAGCTGCATTCAGAGTCCTGAGAATGAATAGCTTTTTTCTTTTTAGTTTAATTTTCATTCATGAATTGTTTTGAAAATAAATATATTTATTAATAATAAATAATAGGCCGCCGCCTAATAATAATAATTAAATAACTTCCTCTCTCGCGTTTGTTGACTCGTTACGCCTACGTTATGTAGCCTACCTACTCACGCCAATAGTTTTGTCTGACTTTCGCGACCGTAGCAGCTGACGTGCAATTGTGCAACTGTGCAACTATGGCTAAATAAATAGCTAGCTATCATTGACCCGTTTACTTAAAAACAAAACACGTCGGGAGGAAGGAGGATGGACATTTTTTGAATCAGGATATTGATAGAGAGAACTTCCCTTCACACTAATTGAAGTAGCCTACTCAACAGCTGCCCTGCAGACATTTTCCCCAATAGGCTATTAACTGCCTGTTTAAGGGCAATTATACATTTTATCCGCAACAAATCGGATCCAGACACGCCAGAAATCATCAACGTTGAGTCTTGTTGACTCGACACTTGAACAACTTGACACTTTTGTCTTTTGAAAGAGAACTAGCTAACAGACACGTTTGATTGCGATGACATTGGGCTATGAACTCTTTCAATTCAAAACCCAGACGACTCCGCCTTGTGTAGCCTAGAGCCGATAAGGTAAGTCAATACGGTTTCCTTTTTTTAGTCTGGCCCGCCGTGGCATGGTTAGATTGCGGCCTCTGTGAGCGAGGGAGTTCTGAATTTGTGATAAAGGCCTGATCTGTAGGCCTATGGTTATTTAATTTGTGTTTGTATTCCTGTCTGCGCACTAACGAGGGGCGGGCTATGCAACATGTTATTATCGCGAGCCCTGGCTGTTATGTTCCATGGCTAGCTCGCCATTCACCTGGCTGGCCCATAGATATGTCTATTGTGATCTCTCTTAGTGGGTGATGTATTTAGGTGACACTTTTTACTAATTCAAACAGTTGTATAAGCAGATGTATAGGCCTAATAAACCGAATTTATGCCGTCTTCACTCTGTCCCTCCGCATAACTATTGTACATCAGTCTAGCGGCGCCTATACTCTGTTGTAGCGAAAATAAAATGTGGCACACCCAGTTTTTCTGATGCACACCCACCGTCTTTTTTCTGGCTACGCTACTGGTTACAATGATGGTGACTTGACGGCTTTTTATCCACAGCCTTGAGTGTTTGTTTGTAAAGTATTTGCAGTGCGGCAAGTGTTGTTCTTCCAGCTTGTGACCATCTTGTGATACAGCATGAGAAGTGTGAAAAAGTACGTGCATTTTGAGTGCATGTACAGCTTGGCAGCATCTAAGGATAGCTGGTTTCGGGGGGAAATCTAAAATTCCATAGGTTGAATTTGACAGCGTTACGCACCTGCTTCTCATGTTTCCCTGGGTCCTGTCTGCATCCTTTCATCCCATCCCTCTCCTTTCCGGGGGGTGGGGGCTGCTGCTGTGATGTCACGTAACCATGGTGTCCTGCTCATCCACCACGGTGCTGACCGCAGCCTTGACCCCGATTAGCCGTCCCCTGTGTTTCTCATGGCTGGCCCAGCTGATGGCTGCACTTCTCCTCGATGTGCCTCCTAGGGTGAGGCCCTGGGTCCTGACTACATTACTTCATTACGGACAGGCAACGTCTGCAAAATCATAACAATTACACAGAAACTATGTTCAAGAGAGTGACTTGGATTTATGATGATGATGATGATGATGATGATGATGATGATGATGATGATTATGATTATTATTATATATGGAATGAATGAGCTCCAACAAGCACCTTCTCCACTGTTATTTTCCCTTTTGGATATCCTAGTAGCAACAAAAAAAATGATGATGCATGATCATACCATGTATTAATGCATATCTTGTAAGTCCTCTGGATAAGAGTGTCTGCTAAATGCTGAAAATGTAAATGTAAAAAGAGAGAAAGGATATAAAATGATTACTGTACACAAGAATCTTGAAACGAGAGGCCAGGTTTATGTGTAGACACTGAAGAATGAGGAAATTAAAGCATATTGTTTGGGATTTGAAAAGTGAACAAAATGGCATCAAGGCAAAAAATCCCACAATAGTGGCAAACTAGCAAGCAGCACACACAGAGCCCGTGACATAAAGCTGAACAGATTCAGAATCTCAATCAGTCTGTCGCTGTATCATGTATGAGCTCTGCTCTGGCTGGTCTTGAGGGGGACCTGTTTACCATGGCGCGTTGAGTTGAGTTTGCACCTGTGGCCGTCTCTGTGGAGAACGCAGCGATGGCAGAAACACGATCGCTGCTGCAATTCTTCAAATCTGTTTCAGTTTCATGTTCTTAGTTTCAAATGGCTGCCAAATAAATGAATTGTTGTATTTAGGAAAATTGCAAGGGGGTGGAAAAACATACACGAAAGGCCCCCAGAGTGAGTCGGTCAGTAAAGGCTCTCTCCATCTATAGGGTTCATGCTGGGCCCTATAGATACCAGAGGCTCCAGCAGCTGGCTTAAGTTGGCTAAGGATCAGGGCCGTCTTTGTGGGGGGGTGTGTGTGTGACTGCCCCAGGCCCTGCCCTTCACAGGGCCCCCGCGGTGAGAGGGGAAAAATGAATTTAAATAATAATAATCATTTCTTAAACTATGGGTTGACTATTATAAACAATGGTTGCTAAGCAGTTGCTAAGTCTATGATGTACATTTACATTTTAGGCATTTAGTAGATGCTCTTATCCAGAGCGACTTACACAGTTTACATTTCTTAACATACAATCCATTTATACAGCTGGATATTTTTACTGAAGCAATTCAGGTTAAGTACCTTTAGCTCAAGGGTACAACAGCAGTGCCCCACCTGGGAATTGAACCAGCAACCTCTGAGTTACAAGTCCAGTTCCCTAACCATTATACTACATGCCGCCCTGATGTCATTGCATTAACAGGTTGACTCACCCCGGGGTCCCGCCCACCCCTTGAGACGGCCCCGCTTGGGTTTCTCGGGTTAGCCCTGTGCATTAGCTCACTCCCAGTGAGGCCGGGTGCCCCACAGGCTGCCAGCTGTCATCACGGAGGCAGAACTGGCGATTCCATCGAGTGGAGAAGAAAGAAAGAAAGAAAGAAGGGGGAAGGAGCGTTCAAGGAAATAAATCCATTCTCAAAAGCCCGGAACATGAGGAGGAGCCCAGGTCTAAGTTGTTCCGTTTGGGTCTCCCGGCCTTTCTCAGGGAGCACAGGCCTGCTCACAGTACAAACACACACGAACACACTGCACATGAGAGCTCCTTGGACAGGATACAGTTAGTGGAGACTCTGGAGACACAACAGGCGATTCCAATTTGGGGAGGAAAAAATGTTAAAGAACACTCTCTCACACACACACACACACAGATATATATATATGTATATGTGTGTGTGTGTGTGTGTGTGTGTGTGTGTGTGTGTGTATGTGCATGTGTGCATGTGTGCGTGTGTGCGTGTGTGCGTGAGTGTGTGTGCGTGAGTGTGTGTGCGCGTGCGTGCGTGCGTGTGTGTGTGTCTGTGTGCGTGTGTGTGTATGTGCATGTGTGCATGTGTGCGCATGTGTGCATGTGTGTGTGTGTGCGTGTGTGCGTGTGTGCGTGAGTGCGCGTGCGTGCGTGTGTGTGTATGGCAGGCCATTTGAAGTTGTAAGTGTGCTGAGCTCCGTGTCAGGTGAGGAGAACCGACACGAGCAGCGTTAACCCCGGAAAGCATCCCTCTCTGCCGTGTGATAAACGCTCTCCGCCCTCGACGTGTAACCGCCGTGTTTGGGTAAGAAAAGGGATCAATGGAACTTTGTGATATCCACCATCTGAGCTGGCGAGCGCTTTGTGCAAACAGGTGGTTCTGGACCTTGCCTGGAGCAAGAGTCATTGAACAGTTAAGGGGTTCGTGGAGCACCCCGGGCTAGCGCAATAACACAGTTATTTATACCTTCATGAAATTACTGCCTTTTAAAGAGGGAGAAAATATTCCACTCCTATTGTACATACGATTATAGGCAAATTAAATCACCCACTGTTTCTTTTCAAAAAATTTTTGCTTACGGTCCTGTTTTCTTGCATATGTGCACTTTTATCAATGCAGTTATCAGAAATGCATGCTTGTGGCAAGTGTATTTTTAAATGACACGGCACCAAATGTCAAAAAGATGAGTCTCTTTCTTCTGAATCCTGTCACGTTTCAGACCAAAAATGACCAAATGGGGTATGTGCAAATTAGCTTTCGTCTCAACATCCCATAAAGCCGCATTGTAGAAGAATCTTTATTGTGCCGACATGTAGGCAACGTGGGCGTTATTTTGCCCACAGTAGAAGCAATCTATACTGCCTGGGTGCTAGTTTAGTTCATTACCCACAATGCTGTGCTGCCACCCATTGTTGATTGCTTCATGCACAAGTCACGTTTTAATCTGAGGTCATCCAGAATGCACAGACACAGTAACAGGCATTCGAACCATCCTTCGCTGTCTCTCCTTCTCGCTGTTTGATGATAATATAAAAGTGCAGGTGTGTTGAGGGCCTTATTCCAGATATCACAGCCCAGTGTAAAGCTTGGAGAATATGTACAATGCAAAGCATTACATTACATGACATTTACATTTTAAGCATTTAGCAGACGCTCTTATCCAGAGCGACTTACAAGATGTGCATTAATACATGGTAGGAACAACCATAGTTAGCACAAGAGATCAATGCAGTAATACATGCAGGGAAGGAAAACGTTAGTAATTATTATTATTATTATTTTTTATTAAATGGAGTAAGCAGGGGTATATCGTGTTGAGCAAGTAGGCAGTGGTGATGACAATTAGCTAGATGTACAGAATTCAGTGGTAGTGGAGTCTGAAAAGGTGGGTTTTGAGTCTCTTGCGGAAGATTGCATCGGTCCTGACGGAAGGTCGTTCCACCACCAAGGGGTCAGGACAGAGAAGAGGCGAGACCGCGAGGAGCGGCTGCTGGGCGCCCGGAGGGATGGGACAGTCAGTTTGCCAGAGGAGGTGGAGCGGAGGGGTCTGGCTGGGGTGTAGGGAGTGATGAGTGACTGGAGGTATGGGGGAGCAGTACCTCTAGTTGCTTGAAAAGCAAGCACCAGTGATTTGAATCTGATGCGTGCTATGATGGGGAGCCAGTGCAGAGAGGAGAGTAGAGGGGTGACGTGGTGAACTTCGGCTGGTTGAACACCAGACGAGCGGGCAGCATTCTGACTAGTTGCAGTGGCTTGATGGCACAGGCCGGCAGGCCTGCCAGCAAGGAATTGCAGTAGTCCAGATGTGAGATCACCAGGGCCTGGATCAGGAGTTGTGTGGCCTCTTGGGTGAGGAACGGTCGGATCCTCCGGATGTTGTGGAGGGAGAATCGGCAGGTTGAGTGATTGCTGCAATGTGGCCCGAGAAGGTTGTCCAGGGTCACTCCAAG
Source organism: Aldrovandia affinis (assembly GCA_029706075.1). Taxonomy (NCBI): domain Eukaryota; kingdom Metazoa; phylum Chordata; class Actinopteri; order Notacanthiformes; family Halosauridae; genus Aldrovandia; species Aldrovandia affinis. The sequence continues at coordinate 585,546 of JAINUG010000156.1, read as the reverse complement.
ACTCCTGGCAGACTGGGACGGAGACACTATGGAACCTTCCACGGTGATTGACGCATCAATCATCGGGGAGCCCTTCGCTGGGAGGAAGAGCAGTTCAGTCCTCCCCAGGTTCAGCTTCAGGTGGTGGGAGGACATCCATGCGGAGATGTCGGCCAGGCGTGCAGAGATCCGTGCCAGGACCTGGGTCTCAGATGGAGAGAAGGAGAGAAAGAGTTGACTGTCATCGGCATAACAGTGATAGGAAAAACCGTGAGCAGAGATAAGGGAACCAAGTGACTTGGTGTACAAAGCAGGCCTGGGCACAATTGTATACACATATATATATATATATATATATATATATACAGTATATATAAGAATCTTTTGAAGATATATTTTTCCTGTCAAATTGAAGTCGAATGCTTAGAAGTGCAAATTGGCCAGCACTTCCCATTATGCGTTTCCAGACTCAGCACATTGTCCTTTGTCCTCCTTTTAAATGTTTGTTATCGGCGTTCGCAGCGATGCTGCGACAGGCTTTTTCCGCGGCGCCCGAGAGAGGGCTGGGGGTGGCGTTGGAGGCGCCGCGAGAGGGGCTTGCTGCTCCTTGTTATTTAATTGCTAACACCGTCGCGGCGGCATCGCATCCCGCGTAGCTCACGCCGCGACGACGAGCTGTTTCTTTACTCCGCCATCGGGGTCACTTCCTCCAGGATGCGTACTCGCTGACGGCGCCGGTTCTCTCCTCTTTCCCCGCCCGCCCGTTAGTCCTCCGGCTCTTTACGTCGTCAGCTGATCCCTCGAGGCCGTCTTTGTAACTGGAGTATGGGGGCGGGGGACGGGGGGGACGCACCAATTAGAAATCACAGCCCTGTATTTGGGAGTCAGAAAACTACCACAACTTGCGTGAGAGTTTGGATGATAGAGATTTTGTGGCCTGTATTCAATGAACATTTTGTCAACAATCGAACAAGAGTGTTTTTTTTTCTTTTCACACACTTTGACAAGTTTAGTGATCATCAAAATGAATCAATTTTAGCTTAAGTAGCACCTGCATGTATTGCTCAGTCAACGTTAAGGCCAGATGTTGACTGAATCCAGACTGTTCTCATTATTGCATTATTACTTGAATAATATATTTTGTATTAAACTGCCAAGCCAAAACAAGCAGTGGAAAATGCCTTTTGTCTGGTATTGAATCAGATTTGATGGGATCAAATCTGATATCGAATGCTGACCACACCATGAAAAACATATATTGGCAGTATATTTAATGTGAAACTATTGCTTTGTTCGTTTAGCATGCTTGGTGTTAAATGATCCAAGGGTCTTGGACAAATCCTGTCTAGTTATTCCATTAATAACGTTTTGCGTGAATAAATATTTCTGGTGTCAGTTTGAAACATACTTTTACCTATCCACCAGTGTCTTCTGATTCTTGACAGAAATGCATTCTACGATCGATCATTAAGAATATAATATTTCAATCATTTCTCCCCTGGACCTCCTGTTAGTCAGACAAAACAATTCTCTACACAAGTCATCTGACTAAAATCTGGAACTAGTCTTGTTGTCCTTCTCTGTATCATTGCTTGATCTTCAATACCTTTTTATAGGGTGGGGACCAAAACTGAACACAGACCACCTAATATGATTTAAGTCACAATGGTCTGGATTCAATCAACATTTGTTCTTATGAACTTTGAATTGCAAATAAATGCAAAGGTTTTTTTATCTTCACAAACACAGTTTCAGTGCATCACTTTTTGTCATTGCTGAACTTGCAAACTTTGTTTAATGAGAAAAAAGTTATTTTCAAGCTGCGGACACTATCTTTGTGTCCCACAACCATGCCATACAGCCTTTGTACAGATCTATAGAACTTTACATAATGGTCATGTTGAATTTAACAACTGATTGTTGTTTCTTTATCCATGTGATGTTTTTTTATGAAACCATTTGAATTCTATACTGAGGCAAATTTTTCAATCCACCAGGAGATTTCGATTTAGGATTTAGGAGATAATAATTTCCCCTTTAGTGTTTTGTCAATGGCTTTTTGACAAAATCCAAATGATGATACCATAAATCTGATTTGAGTCAATGCCTCCTCTGGCAAACTGACTGTCCCATCCCGTCAGGACCCCGGCAGCCGCTCCTCTCGGTCTCTCCTCTGTCGTGGTGATGGACCACGCTTAGTCAGGACCGCGGAATCACTGCCCATCTTCCGCAAGAGAGTAAAAACCAACCTCTTCAAACTCCTTTACCACTGATTCTGTACATCAATTCACTTCCATCATCACTGTTTACATTTAAAATGTGAAAAAACGCAACCTTTTATTTCCCTGTGTTACAGGTAGGCTGCCAACAATGATGTCTGTTACAGTGTTACTACACTGATCTCTTGCACTAACCATGATTAATCTTACCATGTATAAATGCACTTTTGTAAGTTGCTCTGGATAAGAGTGTCTGCTAAATTTCTAAAGTGTAAATGTAAATCCAAGAATAAATCCACAAGACCACAGTGGGCCTTCAGTTTTCTTTGTGAAAGCTTAGCTCTTTAATGGGAGTGGCTGATGGGGCTAGCTGTACAGGACCCCACTTGTTAGCCCCGTAGACGTTTCATGTTAAAGAACACCTATTAATCACACATTGATACTGTACTAGGGTGGTGCATTGCTACAGCATGGCTAGGAATATGAAACGATAGCACGCTAATGCTACTAGTCATCACTTGCCCTCTATAAATATATACATGCAGAGTAATAATCAGACCCAATGACTCCCATGAGATGGCTGCCCACACTATAACAGATCCACCACCATGTTTAAGAGTTGGGAACAGGCAATGTGGGGTGAAGGATTCCTTTGGCTTTCTCCAAACATGAACCGATCAAGATGTACGAACAAGAGTTAAAGGCCATATTCTATTACTTTCTCTAACTGCACAGAAGTCCAGGTTTTGTGCTCATTGCATTATTAGATTATGCGTTGTTTGCGTATTGACCTTGGCTGCAAGTGATTCCTGAATGGCAGCCCTACCATAAATATCAGCGTTGTGAAGCCCAGTTTTTGTTCATATTTGGTCACGGAGGTGTAGATTCAGTTCTGTGGTGATTTTTTAGCCCGTTGTTTTGTGTTTTTTAGCAACTATCCTATTAAGTGTCTGTCTGTTCCAGTCAGTGAGCTTTGACTTGCGACCACTGTTCCTCTTTCCTGGTGCGTTTTTCTTTGTTTGGCATGTGCTGTCATGATGTTTGACACTGTTCCCCTTGATACTTTTTGGCGTTTAATTTTGCAGTTTCTGTGACTGATGCACCTGCAGTTTGGACGCCAACCACTTGACTTCTTTCAAAACCTGTTAGATCTCTCATGTTGTTTTAGTAATACCCACATACTAAAGTGTTGATTCCCTTTTAATTTACTTCTAAATATGAGTCCTTTTTCATTCGATGCTTCTATTATTTTATCTAGCCCTGTATAAACAGTATATATATACATATATGTATATTTGTGTGTGTGTGTGTGTATAAAATCATCATATTAATCATCAACCTAAGCTGATTACATCCATGGACAGGGACATGACATCACATTCACATACATTCTTTAGACACAATACACATACTGAATATTTGTACACTCATTTTAAATATTATTATTTTATATTGTATATTTCTATTCCTTTATTATTTTATATTGTTTTTTTTATTTTGTCAGTTGACCATGCACAAATGTTAAGACAGGTTAGCCCAAAAAGCTGGGCACATACTTTCTCATCAAGCCCTGCAACAGGCATGTTTGTTTAACAATTGTGACAGTCAATAGACAGTCGCAAAAAGTGCTTATCTTAATGGCCTAAATGGTTGTCCACTAACACTCCCAGCAACACATTTCTCCCATGAATGACCTGGAGCAGTGATGTCACATCTGTGTCAGCAGACATGTGACAGCCCTGACCAATCGAGAGGAGTTACAGGTTAATGCAGAGGGCCCAGGACTGAATCACGGTACCTCTGCACTGTCAGGGAGCAGAGCGATGCCTCTTCAACTGTACAGCTGCCCCACACACACACACACACACACACACAGACACAGACACAGACACAGACACTCACGCACACACATACAGACATGTAGAGGAGACACTGAGACTCAGACAGACTTTCTCTGCCCTGTCTGTGCCTCTCTGTGGCCATGCTCTCATTTTTCCTGAGTACACGCACGCACTCACACACACACACTCAACACTCACACACTGCACACTCCACTCACAACGCACACACACACACACACACACACACAGACACATGCACAAACTCAACATGCACACACACACACACACATACATAGTGCAGACATACACATGCATGCATCCACACACAACATGCACAGCGCACACACATGCACACTTGTAGGCGCAAACACACTTTCTCACATATACGAACAAACACATTTACATTCCTTAATTATCAACCAAGAAATTCATTAGCTGAATAATGAATGCCAATTGGTATAGCTTCCCAATATAAATTTTTTACATCACAAAATTGTGTAATATTTTCTTATAGCTACATTTGTCAATAAATACATAAATGTTCTCTTTGTTCTCTGTACAATATTGACTTTGTTAATATCCACTAATCTGATATGTGCACATTTCACAAACCTAATGCACTGCACTGTTAACGGAGGGAAGCAAGTCAAAAGCGAAGCCTAGTCTTTGAATTAATTCAGTTGATTTTGACTCAATTAAAACCCTTATTGTTGTTTACATTCTCTAAATTGATGTGAAAACGTGAACCTACCCGACAACATTTAATCATTTAGAGGAAGCTTTGTGATCATTCTCCAACGGTTTATTCAATTCATCGAATTGGCATGCTTGTTAATTAGGCAAAATAAATGAAAACGGGTTGAGACCAATGGTCGGTTTAAACGATTTCCACCTCTCACCAACCACCACTGACATACATATATGCACACACAGACACACACACACACACACACACACACACACACACACACACACACAGTGCGTACACAGCCCTGGGTAATCCAGCTGCTGGGTAATAAAATCAATGGGTACACAAGTCTTTTTTTTTTTTTTTTTTTTTTTTTTTTTTTTCTCTCTCGCCTTGACAGTATTGTCATGGTGTATTATCTGGTTCCGGGGTTGTGGCTTTAAATCATAGCAGTCGTCAGTTAAATTTGCCCCTTCTGAAGCTGAGCAAAGTGTGGTAATGTCACAGCCACGGGCGACTGGCGTTCACAGGACGGTTTACCAGCGAGGCACAGCCTCCCGGCCTGTCAGACTGGATCTGTCTCACAGCCCCACGTCTCCCTGCTAGGCGGGCCTTTTCAACAATTGTGCCTGGAGCGGTCGCGGGACGCACCAAAAGAGGGATTTTTGTTCAACACTTAGCAACATTACCGCACTTCACTCGCGCTTCTGATGGGCGGGAGGAATTTAACTGACTGCTCCAAACATGGCCGCCCCATAATGCGGCGTGACAGTGTTGTGTGGGCGCGAGGGCTGCGAGATCTGTTAAAATCAGACTCCCGTCCGCCGCAGTCCTGCCCCCGGTAGCCCCTTCTCCTCCGCCCGCTAAATACTTGTGGCAAGTGGTGATCAGGGGTGGGGGAAAGACACAGACACCGCGCGCGACTCAGAGATTACCATTTCGCTGAAGGCAACGTCGTTGGGAAAAAGTGTAGTAGTGATGGACACAAAAAAAGAGAAGCACGCACACACACACACACACACACATACTGTGGAAGACGCAGGAAGAGGAGGGCGGGGGGGGTAAGAGAAACTCAAATATGATCTAAATGCACTGGAGGTACAGAGGCCTGAGGATTCACAGGATCACGGTCTGTGCCAGATCCCTGTCTGCGCACATTATGTGCAGTGAGCCTTGTTTCTCCTTTAATAAAAAGCCGTCCGTTCACGCTTCTGTCAAAAACCACAAATGCATGGCAAATATATTATTGTTCAAAGAGGGATGATATTCCGTAATTTGAGTCACGGAATTTATATTCGGCATCACACACCAAGGGTTATCTTGCTGAATGCGCGCAGGGCATATGAACAATTGCGTGTCTAAAACTGACTTTATAGGGAGAGATAACCTCCAACGATTCCCGATCCCTGGCGATCCCTCAGAACATTTTGTCCCCCCTCCCCACTTTATTTTATTTAATGTACTCTTTGCCCAAAATGAGGAGGGATTACAAAAACGGGGAGGCGACGTGCTGCAAGAGGTCCAGACTAGCCTTCCCCCCCCCCCCCGTCCGCCATCCCGCATGTTAGCAGGAATAGAATATGAACGCTAATAAGGGGGGGGCAGGATAACGGCAGCGAGCTGTCACCCTCTCCTCAGCGAAGGAAAGCCCCTCTCCTCCTCAGGGCTGGCTACCTTTCACTCCCACCCCGCACACAAAAAGGGGGAAGAAGTAAGAAAGAGATCAATTGAAGTTCTCTTCTTTCGCATGTCAGTCCTTGGGTTTGGGCAGGGAGGGACATGTGTGTGTGGGGGGGGGGGGGGGATAGAGTGAATGGAATTAAAGGAGGAGGTCAACAATCAAAATTCACCTATCTGCAGGAACAACGCACTCCACCACGAGTTTTCCAGTATGGCATTCGATGTTGAGATTGTAACATCTGTGCTTGCTGTTTTTTTGATTTAAAAAAATAAAAATTCTTTAGAGTTGATCTTTTCTCTGTTTTTCTGTTTGAAAATACTGTTCATGCCCTCCCTATGTGGCGAGCAACATACACTGGGAGCTATTAGGTTTAGCATGTTTTCCATAAGTTGAAAAGAATCGTCGCGCTCAGGAACAGGCCAGCAGGAGGAGGGGCTGTGGCGGGGGAGGAGGGGCTGTGGCGGGGGAGGAGGGGCTGTGGCGGGGGAGGAGGGGCTGTGGCGGGGGAGGAGGGGCTGTGGCGGGGGAGCACAGCGTGAGGCCAGCAGTGATCTCCCTTCAGATTTCAATATTTTTCATTATTTATTTTATTTAGTTGGGGGTTTTTTGGGAGTGGAAAGTTGCAGTTAAACAAACTAAATCCATCTGCAGTCACTGGAAGTTATATTTGCACACACACACACACAAATAGTATTTTAACAAATACATTGTGTGCTCCCGATGTAAAGAAAGAAAGGGGGAACCATTCTTCCTCAGACCACAGCAGCATGAGGGACGTTTCCCTGTGTCGCACGTCGTCAAAAAATATTTTTTTTCCATCACCAAGAAGGTGGCACATGGCAAATAACATTGTGAGCCTTTCTGTGAGAGTGAGCAGGCCAGTGCTGTTTACTGTCTTTTCTCCTCACAAGACAGTGTGCCGCAAGTTACCAAACACGACACAAGACTCTTTTCTGAATGCTGAGCTGCCTGTTCCTTTGAGTCACGCCGGCCCTAATAACTGCCCTGGCCCCCAACCCCCCCAGTTGAAGAACAGTGTTGGCCTTGAAAGAGCTTGAAGCACTTTGCTCCCTATTCTTGGAATGTCATCAAATCCCGGAACAGACTGCCTTTAATACCCTTCGTGACTATCATTCTTGAAAACACTTTACGATTGCCCGTCTTTTAGGGTACGGCGTGTTAAATGTGCCGTTCTTTTTGTGGACCCCACCGAGTTCAGCCATATCGCTGTCAATTTCGTGTTAATTATCCCCTGCCTCATATGGAGAACTCACTGCTGTAGTCCTGAAACCGGCAGTGACATGCGGCCTCCGAACCGGAGCCCACAAAGCCGTCACTGTAACTCCGGTATGCACACAGGGCCACTCCTATACGCAGCGATCTCATATCGGCTTCCTTCCCCCCACCCTGGGGCGGACAGCCAATTGCCGCCCCCTAGTGGCACTCGTGGCCAGAGCCGAAACTGGCACGGCCTGGTGGAATCGAACCCCAGTCACAGTGGGCAGCGTCGGACGTTCTTACGGCTACACCACCCAGGAGGCCCCCGATTGCCTTTTTATGGAATCAGAGAATAACTTTCTGGTTTTTTTCCCCCCACTTGTTTTCTCATTCCCTCTGATACACGTCCACTGAGTGCAGCATGACAGCCTGATTGCAAATAAAGATGTGCAAATAAAGATTGACTGACTGACATCCTTTGTCTGCCCCTTTTCATGGTTTATATGTGCATTTGCGTATAAGGTCTGTGCCTCGGCTGTGCTGTGCATCACTCCGTGAGTTGGATGAACAGGGTAAGAGGAAGGAAAAGGTTTTTTGTTTTTTTGAGGAGTAAGCAAGGATACATATACAAAAAGTATTGAACAAGTAGGCAGTGGTGATGACAATTGGCTAGTGGAGTCTGAAGAGGAGTGTACGGGAGTAGAAGAGTGATGTGAAACGAGCGAGGGAGAGACTCGATGTGCAACCTCCGGTCCCGAGAGGGCAGCCGCTGGGCCCCCTGTGTGAGCTTGCGCAGTTTGTCTGGGATCACAGGGTACGCCAACAACACCAGCTCTAACTGAGATCTGCTAATTGACATTTCATAATCAGGGCCCTTTGTTATCTGAGCGCCGCTTAATCACAGGGCAGGCCGCTTACATTACAGTCCGACGCCGCACAGACAGATCCACTTTGGGACAAAAAGTCAAGCCCGTCGTGTCCAATAAAGGGTATATTCTCTCGAACTTTCTCCATCCTAAAAGAAATAATTTAGGTGATTCTACGCCTCCAGAACATGGCCCAAGGACATATTTCTGGCACGCACTGCGGAGAAGGTTTAAACCACCCAGCTCCAGTCTGCAGTCAGAGTAACATTAATTAAGAGCATTAACATACAACGAGGTTTCACATTCCACTATAGCCATCAGAAATGACCCGAGGCTAGTGTAAGGTTCAAGTTCATTAAATTTCAGCGAGCCTAACCTAAAGAGAGGAGGAAATTGAATTTAGCAATGTCAGACTCACAACCTGCAGCGCGCTGATGAAAACACACACACACACACACATGTGCACATGCACACACACGCACGCACATGTGCACACACACACACACACACACACGCATACCCACACACACACACACACACACATACATGCACACACACACACACACACATGCACACACACATGCACACACACATGCACACACACATGCACACACACACATGCACACACACGCACACATGCATACACACATACATTCTCGTACATATGTACACACACACACATACAATAGCACATGTATGCGTACAGACACGCATGCTCATGTACACACACACACACACACAAGGCAGTAATAACGCAAGCACGGTACCGCAACAAAGACCGACAGAAAGAGCCCAGATATGCGGAATGGTGAGGAAACGTTTGACCTTTCACCTTCGACGCAGGTTGGGGGCGAAGAAGTCGTCATCAGAGCTAAATCTACTCATGGCTCTGACCTCTCTCATTTGTCATTGTCCACCAAACTTTCTGTTGGTAAAGTACGGCCCACGTCTCCAGGCAATCAAGCCATTTCCCATTGTTTACTCGGGCGTAAAACATTTTATAGTTAAAACCGATGTTTTGGCCTGTGTTTTTATACCCAGCAATTACACCTGGCAGTGAAAGCTGAGGGAGATCACAGAGAGTGTCCGGCGTGGATCCCTCACCCGGTGGTCATCTCTCACCTCTCAGGCTGGTCCCGGGGTTGCTCTAGGCACACGGTCAGGCTAATTACTTTCTCAACTTTAATACGTCGAATCGCTGCCCGCCAAGAGCAATCCCAAGTTTGTTTCTGTTGATCGCATTCCCGCCCTGACGTGCCGTTAATACGGTAAATTTACTGTTCAAATAGCCTTCAGCAAGACGCTTCTCCCTGTCCACCAATTACACCAAGCCCTTTATATATCTCGCGGATAAATGTCACATTTCCGCTGCACTTTGAGCAAAATATTATGTTGCGTTTAACAATATGTGTGGATGCTTCTTTAGTTTTATCCTTCAACCCCTGCTTCCCTGTCAATCTCCTTTGTCTGTTGAATTGGATTTTAGTTTTAGGAGAACTTAGTTTTATAAATAATAGAGTGCTGACATAATAGTTTTTATAAACTCTTATTATGTTAACACTTTGTTGTACGTCGCTCTGGATAAGAGCGTCTGCCAAATGCCTATAATGTAATGTAATGTAATGTTTTGCTTTCAGTAAACCAGTGATGATAGCTGAAAATGTGTATTTTAGGTACAACTTATAACTAAAGGAAAAACATTTTTTTATTTTGCCCGCTGTCCACATATTAACTTTTAGTATTTCAACAGAGTTAAATATAAAGGATAAAGTAAAAAACATTTTTTTTTTTTAAGTGACTGGAAACTTGCACTGTGCATATTTTACTTATGAAACTGTGTATCTGGTTCCAGTTCCAGACAACAGTCCCAAGAAATACTGAAAAACATTGAGCATGGATGTTTTACGGAAGTTGTAAAACAACAGCTGGGAAAACTATAAATATTAGCGTTGATAACATCAATACATGTTAATAAGATTATATAAGTGGTCAAACACGGGCGTGGGCCTCAATGGTAACATTTATTTGATTATGCATTTACATTTTATCCAAGCGCACAGCTCAAGGGTACAACCCTAGTAACTTTTTAGCGTCCCCCGATGCCTGCCCAAACTCTTCACCCCGTTACCAGAAGTGCTTGATCCACCGTGCAGTTCCACGGCTGCCCAGTGACTACCGCGGCATGAAAGACCGTCCTCGCTCTAAGATTGACATGATTATTGTTTATGTGTGAGATGCGCGGGCTCTCCTCTGGGGCGCTGCTGACCTGCAGCGGAGCACTTCAGGGCTGAGCTCCGGTGACAGCGGGCACTCAGACACGGAGAGATGAGCTCTGCGGAAGCTTTGCACTTGACAGGCGCTAGGCCTAAAAGCCGGCGCTGCCGAGGCGGCGTGATTCCCTGTGAATTCCTTTTCCCCCCTTTTGTTTCTCCGTTAATCACACTGAAGGATTTTCTGGGAGATCTGGGGAAATATGCAGCGGAGCTCTCTCCTTAGTTCTGGCCGGGAAAGATGAAAAATCGGTGAGGCTCTTCCTCCCGTGTGTGTGTGTGTGTGTGCCTGTGTGTGTGTGTGTAATCTCTGTATGTGTGTGTGTGTCCGTTGTGGAAAAAAACTCCACTGAATGTTCTGCAAACGCAACTGGAATGTGTTTCCTATGAGGCCACAATGGTCTGAAATATATAAGGGTGAAATACATTTTAATACAATTAAAAGGTTGGCGTAAGCTGATTTGTAAGCTGACAAAAATAAACTAAATTGTTTTGGTTGGGTGTATGAAACATTCACAAGCCAGCCACTGAGTTGTTGCGTACACAGCCAGGAAAACATGGTGTGTCATTCCTCTGCCAAACACCTTTTTCTATATAGTCTACACCCCTTTAAAGTCTACACCCCGTCTCAAAAATGTCACCTTTTGTGGCCTTACAGCCTGAAATTAAAACATATTCAATCTTTTTCTACCTTTATTCACACATTTTACCCTACAACTTCCAAGTGAAAACAAATCTCAAAATTGATGAACATTGATTCAAAATAAAAACGAGAATAACTTGGATTTCACACCTTGCTTATCATACAAATTGTAAATTAGCTCAGGGATAACCAATCACTTTCCAGATCACACACCAAGCTAATCTGTTCAAGGTGTGTTCATTGATTCTGATTACTTCAGAATAAAATCAGCTGTTCCTAGAGGATTGCACTGCTGGGTAGTGCAATTTAGAGTAAAGAACCCACCATGAGCAACAGGGAGCTTTCAAAAGAACTCCAGGATAAAGTTGTGGAAAGGCACATATCAGAAAATGGGTATAGAAAGATTTCAAAGGCCTTAAATATCCCTTGGAGCATGGTCAAGACTATAATTAGTGGACGGTGCATGGCACCACCAGGACCTTGCCTAGTTCAGGTAGTGAATCCAAGCTGGATGACTGAGCAAGAAGGAGACCGATCAGAGAGAGAGGCCACCAAGAGGCCAATGGCAACTATGAAGGAGCTACAGAACTTTATGGCAAAGAGTGGTCAATATGTGCATGTGCCAACAATACAGAAAGCTCTCCACAATTCTGGTCTGTATGACAGGGTTTTGAGCCACCACTCAAAAAGGTCCACATTCAGTCTCATTTGAGGTATGCAAAAAAAACAAACACTTGTGGTTAGGAGAAGCCAAGATAGAATATTTTTGCCTAAATGCAAAACGTTACTTTTGGTGAAAACCCAATACAGCACATCACCCAAAGGACACCATCCCTACTGTAGAGCATGGTGCCTGAGACAGGCTTCTCCACCACTATCAACAAAACACCAAATTATGGAATTTTTCTAAGAAGCATCCCTACAATAACGTTCCAGACACCAGACACCAGAACAAAGTTCTCTCTCTCTCTCTCTCTCTCTCTAAGTTGTCAAGATGCACTGAGGTTTTCTTGTGGCCCAACACCCTATTACTGTAAGACACCTTTATTTTAGCAGTTGCCTGTCGATACAGTAAGCAGATATACTGTATATGTCTGTATATATGAGAGTAGAATACAGTAGGGATTTAGAGATATATGGATAGAAAGACAGACTTTTTTCATAAAATCTGAGTGCCTCAAAGTGCTCATCTCACAGTTGTTTTTGCATGCTTGAGGAGAGGAGTTTAAACCCACGTCAGGCCAATCCAGGCCAGGATCTGGAATGTCATCATCATAATGACTTGTCAGTAAAAAAAAAACAACCAACAAACCCTCCAAAGTGAGGTTTGAACAGGAAGCAATAACGTCCTGTGCGTTTAAACAATTAGGAACATCCGGTGCGTTGAGTCCATGTCGTCTCCCTTTCCACCGACGGTCACCTGAAAAATCAGCCCAAACAGTGAAACCACACATGAGAGGAACCAGCAGGAGGGGGCTTTAGACCCTTTAACCCCTCCCCAAAACAACCCTCCCCTTTAACCCCTCCCCAAAACAACCCTCCCCTTTAACCCCTCACCAAAACAACCCTCCCCTTTAACCATCCTCCCGCCCGCTCCCCAGCCATAAACAATTTTTTGATAAATAAATACAGTTGGTGTCCCTATCACTTGAAAAACTAATGATTATTGACTACCCTCAAGCAGTCATCAGGGAGCCTAGCCTCGGGCCCTTCCCCCCCCACACAACCCCAAACGCACCGAACATTAAACACATGCTTTCTGGATCCTGCCAGCCATTGGACAGAAACAGGGCCAGACGGAATCGGCCATTTAGCATACAACTCATCCTGACAGACTCCCCACTCCGCCATGCGAGATGAGTCGTGGAGCAGTTCTGTGTGTGTGTGTGTGTGTGTGTGTGTGTGTGTGTGTGTGTGTATATATATGTGTGTGTCTGTGTAATGTGTGTGTGTGTGTGTGTGTGTGGTGTGTGTGTATATATGTGTGTGTCTGTATGTTTCAGTGTGTGTGTGTGTGTGTGTGTGTGTGTGTGTGTGTGTGTGTGTGTGTGTATATGTGTGTGTCTGTGTGTATATGTGTGTGTGTGTGTGTGTGTGTATATATATATGTGTGTGTGTGTGTGTGTGTGTATGTAATTTCTGTATGTGTGTGTGTGTGTGTGTGGAGAGACGGGGTGTGTGTGTGTGTGGAGGGGGAGGTTGAGAGGGACGGCTGCCTTTTATTCGAGTCGGCAGAAAGGCCTGGGGTGCTTTTGCCCCGGTGACTCTCCGGCAAAAAGTGCCGGTGTCAATACGCGTCTGTGTCACCGGCTCAAAGCTGCCACGGCGCATTGTGTCCGGGAGGCTGCGAACACCACAGCGGCCCGCTCCTGCTCCACCGCCGCGCGTTATTGGCTGTCTAATGCCGCCCTGTGAACTGAGGTAGAGGAGGGGGGAGAGGAGGGAGGAAGGGAGGGGATGCCAAACACGTTGTCTTCAAGATGTTTACCCTTTCCCCCCCTGCGCCCCACCCCACCTCCCCCTCCCCTAAGTCTGTTTTTGAGGTTGTCAGTATTTGCATGATCACAGCGCTAACTTTTGACATCACAGCACTTTGATTATTTTTCCATTTTGTTACAAATTTTTTTCGAACATTTTGAGCAATTTCTGACTTGGTCTTATTACGTCTGGGCTTTATGAAGGGGAATCTAGTGGACGCTGAATATTTATTTTTTGAAAATCACACTTGTGTACTGATACGAGAATTCAGCATTAGGAGAACTGGTGGCTGTAATATCCTGATTGAATATGAGTCATTAACACTTGTTGTATTTGTGCTCACGCTGTTGATATTGGTCTGTGGCAGGATATGGCCTGTAAGAGGTAAAAGACTGGAACCGTGCTGTCGCGTGGAGAGGCAGCCACAGAGCTGCAGTCTCTGAAGGTCTCACAGGAGCCCATACCTAGCTCTGCTGCAGGTCAGGGAGGATTCACAGGAGGTACGACGTGAGCTACCAAGGGAAGGCGTACAATAAGTGTGAGACAGCCAACTTTATACTCGCCACTGAGCGGTGAAAATCATTTTGCGCTTTTTGTTTCATGGAATGAAAATGAATATTTCTCCTCAGGAATATAGTTATTTTTCGGCAAGTCTTAAATCCCATTAACGGTGTGACATAACATGGAATATGAGAAGTGTAATAACCTGAAAGAGTGGTGATTGGGGGTAAGGTACGTGGGGAAATTAACAGGCTGAACGCAGGGCGTGTCTGCAGTTTGAGAGGACAATGAAACGTGACCATGCTATACCAAGACATGAAGACTCGGCAGTCCTGTTGGATGTTTCTTTTCTCTGTCTCTCTCTATCTCTCTCATTTTCTCACTGTCCCTAACTCTCTCTATCTCTCACTCTCTCTCTCTCTCTCTCTCTCACTCTCCCTAATTCTCTCTGTGTCTCTCTCTCTCTCTCTCTCCCATCTCTCTGTCACTCTCTCTCGTTCTGTCTCTTTCTGATGTTAAGACAGAAACATGCAGAAGGATTTGAGGGGGGTTAAAAAAAATAAAAAAAAAGGGGGGCACCATTTTTAACTATTTTAATTCTGGCGGAGGAGGCTGGTTAACCCTTAAGTGTTTTGCCCTGAAGACATCCATTAAAAGTTAATTATCACCACCTGGGATGAGCACCTCAAGGACAAAGTTAATGTGAGACTGTTACCGATGAAGCATGCGGTGGGGCGGGGCAGGGAAGGGGGGCGGTGTGGTGCATCATGGGATGCGTCTCGCACGGTGAGCGATTCAGGACCTGACACTTCTGCCACTGCAGCCTCATCGACAGCATCATCACTACTGCCCCCCCCCCATCACCTCCACCCTGAAGCGCGTGCAAAGAAAGAAAGAGGGAGGGAGGGAGGGAGGGAGAAAAAAACGCAGAGAGGGACGGACGGAGCACGCCATCTATAATTGATGGGCGGCTTTTTCATTTTCCCCGAGCGCTGGGGGAGGGAGGGAGGGTGGCTGCGGTTTCGTTTTGTGAGAGGAAGGAAGTGGAAACCCCTGGATCCTACACCTCTTATTTGGGCTCCGCGCTTGTTGGCTTCACCTGAGCTGCTTTGCTTCCCCGTGCTCGCTGTGTCAGGCCTGTCAGGGGATGGGAGGGAGGGTGTAATTGGACAAGCCCCTCTCTGAAGGCCCGTGCCAGTGTGTGACGCTCAGGCTTACAGAATTACCTCAGTGAGAAATGTTCATGTGTGGTTCTCCTTTGTTAATTCACGTCTAATGAATGCATGCGAGTTTCACATTTTCTTTAGATTAGATTAGATGAGAAAACCTTCTTGTCCATCTAATAGATGGTTTGGCTATTATAAACAATGGTTGCTAAGCAGTTGCTAAGTCTATGATGTACATTTACATTACATTGACATTTTAGGCATTTAGCAGACGCTCTTATCCAGAGCGACTTACACAGTTCACATTTCTTTACATACAATCCATTTATACAGCTGGATATTTTACTGAAGCAATTCAGGGTTAAGTACCTTGCTCAAGGGTACAACGGCAGTGCCCCACCTGGGATCGAACCTGCAACCTTTGCGTTACAAGCCCAGTTCCCTAACCATTATGCTAACACTGCTGCCATCACATTTACACTGAATTTTCCTCTGTTAATTATAGCCAAATTAATGTTGCTAATTGTTTATTTTTCACTCTCTTTTTTTCTTCTTTTTGAAAAAGTTTTGCTCTCGGTGTGAGCGTGCGTGTGTAACTGGACAACTCCATCTCAGAAGGGCCATATCACCACTTAAAGGTCAAAGTTCTAGCAATATATCTTCCAAAAAATTGGCATGTATGATTTTCCTGTGTTCATTACTGCCAAACGAAAGTATATAAGATGCACATTTTCTTTTGCACATAATTTTTCTTTCTTTTTTTTGCTGTGCCTTGGAGTGTTTTCCATAAATTCCAAACTGGAATGCAAGAAAAAAATAAAACAAAACATGAATTCATTATTCATGTGAATCCCTGATTTTTTTTAATTGACTCCAAATAAATTCAAAATGATACAATCTGCTCTTATGGTTATTGCATGCAGCATGCATAGCCTGCACTCAACCAGGGGCTCTCACAGAATCCTTGACTCCCAGTGTCCGAGTTCTGAATGTATAATGTCGCCCGTTTGTTCTCGAGAAACACTTAATGAATAACATTAACCACCTATCCTGAAAAAATACACACTAGCTGGTGTTTTATTTGATGGGGGAAAGTGTGTGTGTGTGTGTGTACGTATGCATGTATGTATGTATGTATGTGTGTGTGTGTGTGTGTGTGTGTGCATGCATTCAGGTTCGGCATGTGGGCAGTGTGCGTGCGTGCGTGCGTGCGTGCGTGCGTGCGTGCTTGTTTGCAGGAGCTGCTCCTTGTTGTGCAGGTAGATGGCAGCTGTCTCAGTCGGCTGCAGCAGGTGTTTAAACCTTCCCTATTCACGCGAGACGCTCTGTACTCACAGGTGGTAAGAGACACGGGCCTCTCGTGCGAGCCACAGTTTAAGGGCCCGAGGCTACGGGCAGTTCAGATGGGGCATTTGGATCCCGTGTATCGACGGCCATTAGCCCCAGAAACCTTTCATTACTTTCCTCCTACTGAGTCCAGTATGTATCTGATCAAGGTGTGTGCTTTGCCCCCCCCCACCCATTGAAACTAAAGGCTCTTACACACGTTTTGTGTATAGGCGTGAACATGGCTCGTTACAGCACACGTCTAATGTCAAGTTCAGCGGTGGACACTAACGAAATACATGTGCTTTACTTTGACTTATTACTGTACTTAAGTAAATTTTTCAAGTATCTGTGCTCACTTAAATATTTCCATTTTTACTTTTATTTTTACTTTCCCTCCCCTACATTTCAAAGGCAAATGGGGTTAAATGTAGGACTTTGTACTTTTACTGGAGTAATATTTTATCAGAGTATTTGTACTCAAGTAAAGGGTTTGTGTTTGCCCACTGGTAAAATTTAGAGATGCACCGATCGATCGGCCTCTGACCGGAAATGGCCGATTTTCAGCTGATCGGCCTCAATCGGGTGACTTGATCCCGATCACTCCACATAGCCGATTCTGTGCGCCGGTTGGCTCCTCGCCCCCCTCTTTTTCACGTGACGTGCGCGTACCCGTGAGCCAATGCAGACAGATCAGATGAGCGCAGCGCTGAACACTTAAAGCTTTCAGTTTGTCATACATGTCAATCGAAAATAAGCCGCGGAGGAACAACCTCGAAAACGTTCGAACGACCAACCTAATCATTTAGGTTGACCAACTCGTTTTTCTACAGTACCGTAGGTACCGGGGTTAATTAATAATGAACTTCGTTGCGCTAGTTCGGTTCCTCTGAACCATTTTCCATTAATAGAACATGGTGGTAGTGCATACACTTGACGTAATAATGCCCTGCTGAAGCACTGAATTGCACTGAAATCATTATGTTCGCTAATGAGTGACGTTATGAAACAGTGCTATTCACTCATACAAATCTAACTTATTAGACCTAATGATAAATTCATCTAACGATTTCTAGCTAAACCACAGCTGTGCGTTTCCACTATCAAACAAACTCAGAAACCGCAAGCATCGCCTCTTTTCCAATTACTCCTAGTTTGAAACATTTTTATCTAGGCTTTGAAGCTAGTTAAAGTCGTAGTCGCTACCTGACTCACGCAAATAACGAAATTCTGCTGAAGAGCGGCTTGTTTCAATGCCTTTGACAAGCTCCGCAACTGAAACATCCGCCCTTATATCGCTACAAGTGTTTTCCATTGCACTATATAGAATTGGGATCTACTCTAATCCACCTCTAGCAAACAAATTAGTCTAGCGCATCATAGGTTCGAACTAACCTGTTTTCCATTAGCATTGTCGCAATAACTTTCTGATGCACATCAAGTTGAAGCCATATAATTATTTAATGGAAAAAGGGCTTGTGTCATCTGTCATCAGAATATAACGTTAGTGTTTTAAATAAATATTTCGGACTAATGGTCTGTCATCATGTCAGTACATTTAAACTACTCTTGTTTCTTTTTATTTATTACTTAAAGGCTACATGCCACTGTTGTTGGATTCTCTTTTTATTCATCATTTAATTTAATTTGCACAAAAAAAGAAAAGCTCTGTCCAGTAACCTGGAACACTTTTTTATTTTGAAATGTGTTTTAGTGAGACCTACCTCATGCTTCTGACCTACCTCAGAATTGTCAATCTTAATTTTCTATTAAAGCAAAGTTACAAAATGTTTGTGTAAGTTGTCAATTATTGTTTTTAGGGAAAGAAAATCGGAATCGGCCAAAATCGGTATCGGCAAGTCAGACTAATCAAAAATTGGAAATCGGAATCGGCCAAGAAAATCGCAATCGGTGCATCTCTAGTAAAATTACATAGAGATGGTCTGGTATGTGTAAGAACACAGGGATGACAAAACCTAAGTGTGCCACGACGAATGAGAGTGCAACTCTTTTACCGTATGTACTTGCAGGTATCTTCCATAAGCATCGTCTTTTGTGTGCCATGTCGGTATCGCTGGAACAGGCCAGAGGGGTTATAAAATCACGCGCGACGCAGTAACCCTCTGGACCTGCGCGTAAGTTTACAGAGACGGCGGTGTGCGGCAGGGGTGTCTTCTGCTCGGCTCTCGTTTAACGTCTGCGTAAGCAGAGCATTGTCTCTTCTTTAAAATGTCATCTTCTGGGCCGTAAACATGAATAATTTGCCGGAGTATCTTCACGGCCACACGGTATGTAAATGAAGCGCTCTCAGATAGGACTTCAGAGGAAGAGCTGAGGCTGGTGGTGGAGAAGAAGAAAAAGCCATACTCCTCCCCACTGGCTTTTGGTTATTTTTAAAGCTTTTCCCGTGTAAAACCAGAGCATAACAACCCACAGGAATCACCCTCTAGAGGACAATATATTCAAGCGTTTTGCCTCTGACACGGTGAAAAAAATATAAAAGAAACACGGTCCTCCTTTGCTTAATATTTAGGCATGCTTTGGGGCTAATCCATCGTTTTTTTAGTTTTTTCTGTGTTTTTTTTTTTACAGAGATAAAAGCAAATTTATGGAATACTGGTAAAGTTCTGCCTTTTAAAATGCATCTGGAATTAATATTCAAATCTAATTCCTCACCTAAAGAAATAAAAAATGCTAATTACGGCCGGCATACTAATTTGGAGCGAAAGTCGCTAATGGTTCAGTGTGCGTTTTTTTTTTTTTTTGGAGGGAGGGCTGGGTTTGCACGACTGCTGCTCGGAAACCGCACGAGATCAAAAGAGGGGAAACCCCGGCGGAGCGACGAGGTGGATCCACCGATTCTCATTACCGCGTGAATCAATCGCTAGGTGACTGGCCGGAACATCACCGAGGGGAATAAGTCTCTTTCAGGTGCTGCGTCTGAAACAAACGGGGGAAACTTTTCCTTACCTTTCCTTCTCTCTCCTCTGAGAGAGCTTCCCGTTTGGGGAAGTGGGGAAAACTCAACCCCCTTGTGTTTAATGCGGGTGACCTCCGTGCCTGAGAAATGGTAAACGGGATGTTACGGTCACCTGGGTGGTCAGTGCTGTACGCATTGCATAACGGCCTTGGTCAGTGGTGTCCATCTTGTGGGCCGGTGAGGG
This sequence comes from Aldrovandia affinis, assembly GCA_029706075.1. Lineage (NCBI taxonomy): Eukaryota > Metazoa > Chordata > Actinopteri > Notacanthiformes > Halosauridae > Aldrovandia > Aldrovandia affinis. The sequence goes on along the minus strand of JAINUG010000156.1, from coordinate 565,506 downwards.
GTTTTTATTCTAGGCCAGCAACTAAAACACCTAATTCAGCTAATCAAGGCCTTGATTGTAGTGGATGAGTTGGATCAGGGGTGTTAGTGCTGGGCCACCACTAAAGCCTGCCCCCACAGACTGGGCACTCCCCGGCCTGGATCCATTAAGGGACTTAGGAGGGGATTGCATTGTACACTGCTCTAATCAGCTACTTAAAATCTCCCAAAAAGCTTAGAAACGGCCTGTCCAACCTTCTTCGCTTTCGCGATTCCCTATGTGGGCTCCCAGATTGCCTTTTGTCACTTCATGACCTCGGTGAGATGTGCTTTAAAGTGTTTTAAAGGTAAACTTCCAGGAGAGTCACACACTGGTTCATCCCTCAGGCCCACCGTCTCTGTTGTCTCTCAGTCTGCGAGAGCAAGCTGTAACCGGGACAGACAGCCAGAATCCATCACGCGCCCTACACATGAACAGGCAACGACCCATGGGTTGGTCACTCAGCTTGCACACGTAGCTTGGACTTCCACCACTGCCCGCGGGGCACACAGGATCACGACTCTGCCTCCATCTCTCTGCTGACACTGAGCGACGTTTTGCCGCAGCTGCATCGCCCATGGTGTGAGTCTGGCGTTGGAGTTTGTTTACCTACAGAGAGTGGCAGTGTAGTGTAATGGTTAGAGAACTCAGAGGTTGCTGGTTCGATTCTCAGGTGGGGCACTGCTGTTGTACCCTTGAGCTAAAGGTACTTAACCTGAATTGCTTCAGTACAATATCCAGCTGTATAAAATGATTGTATGTAAAGAAATGTGAACTGTGTAAGTCGCTCTGCAGAAGAGCATCTGCTAAATGCCTAAAATGTAAATGTAAATGTTTGTAAGGCTCACCATCCAATGTGACACTGGTTGTGTCCCACCCACCGAGAGATGCCAAACATCAACCATTTAATGTCAGCATTAGAAGCTCCACCCATTAGCCAACCCAATGCCAATGGTAGACTCTCTGACTACAGAACTACAATGCCCACAATGCTTTGCCATCATGGCATGCCATGCCAGAATTTCATGGCTGCTGGCCGTTTCACAGGTGTGCACCCAATGTTCCGTATGAACAGTTTGAGAGTATCGTAATGTGGCAATCCTTTCCAGCTATCTATGATGTGCTAACATTAACAATTAAATGACCAACATTAAGCCTGACACAGACAGAGTGAAGGCGCAGTAGTGCAGTCATATTAAATGTACCCTCCTATTTATCTACCTCTTACAATCTTTTACCCAACCCACAGAAGCGTAAATATGTATCAATACATTTTCAAGATGCTACTTAGAGAGACAGCAGTGCTTAAACAAGGCTAGACTGTGATCTTGTGAGGTCTTTCTTTTAAATAGGTGGCAAATCATTTTAGCAGTTTTGCCATTTTAGAATGAATACACTTTAGGTATACAGCCATTAAAAAAGTCTGTTTTTATCCATTAGTTTGAAGAAATGTTTTTCTTAGGGCCCTGTGTTCTTCTCAACCAAATCTGGACTGAATCAGTATGCTTGTAAAAACCCCTAGACTGGAAATGGGTGTGAAAACCTCTATCAGGTGAGAATGAACAGTACAGTTCTAAAATGTTAAAAATGATCGAATCTTGATCAATGTGGGATTGCAACACAGCAGGTGGCTGTATTAATTCAGAACTGCAATGATCACCCTGGCCCAACGAGAACAAATTAATTAAACCGTTAAACTTTTCCACAATGCTGGGTGTAATTTAAATTAAATATAAAAAAGTTATTTACAACCACATTTTTGTCATAACAGCTTAACTTTGCACCATTGCATTCTCACCATCGACCAGTTTAAACAGGAAGTCACTTTTCCGACTGGGAGCACTTTTAAACGGTTGGAGGGGTGTAAGTGACTCAGCATTTGATGATCATCCGTTTCTCAATACATTTCTACGGTGGATGCTCTGACATTGGAACCACAATGCCCACAATGCATCGCTCCAACTTGGGAACCGCACACTTTAAGTGTGAACTTTTGACATACTTTCCCAATTTCAGGTGGACAAGAATTGTAACCTGCAGGCTAAACACACCATTGATGAAGGGGGGCATAAGATTTCAAAATGAGCCCAAAAAGGAAATTTACCGCGAGTGCACAGGGCACATTCAGTCTGAACAGCTCCGACCCACAGGATTTACCTTTGAATGCCAGATAAACAAGTTCACAGATAAATCCATTATCGAACTTCGATCTGTTTCCTCACCTGCAGCAGCTTTCAAACTGTCACTGTCTGAAATGAACTGGGTGTTAAGGTCAGACGAGCAAAATTGAGCGAAATTGAGCAAAATGCACACCAGCGGTGGGTTTGCAGTCAGAAGAATGACACCTGTGTTGAAGAGAACGTCATACCTCTGGTGAAATATTTGATGTTATGGGGATGTTTTGCATCTACTGGTCCTGGGGCTCTTGTTAAGATCAATGGAATCATGAACTCCAGCAAGTACCAAGATGTTCTGGCTAAAGAGTAGGTTCCGTCTGCCAGAAAGCTGAAACTTGGCTCCAAATTGATCTTTCAGCAAGACAATGATCCCAAGCATACCTCAGATAAACCAAGAAATGGTTAACTAACCACAGAATTACGGTTTTGCAATGACTATTTCAGAACCCAATCAAAAATGTGTGGTTTGAATTGAAGAGGGCAGTCCACACTAACAGGCCGAAGGATCTGAAGAATCTTGAAAGATTCTGTATGGAAGAATAGTCCAAGACCCCAATCTCATAACACACTATAGACGATGATTCAGTAGTGTTATCTTTGTGAAGAGAGGGGTGGGAACACGGGTGGGAATAATTGTCACGCATATCTTTTTGGGGGGGAAAAATTACTAACAAAATCTTTTTCTCTGAGTAATTGTATTAGTATAAAAGAATGTATATATATTTTATTTTAAACAGCCTTCTTTGCTCATCTTTACCAAGGGTGTGAATGCTTTTGTAGGGCCCTGTATTAGCACACAAATAATTGAATGTTCATTGGTAATGCTTTGCTTTGTTTGTTTGTGTTGTCGGTGTTGTTGTGTTCGATAGGAGCTAAACTGCCAGGGTCTGCTAGATCTAGCGGGACATTAAAGCCATAAAGCCGATTGCCGGGGCGCAATTCAGGGCTCCTTCACGGCAGCTCGACCCGACTGATAACGCGCCCATCTTTTTTATTTTCCAATTTAACGGAGACAAGATGAGAGACTGTTTCTAATCTGGCCCTGTCATAAAAATAAATGGGGATTGGCGCCGGCATTAATTCCCACGGAGCTCGGACGCCCGGTGTGTCTGATGTGCCGGGGCGATCAACCGGGGAACAGAAAGACATTCCGACTCAAATGACACAAACACAACGGCGCGCGCTGCGCCCGGGTCAGGTTGCGAGCGCTGTGAGGCGGCAGTAAAGGCAATGAGCTTCCTCCGGTTAGACGTCGGGCAGCACGCGCCGATATATCCCGGTCCACGTCGGGGGAAAGAGTTATCCGTGAACCGTTAACATGCCCAGCGCGCCATTTGTTAGTCAAATCTGTTGTGATTAATTTATTTTACAAATGTAATGTTTCTGTTTTTGTCCTTTTTTGAGAGCAGGAGCATGGCTTTTATGTATTTGAGGAATGTTTTTTATTCTAAGCAGTTATATTTGAAAGCGTAAAGGATATGTATGAAGGATAAGTGGATAAGTGCACTGCTACTACTTTGTGTAGTATTATTATTGTAATCACTGCGTTATACTGTCCTGTAAGGTGTGTTTAGTAATAACCTATAAGTATACACACCTGTAAAAGCTTCCAGGTAAGGAAATTCATTTGAAAGCAGCCCTCCAACAGGTATACCACTGACATTGAAAGAGTTAACATGTATTTAAATGGGGAATATTCTTTAACAAATCCATGACATGTTCCAGTCAGATCCTAAATCAAATACTTATTTGAAATATTTTTACTGACTTGATGCTGCTCTAATTAGAAAATATTCCTGCAGAATCCCTGAGAATTTCCACAAAACATCTTACCAACCAAAATGTACAATCAAATCAAATCAAATCAAATGTATTTGTATAGCGCTTTTCACAATTGAATTGTCACAAAACGCTTAACAGAGGGGGAACCCAGGCCTAGACCCCCCCAAAAGCAAGCCTAAAGGCAACAGTGGCAAGGAAAAACTCCCTTGGTAGGGAGAAACCTTGGGATGTGTTGGTGGAAATGGATGATTCCTTAAAACGTATTTAAAACAGGAATTGTACTATTATATACATGGTTAAAGTAGTACTGGTTATTTGACCCAGGTTTGATTAATGATCTTTTTTTTCAATACAAGACCAGCAATGGGCCCCTGGGTGGTGTGTCTGGTTGAGAGGACAACGATGTGCCTCATGGTCTGGACCAGTTCCTCGCCGTGCCAGTGCCGAGTTATCGGCCTTAGTGTCACACATGCAGGGCGGGTCTCAGTCAGCAGGGTACAGGGTTTGGGGTCAATTACGTTTCAATTCAGTACCAATTCTTTTTTAAATGTAAATTTTTTTTTTTTTTTCCTGTTTTTATCCCAATTTATTGCCAAACTATACCCTCTATTTATTTGTATTCGCCCTCACACACGAACTCGCCGCCCGTCTCTACAGGGCAAGCTAATTCCCCAAGGCCGGCGATGATCCGCCTCCTCCGAGACAGAACTCGCCCACCCACTTTCTGGAGTGGCCCTTTGCGCTTCTCAGCGAGCTTGTGCCGGCTCACCCTCCCCACCTCCCCCTGGGGCGGACAGCCAAACGCCACCCCCCAATCGGGTCTCTTGGCTAGGGCAGGTCTGGCACCGTCAGGTTTCAAACCCAATTTAGTCAATTCTGGAAAACAACTGAAATTCAATTAATTCAGTGAAAAATCCTTATAGCACATTATGGCCGATTTTCAATTCATGAATTGAATTCAGATTAATTTCCTGATTTGACTGAATCGGTCCCTGGTAGGGTATTCCGCTGCGGTTAATCGAGCGCCTGTGGTCTCGCCTGCAGCAGCAGAGTCCTCCTGCCCAGTAACCGCGCCGCTCAGCCGCTGGCCTGCACAGGGAAGAGACGTCTCCAGCTAACCGAACGCTTTTCGGTGCGCACACGTGCTGGCCGGGCGCCCTCTCGAATTTAACGGGACGATGTCGCACCAATGGGACGGGCCTACAATTACAACTCCAAATGAGGGGAGAAAATACGGTTTCCAGCGAAGACTCCCACAACAGTTTTAACGACGAGTCAATGTAGCTGTCCTCCAATTCCATTTTGCTTTGACATGCTTTTGATTTAAAAAAATATTGTAATAATTTTTAAAAACAATACAGCCACAAATTCTCCTCTTCACTCCCCCGTCTGAAAAGGCGAAGCCCACGCTTAGCATTCCTCGTCAGGCGAGAGAGGGGGAATCGGAGAGGGCGAAGCAGCAGCGTTGGGGTCAGCCACCTTTTTTTTCCCCTCCTTTCTATTCTTTTTTTTTCAGTGGATACCGAGTTCCTCGCCGGGCCCCTCGGTGGCGAAGGGAAGGCCATCGCCCCGCTCCTCCGAGCCGGACGTAAATTATTCCTGTCATCTCTGCCTGCGCTCGTGTGGCACACACTCCTCCAGCGGAGGTGAAGGGGCCGGAGACCGGGGGCGCGCGCTTTAATCACATCCAATATTCACTTTACAAATAATATAAAAATGTCATTAAAATATAGACACTGTAATGTCATTATGTGCTTCCTCAAGGGGTGCAATTACCATCTGCATATTTATGTATGCAAACACAATAGGAATAATTTCACTTCCCCACCTTCTACTCTCTCCAAAGGTTACTGCCTGTTAATTAGAGCTGAACAATTAATGTGACGACTCTTTCCTTTTTTATACACCCGTATATATATATATATATATTCTGCTCTCTCTCTCTCTCAAACCACGCTTTAACAGCCCCGTCATTGGGCGAATAGTCATAATTAATAGCGAGATGATGATTTATCTCTCTTTCAACACGCACATCTCGATCCTAACTGAAACGCTTTTTGGAATTTTTCACTGTCTAATATTGAAGTCGTCCTGAGCGGGTTCATTATGCCGAGTGAAACACCTGTCACGTACCAACACCTCATTCCCCGACTGAGAACAGAGAGGGAACTTAGTGAGATACTAATGTCATTAAAGACAAAATCCAAACCGACTGCAATGCATTCTGTCCTTAAGTTTGAATAATACGCCTGAGTAAGTGTTACCTTCCTTATTTAACACACTACAAACATTGTAGATTCACAATATATATATATATATATATGAATATCAAAGGCATAACACTTCACACTTAAATGTGTTACATTAAATGTCATAATGATATAGCGTTACAATGTTTTTGTCAAGGAAAAAAGCTGCAGGAAAAAGGCCAATGTTAATTAAGACTAGCATAAAAATACAACTGAAACCACAACACGGAGCTTAAATCTGTCGCTCAAAAATCATGGACAAAGCGCCTTGAAGTTCAATCGAATCGTCCTTTTCCACAGCAGTGCAGTACGCCTCCAAGACCGCATTTCCATGAAAGTACAACAAACGCTTTTTCCCCTTCCCTGTGCTTATGGAAACGCGTACAGTCCAGCTCCAGCGCATCGCTAACAGCTGACCAGCCGCTCCTTTGGTCGTGCCGGCGAGCTCGATCCTCCCTTTGAACCGATGCGCCGGCTCACAGGGGCCCAGGGTAGCCAGGCTTCGGCGAGGAACTCCACGGCTCCAATTAGCCGCACGATCTCAAGGCCTCGACGTTTCTCTGCTGCTGAAAGTCTGAAGACATCACACACACGCGCACGCAGCGGCGCCCACATCTACCGTATCCACCTTTCAAAGCGGGGCTGTCCACAACGTGTTCTGCGGAGCAATATCATACGGAGCGCTACGTTTGCGGCAACAGTCGTTTATTTATTTACTTTGCAGCAAAACCTTCGTCGAAACCTTTAAGGATGATGTTTGCGGAGCGTGTAACTTGTAGGCATGAAGGAAAATAATATTTGCTTGATATTGTCATCGATGTGGTGGAGCTGGAAGACACAAACATTTATTGTAACATATGTTGGGACATATGCGTGGGACATATAATGAGAGATCACGCACACACAGTATATGGGACAGCAAAGCTTCCTTGGTTCCTCACAGATCTTCAATGAAGAGGAGTTGAGATTAGATAGCTGGGTTAGTTGATGATGATGCCACCACAGCATTTAGTCCATTTTGTATGTATTCACATCCTTAGCTTTTGTGTCTGTTGGTTCTGTGTGACAACGCTTAGGTTGTGGGTTTGATTCCCATTGGGGCCTGAAAAATGTATGCATTCACTATTGTAAGTCGCTTTGGATAAAAGCATCTGCTAAATAGCATATATACTGTATAAGTGTTAACACACAAGAAACACCTGAAATTCCCAGGCAGTGCAGAATTAGAAACCAGTTGTGGTGACGTGTAGTATTGCTGTAGTGTCCTCTTTCATTTAGCTGAGATACATCAACAGTAGGTCAAAGAGCAAAATCTGAATGGAAATTGAAAATGAAAAACAAAAACAAAAAAGTGCAGATGGCGTTCTCTACCACTGTAGGTCTGACAGAAAGGGACTGGTCCAAATTTCAACCTGTTAACTTCAATTTGCTTTTCGGTGGTTTGAAATCTGTAGGCCTACTAATTAGAGTCTGAGAAAGTGGTTCTGTAAACGCTTAACATGACAGCCTCATTGGTGTCGGCTGATGTCTTTGTTAAAGAGCCACAGACACTGTGTGCCTTTACTGTGACTTGCAGCATGCGAGTAATTTCCTTTTCTGGAAGTTTCTCGCGTTACAAGCTGAGAGACGAGAAGAATGCGGTCGCAACAGCCAAAAGAATTCAGCATTTTTCAGAACGTTCCTGAAAAGGGTGTTGATGTATCAGCTGGCAGGTGTAAGGGTTCATGAATTAAATAACAAGGTGCTTCTACATTTGAATAGTGAGCAAGAGGAGAGAAAAAGGAAAGAAGAAGCGATACCTTCCACTTCGCATTTCAAATATATTTGTACATTTCAGTACGAATAATAACAGCAAATCAATGCCATACACGACTTCATTGAAGCAAGCTTTGAAGTCTTCTTAATAAATTACCTCCCCCCACTTTCCGCCAAAATAAAAGTGCTGCAATATTTATCACGCTTCACAAAAAATTTGAATGTGTGGAAAAAAAAAAAAAAAAAAAAATCCTTGAAATTTTCATCAAAAGCATTCTAATCAGGCATTCCTCAGGTCAGCTAATGAGTTGGCAGGAGTCGAGGCCCTCGCTGACGCTCGCTGCCTCCCGTGGAAAAGAGATAGAAGATAGCTGCCCATGTTTCATCAAAGGGGAAGCTCATTAGCAGATCTTTCAGGAGCTGATTTGATTATACTTTCACTTTTTTAAAGTGAAAAACATTTCCCTCATTAGGATGATTATGATTCAAGGTCACCGTTTGAAGCCGTGCCTGTCAATATGAGATAAATCGACCTCCGTCTTCTGCTTTTTTCCCTCTACCACTTCTCCGTTCCAAGGCTTTTAAAAAACGGCTCGCTTTCCTTTTGGTCCGAAAGTTTAGCAACTGTAATTATTATTTTTCTCTCTCTCTCCTCGTTCCTTTATTTTTTCGAACAAACGACGATCAGAAAAGGGATGGGGAACAAAGGGAGTGAGGTGGGGGAACAAAAGACCGGGAGAGATAAGTGTTGGGGGGTGGTGGGGGGGGATGTTATAGCTTTGGCAAGAACTGAGAGGATTCTTTGAACAAAAAAGTTTGAGTTAGGGTTTCAAGTGCGCCAAGTTGTTACGGCCTTTTGAAAAGTTAGAAATATTTCATAATTTCAGTATTTCCCAGTGGACCCATAAATATGTATTTATAAACAAAAAATTGAAAATTGAAAATATTTAATCAAGTAAGAAGGGCTATTTTGCAGGTGAATACATTTTGTCGATGAGGTACCAGTTGCCTTTAAGTCACGAAGGGTCACAAAGTATGGCAGCTTTTTTTTCTGCTGCTTTCAGCCAAACTTCAGCCCTTGACTTATTGACTTTCATATCGAGTGATGTCCTGAGGCAGTGATCCTGTGAAAGGAGAGGCCAAATCCATATTAAAACATTAGGGGTTGGGGGTAAAAAGCCTCTGTGGAAAGTCTCGCCCCTCTCCAGACTAATCACAATTTTCTTCACCTTTGACTTGAAGAACAGTTTATGCAGTTTAATTTAATGTGAGTTAATGTGAGGTAATGTAATTGAATGTGCGTTAATGTAAGCGAGTGCTACTTACATTGGGTTTTGTTGTTGTTGTTTTTTCATTTTTAGTTTGAATTCACTAAAATAAACATCACATTTAAAAAATATATTTTTGTTAAATGTCACCCATGCTTGAATTAATTGCTCAACGTTAAGAACAGTTAAGAACAGAGTGCATTGCTCTTAGGCCGAGCGTGAGCCCTTCTGTTAGTTAAAGTATTTTCTCTTGCATCATGGTCCTGGCATTTTGTATTATTCTTTTCTCTTATCTTCCTATAGCTCTGCATCTCCTAATTCATCCACACATTCAAAAGAGTTATTAAAAAGATCATTACCAGGGCACCAGCAATGTTACAGTAAAAAATAAAACGATCATTTCCTACAACATGACTTCAAGAGTGTGAGTCACGTTGATGTTGAGTGGCTGTAATCACTGGATCATTCGATGAGAAGCGCCTCCAAAATGCAGCGAGTTCATAATTACCCGTACCGGGATGTTATCGAAGCCGTCGTCTCTCCCTTCGCTTCCTGCGTGTGTGTGTATCGTGCGTTTGGAAAAGCAGTCTTTTCCCCTCTTTCACAACCACTTTGTTACGGCGCAGGAAACCTACCCTGTGATTGGAGCCTTAGGCCTGACATTAGGTATTAAGCAGAATCAATAATCGTGTGATAGCGCTTGGTTCGGCTCTCTAGCACCACTTTAACCGCACAGAAAAGCGAGATTAAATGAGATTTAATGCTTTCAAATGAAAAATTCACATAAGAGGGGGAAAAGTCCGATGTGACGAGGGTGGGTTCCGGAGGTGTTAATCGTGCGCACGTCGGTTCGAGGGTTAAGCGGGACTTGAGGCATCGGGCTGCTGATTTTAATTGACGCGGAGTCCGGGCACTTTGAGGTGTCTGCTGCGGTGAACCCCTCTTTCAGAGGAAACGGGAACATGCGCAACTTCACCCCGGCTTAAAAATACCCAAAAGGTTTTTTTTTTATTATTTATCTTGTGTGGTTTTCTAAGATAAATCATTCACCCAGAATTTGGGTTCATCAAAGATTCTCAGAGACGGAAACATTTCCGACAACCAAGTTTTTGATATGCACCAAAAAATTTAACATTTTCATACTACACTTTCTTTTATTGTCTTTTTAGGGTTCTATCCTACCCCCCATTATAGCGACGGAGCTCCTCTTACATCACATCACACTCCTCGCGCGGTAGTAGTAAAGCTGTGGGTGGTTAGCGGTGTGTGGGGGGGAGGAGCCGGCCTCGCCTGACGTCTCTCTCCCCGCCCCGGTAAACGCCGGTGTCCCACGGCGACCGGGGCCTGGCGGTTTGGGCGAACCCCCGAGCGCACCGGCCTCATTTATCTGAGGGGCAGGATGGAGGGAAACCGGTGACAAGATGGGCTTCAGGGGGGTCGCCCCAGGCACTCATCAGAGGAGCGACGCTCTGCATAGTCTCACGTGCCCCCTCCCCCCCCCCAAACTGGCAGGAGATTTAATGGATGTGAACCTCGAGGACTCCGGCGAGTGAGGTGTTAGCGACATGCTGCCAGAGAGGCACTCACTGGCCCAGAGACCCCCCCCCCCATCCTCCCACAGTACAGTAGCACAGTGCTTTTTCCCAGCAGCCCCTGATGGGTGACTCGCTGTCTTCCTGGCTGTGCCACTGGTAATGTGGCAGGAGTGCAGCAGAGAGCGCCACACAGACCTGCTGGGAAAGCAGTGGCTTTAAAACGAATAAATATTGTCAAAATGCTGCGCGACGACGTTGCCACAATGCTGTAGCACTGCTCCCAACAGTATCGTGCCAAGTGAATGTGTGTGTGTGTGTGTGTGTGTGTGTGTGTGTGTGTGTGTGTGTGTGTGTTTGTGTGTGTGTGTGTGTGTGTGTGTGAGTTTCTTTCAATTTAACAAACCAGATCGGCTGAAAATAACCATTTCCAATGCCTTACATTGTGAGAGAGAAAAAAAACAAGCCTTCAATTTAGTCAGAATAACACAAACACTTTTTTTTTTTCTGGTCTACCAAAACACTCCCCTTATATTTAGTCCTGAAGGTCTACATTCAGAAAGAAAATAACAGTTAAGGAGCTACATGCATGGTAAATGACTCTAAATCCCTGGGTTATGTGTTTTCTCATTTTTAAGTTAAATCATTTACATATTGAGCAGACATGTCCTTTAAAGGGGATCAAATGTTTGTCTCTGGAAAAAAAAATAGATCCAATTTATCGAATGTGTTTGGATTAGACTTACTAAACATTTACAGACAAGCCTTATTAAGGCCATCTATGTGACTCAGTTCTCAATATGCCCAATAGCGATTTCCCTCCGTTTCATAAGCTTTAAAGTTTCATGTAAAAAATAATAATTTTAAGCTGCTAACGTCCTGGTCATACAAATGTAAAATAATAATTCTGGAGTGACTGGGCGCTGATATAGTTTGGAAAGTTCTGGAAGGTATCGCTGTCTTGGCAGAGGCATGAGACAGGACAGTGTGAAGCAGACCTCGCAGTAACCTATTCTTTAAAAAAAAAAATAGATTACTCCAATTAGAAAACTGGCCCGTGATGCGGATTAACAGCTTTGGGGATGAATTAATCGCTAATTGCTCTTTAATAGGCTTTTAATTACTGGAATTATAAACTCGGTTTACGGCGGATGACCCCAGCTGAGTTAGCCTTTTTTTTTTTGTGTTTTTCCCCTCTTTCCTTCTTTTTTTTTTTTTTTTTTTTTTTTTTTTCTTCCTCTCTTAGCTACCCGCGCGCCTTGATTGGCAGCGGCCTGTTCCTCATCGCCTCGGAAACTGTCACAGCGTTCCGTCCCAGGAGGAATCGCAGGCCAGACACCGGCGCTCGCCCGGGCTGGCTCCTCCATTTTAATTGAGCTAATAACGGGAGCCGGGACCTTGCGATGGCGGCCCAATTAGTGTCCCCGGCAACACTGGATATCTGCTTAAGATGCAAGAGCGCGCGGGAGGATATTGTTGCCGTAATTATGCACGGATCCGCGCGTATTTCTCTCCCCCGCGCGCACGCTGATGCAGCCGCTGGAACGCGGGGCCTGCGCAGCTCAGCGCCTGTTTCAGTGGAATAAAGCTCAGCCTGGCGGCTTTCCGAGGACAGGGGCCGTCTGCTGTGCGCGTGGAGTTCCAGAGGTTTGGCTCGTGGGTGATTTATGGTTCTCTGTGGTTCAAGAGCGCCACTGGTTAAATGGACCACATATCCACGTAAGTCGGGATAAAAGCGGAAATGGTGGCCACTGGTTAAATGCGCATAACACTGGATGCCACCATTAAGCCACCACTACTAGTATGTTATCGTGTTATCGCAGAACGCTGTTAAAATAAGATGACGGTTGCAGCGTGTTGATAAAACAGATCCAATGCTGGAATTTAAGTTGGCAACAGAGACAGCGCAATGCCTTACAAAGAAATGTATCGACGCAGCTGTAAAATAATGTTGTTAGAGCTTCAGCTGGAGGATTAAGTCTTGATTTTCGATTACTCTCAAATCAAATTCTGATAAAACGCTTCCCCCCCACCCCCACCACCAAATCTATTCTGACAGATGGCAAACTGACACTCTAAAGAGAACTCTTTTCCAATGGAGGGAGATGGAACGTTATGTGTCATATTCATACCCGTTAAATGTTTCTCAACCTGAGAGTGTTGTTCGGCATTCTCTTTTGTCTCCCCTTTTTGGCGGTCTTCGATCACAGCTCTTTATCGCAGAGAAATTAAAATAGATAAATAATTGAAGTCCTGTGTAGGCAACGTCGATACATTTGAAGAGCCCACATTGTCATGCTCCCTACGTTCTGAGTTGTGAATTAATTTTGCATGAACGAGGAAGCCCAGTCAATCTCATTTGCATTCCTGTTACATGTTTTAGAGAAGCTCTTCAATTGAGAATGAGCTAGCCTCACCCCAGATTTAGGGTGAGTAAGTGCCCGTTCGGTTGAGACACTGGAAAACTTTGTTGGAATTGCAAGCCAGTGCGTATGTCACATGTAACATGCCCTCAGTGAGGAAACGAGGGATGATAAATACCAGGCATTTAAGAATAATTCCATGTGCCTGAATTCATTTAAAAAATGGATTTAATGGAATAAATCAATCAATCGATCCATTTTGTATAGCACAGTTTACAAACGGGTCATCACACTGCACTTAACAATGGACCAGACATGACATTTTCCAGAGGGAATGAAAATTTGTTTTTGATGTGTGGAAATACTGGAAAATGATATCCCTGACACCTTTAAAGGCAACCGAGCTGAGCTCCTGGAAAATGGTGGAATAGGGAGGAGAATAACACAAACACAGAAACATTGTGAAAAAGAGCAGCACTCAGGTCCTGTGATGTTCAGCTCAAACAGTATCTTTCTATGGGAAACAACCTCTGTTACAACATCCAAATATGAATGAAAAATGATATGCTATCTATGCGGCTAGACATATTCCGAAGTGGCATACTCTAGCTGTGTAGATATGCTGTAGACGTACGCCGTTACTGAAAGGGTATGGAACAGGGGTCCCAACTGGGGGCTTTGAGCCCAAAACCCTCTGGTTACGGGGCTGCCTCCTTCACCAGCTCGCCTGCCAATACAACAATCACCAACAACCCTTTCGTTGATCACTGCTCACTCAAAGGTGATTGAAAATTCAAAGGGTTTGGCAATTTCTCCCTCCAGCAATAGGCCCCACAGCACTGTCAAAACCTCTCATGATGGGCACGGTTCTCCTAGCGCCTGCTAATATCCATCATTGTCAAAACCGTCGGCAAAAGAGCTCTCAAGGCCAATATGTGCGCGTGTGATGTTGAAATTAACATCACATAGCTACACATTTTTCATTTAAGACCGAATTGTTTGGCACATCGAGATCATTTCAAAACAGGAATTGAAAAAAAAAAGAAAAAAAGTAAAATAAAGTCCTGAGGTTTTTTTCCACCTCATTATTAAAATATAAAACAAAAGTGCATGGAAGTCGGAACACATTATTGTTTCCCGGGGAAATGACTGGGAAGAGGCAGTGGCGGGCGAAACGCTCGAGTGAGCAGCACTCCCCGTGACGGCCGCTTGCCTTCGCCGACCGACGCGGGGAGGGGACGCGCAGGGGGCAGGCCGTGAGAGGTGGTTCGCCAGAACTCGACTTGACTGAGAATGCAAGATGCATGTTGGTTTTAGGCTAAACATGATATCTCCACTCCCCAGGGCTCTCCACTCAAATGAGCCTTGGAGGAGGAGAGGGAGAGCGAGGAGGCAGTGGAGGCCAAAAGGAAAAACAATGAAGTTGTTTAATCCGCTGCCTCTGCCTCTTGTAGTCATGGGTGGCGAGATAATTAAGAAGCTCTTTTTTATGGTGATGTGTGAGTGCGCGAGCGCTGTCCTTCATGGTGATTCCCAGTGACAGGACCCCACCTTCATGAACACAACCCTCAGGCCCTCTCGCCCCCATAATCATGTGACTTTTTTTTTTTGGTTTTTGCAAAACGCTGCCTTACACCGTCGTCATCCATTTACAGACAGAAAGTTTTGGCTAACTACACATTTGGGGAAAAATGTGTGTGCCTTCTGAGGTCAAAACCCCCCATAATAACATTGCTGAAACTGGTGCAGATAGGGTTATTGTTTGCAGTCAAAAATGTGCAATGTCAAAACCGAGTATAGTTGCAAAAGAGGATCGCTACCCCATCCTTTTGTAAGTCAGCAAAAAAAAAAATTGATATTCGAATTCTAAACAGTGATTTTCTTAAATACAGGGGGTGGGAGACAGGAGAGAGGGGGGCTTTGATCCTAGGACCTGATTTCAAAGCTGCTTCTGCTGCTGCTGCAGGAGACAAACGCTTTGTGGAATATCAATGAAGATTTAGCTCTTAACAGCGGAAAGGGCTACAGTACAGGTGAGCCCAGGGCACAGACGGGCATGACAGTGGGATACTGTACTGAAGAGTGGCCACTCCATCAAAACAACGCCCCATCTGGGCCTACCATTGATCCATCGCAGGTGCATTCTGGGAGAACTTCAGGGGTCACCCAAGTGGGCAGGCATAGAACCCAGTCATCGAGACCGCCATTTTAACAGAGCAGATTACAATACAATAGATTCATGATGGATAATGAAATACAATATAAAGACATAAGAAATCTGAAAAAATTGATTTTGACCGTCAAAGACCATTTGAAATCTGTTAGAATCACAGTGGAAAAGAGTAAACACATATACTGCGAAAAACTAAATAACTCTCTGTGCCAATCTTCACAAACTTGAAATTACAAAAGGCCACCAAAAATACTGAATATGCTGAATATCAGAACAAATAAATAAACAGTTATGTAAACCACCTTATTGTAAAAACTGTAAAGTAAATGAAGAAAATGAACCACATGAAGAAATGTTCAAATCTGAATTCACTTGTAAAAATATTTATAAATATTACGTTATAAGAGTATTCTCACACAGTCCTCTGATGGGAGTTATTTATTTGCCCCTTTTTTGCTTTTTTTCTCTTTCAAATTATGATTAATTCAAAATAAGCCTTCGGCCTGGGCACATTCCGAGCGCAAAACAAAAACCAGAATCGATTTAATCGCGAAGAAGGTCAGATTCTGTGGCATCATTACAGTCTACTGCACGCATTCCCACCTCCTCAGAGAACTTACCGCGGTACGCTGACACCAATTGAACAAATACGCTCATCGCCCACCCCCACACAAAGACTTCAGACTGCAGAGACCCAACATCACAGGGAGACGGAGAAATCCCCGAAGACGTTCCTTAACAGCGAGCTTTTCTTTTTTCCTTTGGAAGATAATGACCCCGCCGCTTTCAAGGCTAGACGCAGAAACGGTTCGGCCTTAAACACCGTCGGTAATAAATTTAAGGCCCGGTTACTCTTTTTGCCCACAACTAATATACTATAAACTTTGATCTGGTTTTTTTGTTTTTCGCCTCAGATGAGGTTATGAGAGAAGGAATGTTGTCTTAAATTAGGCGTAGGACACTTATGCCAAACTGGAAACAAAGCAGTGGTGCTCCACTTTGGTCCTGGGGAGCCACAGGGTCTGCTGGTTTACCTTGTTACTCAGAACTTATTTGATCAATTACAGTAGACATTTTAACCACCTCACCTGGTTTTGTGGGTCTGAATCGGTTGCTGATTTTAAGGTAAAAGACAAAAACCAGCAAAAAAAACAACGACCTCTCCTGGAACAGGGTTAAGGACCACTGCCATAGAGCATTTACACATTCACCAATCTGCTACTACCATACCCGTCTCGTATCGATCTCAAATCCTTTTTTAGAGTGGTAGATATTCAACTTAAGAACAAGACAAAACATACGTTTAAATCATTTGCGCCACCATTTTAATCAGTATACCTGTGCAAACATACAGCATAGTGAGCTCACCAGTAATGCATTATGGGTAGGATGCATTGCTTGGTTGCCATGGTTATTCAAGGCCCAGTATTTGTAGGCAAGAGCAAGAATTTGACACCTCAATTTCATACTGCAGTGTAGTCTAAGGGTTAGGGAACTGGGCTTTATTTTAGAGGTTGCAGGTTTGATTCCCAGGTGAGGCAGTGCAGTTGTACCCTTCAGCAAGGTGCTTAACCTGAAATGCTTCAGGAAAAACCTAACTGTATAAATGAATTGTATGTTAAAAAAGTTAATTGGTCTGTATAAGAGCATCTGCTAAATGTAAACGCTGTGGAGGCACCAGTATGCTCTCTCCCTAATTGATTTTTCCAAAGAGAAAGTTCTAACTTCTTCCAGGCAGTGAGTATTAAACCACTCTACTGGGGGCTTCCAACAGCGTAGTGGTCTAACGCACCCTTATTGGCTGGTCCTTTACAAGTGTGAGCTACCTATCACGGTCGTGGTTCGAAACTCAACTGTACCGGGCCGGCCCTGGTGGGGAGTCCCGATTGGGGGCGGCGTTTGGCTGTCTGGCCCAGGGGGAGGGGCCAGGGAGAGCTGGCATGAACTCGCTGAGAAGCACGTAAGGGTGACTCCAGAACGTGCATCGTGAATTCCGTCTTGAAGGAAATGGAGTTCGCTGCCCTCTGAGAATTAGCTTGCCTCATAGATACAGGCAGTGAGTTCATGTGGGGAAGGCAATTCGAAATAAATAGAGGGTGTAGTTGGCCACTAAATTGGGAGAGAAATGGAAAAAAATCAGAAACAAATTAGAAAAGCAAAAAAAACCCACTCTATTCCATTGTCCTCAATGATATTTTTGGTGAAGCCTTCATTTGGAATGAACCAGCCAAAAAAAGTAAGGAAATAAACTTAGAGACACGCACCCCAGTGTTAGTTTCGAAATCCAAATATAGACCAAAAGCACAATGGAATCTTTCTTCAGTTTAAAATACGTGTCAAGCAATGTTAGTTTTCTTAACACGACTGAGGTCTCTTAACCTGTAAAATATAAATCATGATTTTCCCCTTACAATATAGCCTAATATTATATTTACCAAGCACTACTAAATATATATTATACATTATACTTTATTATATTATCCAAAGGAAGATGTATTAATAATAGAGAATCCGTGCATCTTTCCCATGCACTTATTTCCAACGCTGGACAACATTTTCAATTGAGCCCACTTAAAAACAATGGCGTCCACATCAAGCCTCATTTGAGGGTGTGTTTTCTGAAGGGGCCAGGATAAGCAGCTTAACGCCGCACTATTGATCCCAGCCTGCCCTGCCCCCCCCAGGCCCCCTCCCCACCCTCCCTCTCTGGTCCTCAGCCCCGGGTAGCGATCCTGCCTGCCACAGCCGATGGCGGAGACTCATCTGGTCCAGAACTTTCAACCTTATTTGCCTGCACTGATCCATGAACACTAATTGAAGCCAGTAATCCAGCACATTGTTTGTGGAGGGGAGGGGTGGGGTGTGGATATGAGTAAGGGGGGACTGGTGCATGTGTGTGTATGTGTGCGTGTGGGGGGTGGTGGGGGGGGGGGGGCAGCTGACAGCGAATAGTGTCAGCTGCATAGGCAGCAGAAAAAGCCGACATCTTAATAAAACAGCCCGAGGCGAAATCCCATTAAAGCCTTCAGAAGCTTGTTTCCCCTTAGTTGGGCAGGTAGGCGGCGAGCCATGCGTGGCAGCCCACAGCACTCAGAGGCAGCCTGCTTCAAAAATGTAAGTGCTGTTTAAAAAAAAAAAAAACAGGAGACGAACCATATACATTATATATATATTTATATATATGTGTGTGTGTGTGTGTGTGTGTGTGTGTTGTGTGGGAGTGAGTCTGTTGTTTGTGGAGCCCGGCGGGTCACATGGGCCTCTAGTGTCCCCGTGCTCTGGGACTGGCCAGTGACAGCAGAGTTAGGCATGTCTGTGAGCAGCACCATCCATTAACGAGGAGCCCGGACCCCAGCGTGACCCCCCTCCCTGCCCCCCACAGCCGGATCAAAAGGGGCCAGCAGGGGAATATAAATGAGGAACAACATATGTGTAAATACTATATCCTGCTTTTTAAAATGTATTGTACGCCCCAGCAACAAAGGGAGACCATCCTAAGCACCATCCATCTCTCTCTCCCTCATATCTATCTCTCTCTCTCTCCCCACAACACCGCTGTCTTTGGAGACAAAGAATACTGAAGTGGTTTTTCATTTGCAATAATGTTTTTTTTTTTTTTGGTTTTTTTTCTAAAGTGTTGTGCTATTGTATCGAATACATTATCCCAGCTGCGGCGAATGTGAAGTCCCATTTACAGATACAACATGTTGGCATAAGCTCATAAGCTGAGGTACAGTCAATTGTTGTTCACAAGGAGATACAAAAATAATCTCCTTATGGCCCCAGAAAAGCTACAGTTAATTCAATCTAAATGCACCTTTTTCTTCAATTGCACATCTGTTAAAAAACTGCTTCACTTCGACCCAAAGCAAAGCATCAAAAAAGGAATCTCCATTGTCGTAAAGTCATATCTGTTCATTGGTTTATTTACAACAATAGCATTGTTTCCTGCTACCTGTCTATGGGTTCAAACAGACAAACTGGGCATGCTAAATGTAAATGTAAATGTAATGCATGCTCACTCAGAACGTTACCTGCTTGACCTGGGTCATTCATCACAAGTACGCATTCCCTGTTAATACTTTGCCACAATAATATTCGATTACATGTGTGTTACAGCATATTGGGTTAATGAAATGGTAATATATTTCCACGGCCATATTTGATGAAACAGCACAAAAAAAAAAAAAAAAAGGACCTGTTCACCAGTTATACGTTCATGTGCCTCTGGTAATATCCTATTTTAATGAATAAATTATCTTACGTTCACTTTCAAATGCAATCAGCATTGTTGAATAGAATAGCGGTTTTTGAACTTGAATCAAAATCAACGTGTTGTCCTGGAATTCTGCCACCAGGATGAGCATGTTGCTTTCAGTGAAAACTGAAGGGGTGCATTTACATTCACATTTTAAGCATTTAGCAGGGGTAATGTCTATCTCTTCTCATGTTAGAGCGCTTCACTTTGACTCACAGTTAAATGCAGGCATTTATTTGTCTTCACAAACACGGTTTGGCAAGTTCCGAAATCATTAAAATGATGTTTGTGAAAAAAAAATGAGTAACATACATTTTTCACTACTTAAGTTAAAGAAAAGTGTCGATTGAATCCAGGTCTTACATAGCTCAAATAGTTCATGAGTAATTTGTACAGGTGGATATTTAAAATTTCAATAACAAACTTTTCAGATTAGGTACCTTGCTCAAGGGTACATCACAGTGGCCCCACATAGGAGAACTGAGCCATCAAACTGTAGGTTAAAAATCTCCTTAAAGGAACAACTCACCACACTAAGTTCACTCTGCATGTTGTTACTTATGTTTATTGTGGTAGTGATCCATACCAAATATAGCTTAATTAACTTTTGTAAGTTATAAATCAAACCTTTCTACTGTTATGCTCATCAAAATTGTAATACAATTCCCATCAAGCATTTCACCAATAGATATAGATATTTCTAATAGATATCATATACAATGAACTATGGGATCTTGAGACAAGGGAAACACAGAAATTGTTCTCCCAAGTTCTTCCAGTTAGTTCTTCCAACCTACATTCTCGGGAGTCATTTCTCTGAATCTTAGGACCACCATCTTGTCAAGCAAGGCATCGTGCTCTGGGTGCTTTTATTACCGTCTACTTATAGTAAAAATACATTTTTGATGTGTTTGGGTGGGTTTCTCCCTGACAGGCCTACTGACAAGTCTTCAGCGCACTGTGTTTTTATACCTGCTACAGTACAGCAGCAATGTTGGTCTACTTCAAACAACATACACACCACTGGGCAGGCTGCTGAGGAGTCAATCAAACCCTCTCTTTGAATCAAGAACTATAGATCGGCATAGGTCAAGATAATGGTCGAAGCGCTCGTGTGGATTTCCTGTCTTTTTCAGTTTTTGTCAACCATTATCACTCTATCAATCTAGGGCGTGAGCAGGCGGATTCATCAAGAACAGCCCCCAGAGAACTTCACAGAGAGGATACTGTGGTTGGGTTGCATTAAACCACTTAATACACCTAGAAGTGTATGTTTGCGAGCGGTGGAAATTTGTTGCAAAGAACACAGGCAGTGTGTAAAATGTAATGCGGTCA
This sequence comes from Aldrovandia affinis, assembly GCA_029706075.1. Taxonomy (NCBI): domain Eukaryota; kingdom Metazoa; phylum Chordata; class Actinopteri; order Notacanthiformes; family Halosauridae; genus Aldrovandia; species Aldrovandia affinis. The sequence goes on along the minus strand of JAINUG010000156.1, from coordinate 544,596 downwards.
GATGAGTCATCTTTTACTGTTTTTCCTACATGTTTATGTTTGGAGAAACATAAAACTACCCCATGCATGGAAATGGATTCATGAAGTTGAACACCTTCCATGGCCTTCCCAATCACCGTATCTAAACATCATTTAAACTTTATGGGAAGTTCTGGAACATATAGTGTAGAGTAGATTTCCACCGCCTTCAACTTTCAAAGAACTGGAGGCTTTCCTTCTTGAAGAATGGTCCAATATTCCACTGCTGGGTAGTGCATTTCAGAGTAAAGAATCCACCATGAGCAACAAGGAGCTTTCAAAAAAAGTTGTGGAAAGACATATCAGGAAATGGATATAGAAGACCTTAAATATCCCTTGGAGCATGGTCATGACCGTAATTAAGAAGTGGAAGGTGCATGGCACCACCAGGACCTTGCCTAGATCAGGCCGTCCATCCAAGCTGGATGACCGAGCAAGAAGGAGACTGATACCGAATAATTATTGAGAAAAACCTGAAATTTGGAGGTTCACCTTTCAGCATGACAACGACCCAAAGCAACAGTGGAGTGGCTAAAAACCAAAAAGGTGGTTGAATTGAGTGGCCTAGTCAGAGCCCTGACCTAAATCCTATTAAAAACCTGTGGAATGACTCAAAGAGCACAGTTCATCAACTGTCCCCACCCAATCTGACTGAGCTTGAACAGTTCTGTAAGGAAGAATGGACAAACGTTGGCCAATCTAGGTGTCCATAGCTGGTAGAGACATCCAAACAGACTCATGGCTGTCGTTCAAGCAAATAGTGCTTCTACTGAGTACTACCTCAGCAAGGCGTAGACTTACCAATCCAAGTTATTCCATTTTTTTTTTTTCTTTCTTAATGTTCAGACATTTTTTCACTTGGAAGTCATAGTGTGTAAATATGTAAATAAAGGTTGGAGACGGGGTGTGGACTTAAAAGGGGCACTGTACACACACACACACACACACACACATATACAGTATATACAGTGTATAGTGTGTAATACAGTCCTGTATGGAGAGCATCAGGGCCATCTCCTCATTACCGTATCGTCTGCACAGCTGAGATGGACCATGGACCACATGATTACGGCATTGGCTCCTTTGGGACATTAGGTAGTTGTGGGTTTGAGGTGCTGGCTGGTTAATGATTTGAGCCGTTTGTTACATTTACATTTTAAGCATTTAGCAGACACTCTTATCCAGAGCGACTTACAAGATGTGCATTAATACATGGTAAGATCAATCATAGTTCGCACAAGAGATCAGTGCAGTAATACAGCGATAGACATCATTGTTGGCAGCTGCATACCATACCTGTAATACTGGGAAGGAAGTTGATAGATGACTTGAACAGAACCAGGAATCTGCAGCGTTCTGGCTCTCTGGACCGGGGTTAAAAAAACCGAGTTAGCACAGACAGTGACATATCCACTCTTTGGTGCCAAACAAGAACTATGCAGCTCATTTTGCTTGCATGGCTAGTCCCAGTCTTAACTGCATCATTAACCCTGGCCAGGACCAGGAATTCAGCTCATAACCACAGGTTTTCAGGTTAGATTCTCAGCTGGGCTGCGCCATCTTACAATCCGCTTCACCTGAACTGCATTAGTTAATATCTAGCCAGACAAATGGGATAATAAGTCAAAGCAAATATAAGCTATAATGGTTTTTATGAATAAGGACATCTGATAAGCACATAAACAGGTAATTCAATAAATAGCTGAGGTATGATTTTCTTTTCTTTTTTTATCCCTGTCCCCTATTAGGGAAATCATGCACCAAGCTGACTGTATCCATAACACACTGTTTCTCCTGAAAAAAGAGGATGTTTTCCTCTGATGGATATCCTCTCTGGCTGTTTGTGTCCATTTGTGCCCTGATAGCACACAGCAGGGTGGGGGGAAAAGCGAACATTCAAAAGCCCGCACCTTTTTTTTGATGAGAGATTCAGGGCAAATGTCTGACAGCACATAACACATCTTAACGCTTCCGCACAGAAAACGTTCCCTTTACGTAAGCACCTGAACGTTATTCTCCGTTTTTTAAATCTGTTCCTGCTTTTTGTTGTTTTCGTTTCTTTTTGTTTTTTTATCTTCACAGAAATGTCGCCTCAGGCCTCCTCTGCTGTAATTGTTCCTGCGTTGTATCGCCGTGGCGATCCTGACGTTCCCCTTCATCTTTTCCTCTGGCCCTAAACGCTGCGTATGAGAGTAAACACAGACAACGCGAAGCTCGGAAAAATGACAAAATAAATAAATGCATCTATAAGCACGTGTGCTCCTTGGCTTTTCCTAACTCCGTCAACTCCAATTTGAGTGTTTTATATTTCAATACATTATACGCTTATGCAAAATAAACCTGTACATTTTTATTTAATCTGAAAATGCATACATACACCTATACATGTTGTGTGTGTGTGTGTGTGTGTGTGTGTGTGTGTGTGTGTGTGTGTGTGTGTGTGTGTGTCTATATACATATATACATATACTTGTTTTTGGTCTACGAAACAAATTTGTATTATAAACCATATGTACGCAAGAATTGAGTAAACCACCCACTGACCTATATATATATATATATATATATATTTATATATATTTATATATATATTAGTATGGAGAGAAATGCAAAAGATTGGATGTGGAAAGTTGGGCTTGTAACCCGAGGGTTGTTGGTTTAAATCCCTTGTGGGCTGTTGAACTCTTGACTGAGGTACTCTTCACCTGAATTGCTTCAGTAAATATCCAGCAGTATAAATGGATAAGCTGTAAAACGCAGGCTGGGTACAGCTCCCTGAGTAAGGGGCATCCGCTGAATGATGAATAACGTGCTGCGATGCAGTGTAACATAACGTACAGTCTGTGGACGCCCTCCTGAAACCATCAGTCAGGTGTAACGATCTGCCCACCTGCATGTGTAGTGTGCGTGTGCTGCGTACACCCAGAGGTAGCCAGCAGATTTTACATGCATTCAATTATCTAGATTTTCGGCCGTGGATAGATAGTAAACCTATCGGCTATACGGCTTGGTCTTCCTTACACTACATTTTGTCAGTTCATTCAGCAACCAGCAAAGCTCATAATATTGTGCTTTGAAGGGATTAAATTAAGTAAATATGCATCTTAAAGTTGAAGACATGTAACGTTGAGGTTAGCTTGGATGGAGGACTATTAGTGAATGGAAAGGCGTAGGGAAAACAATGAAAGCGAGTTTAAGATGAGGACTAGTTACGTAGAGGGAGAAAGGAAGGCGAGAACATGTCTTCTTTTGGGGCGACCAGGAAAGTTGAGGCTACGTAAGGCCCTGGGGTGCTAATTATCACTCACGAGAGTGAGTAAAAAGTATGGGGATGGATCATTAACCTTTCGTGGAAGTGTAATGATGTGCAGCGCCAGTTTCTATTAACCCCACAGTTCAGGGTCCAAATGAGAAATTCCCGCCCAAGATGTAAAAATATGAGCAGAATCGCAGTCTTTTCACCGACACTGCGCATAACAACTATCTGGAGGCCTCTGCTCCTGGAACCTTATCGACCCTGACCTGTGCGATTGCAGACATTAGGAAGGGTGTCACGGACGTAACGCAGCCGAATATCTGTCTTGAGTGCCGAGTAGGCCTACATATAGATTTATATTGTCACTGGCTTCGGCAAGAAATAAATTAACTAAAAGGAACGGGTGCTAAACTACACGATTGTGCGACGCGTAGACGTTTAGTAGGCCTAGTTTTTGTATATCGTATATCATTAAGCATCTGAATACGCTATGAATAAGGGTCAAACATTGGCAACATCTTAAAATGGTGGGGTTATATCAAAGACAGTAGCGGTATGTTGCGATACTAGTCTACCCGTGGCATAACCTGTGAACAACTGGTCACCCCAGCATGTAGACCAGTGTTCCTCAATCCGTTCCTACAGGGCACACTGCCCTGCATGTTTTCATTCCAACCTCCGCTCCCCACCTATCATCTGCATCGGTCCTCCGTTAATGATCACGTGAGCGTGATTAAGTGGTGGTTGGAATGAAAACATGCAGGGCAGCGTGCCCTGTAGGAACGGATTGAGGAACACTGGCGTAGACATCTCACGCTCACCTCTGTCTTGGAGCCGTGCTCTACACACATCGCTCCGTACCGTTTCGCTAGGCCCCCTTCCCTCACGCGATGTATTAATAACTCAACGGCGCACCGCTGATTCGAGCTGAACTGTCTTTGTTTTCAATTACCTCCACGGCGCGGTGAGCGCACCGCCTTTCTGAAATGGGGTTCCCGCGCGTCGCGCGTGTAATTTGGCTCCCCGTCTTCAGAAACGGCATTGAAGAGGCGAGCTCCAACACGTCCCAGGGCTTTGTTCTAACATCAGTGGAGCGGAGCGGAGCGGCGGCAGCCTCCGAACGCACATCACCTAACCGCTGGTGGAGCTCTGATTAATCTCGTACAAACAAGCCGCTCCTCACCGGCAGGTGCTCCGTACCGCTCCCTCCCAGACGGGAGAGAGAGAGAGAGCGCTCATTACAGGGTCCAGAAACAAACTTTTCCTAATGTGTGTGTGTGTGTGTGTGTATAGGCCTATATATATAATCGCATTATTTACCATGAATATGCTAACAATGTCACGTCATTTTAAAAATGTTTGCGTGTTTCTTTTCTTTTCTGTCTGTTCACGTGTTAACACGTCTTTTTGATTAAACACCTTTTTTTCTGGCGGTAATGAAACACTCTTAACTCTGTCACAGAGCGCGTGACACGGTGCGTTACAGAGTTAAGCAATGCGAAATGAGAACTTTAGTATGACATGGACACACGCACGCACACACACACACACACACACACACACACACACACACACACTGACTTTAATGTTTATGCAGTTTTATGCTTATTCCTAACGGGGCCCTTAATAACCCAGCGCCATCGACTCTCTGTTCTCCTGCAGGCCTCTTTGTGCATTAACACAGAGTTACATCACCCACCTGCGCTCATCAGGTGAGCAGTGCTGGAAACCCCTCAAGAGTTGGTGCTCCAACAATCTCAAACTGGGTTTTTCACCCGCAGTTCCCTCCTCCTCCTCCTCCCCCACACGTAATGGATTTCAGCCTTTAGTCTATGGGAGACGGTGGGCCTCATCCAATTAACAACCCTCTCCCCAGCCTCCCACTCTGGCCTTGACAAAGAAAGAAATAAAAGCCCTTATATCTTGACCTCAGCCGCTCACTCGCTCGCGTGCCATAAGACGTTACCGGCCCTGTTCCAGATTCCACGCGCCGTTGTGCGTTCCTCGCAGGGGGTCCAGTGAATGCTTAAGGAATGTCTTCATCATTTCCTAAAAGAAGAACATAAGAAAGATAGAGGGAGGGAGAGAGGGAGGGGGAAGTGTGAGGGGAGAAACCAGGCGCAGAAAGAGGATACTCCCCACCTTCTGGTGGAACACAGTACTTCACATTTTTGTAAACTATTGTTTTGACAGGGTGTCACTTCAATTCCTACATTAACTATATGGGAAAATATAGCAGAACAGTGAGAAAACGGCACGGTTATCTTTATCTAAACCCTTAGGCTATTGTCATAAAACTGTGGAATACTAAGATGGGTGAGCTAATTCAGTTGTCATCTGCCTTGCGAAATAGTGCACAAATGCCATTTTAACTGAAGTAGCTAATGGGGGAACTTATTGGTCTACTGGTGGTTCAGCTTTATGTGGGGAAAATAAGTGTTGTTTTCCTGTGTTATGTAAATAATGTCTCTGTACAGTAACATCCCCAGGGCTTTGACACTGGCGCCACAAATTACATGCCTTTCTTCCCCCGCTCGGTTTTATAAAACGTCCTGCGGGAATCGGGAGGTGCAGTCGCTCCTTCGTCGAGCGCGAGAGCGCCTTCGCGCGCGGGTCACACGGGCGTGCGCCGAGGGAACGCCTGAATCTCAGGACGACCGCGTCCGTCTTCGTCAAACCCGGGGCTGGATGCTAGAGCGGACGGGCCTCGTCAAGATACGCAGAACTCAAATGTTACTGGCCAGCGTGATCTCAGCTTAAAAGCCTTGACACTATATCTGGCGACAGTGTTAGTGTAATGGTTAAGGAGCTGGGCTTGTAACTCAGAGGTTGCAGGTTCGATTCCCAGGTGGAGGCACTGCCGTTATACCCTTTGAGCTAAAGGTACTTAACCTGAATTGCTTCAGTAAAATATCCAGCTGTATAAATGGATTGTATGTAAAGAAATGTATACTGTGTAAGTCGCTCTGGATAAGAGCGTCTGCTAAATGCCTGAAATGTAAATCTGATCCAGGGGAAGTGATGGAAAAAAATCTAATTTTAAAGAACAAAAATAAAATATGTTTTGGCTGTATTGATATGCATAGTGGCCTGGTTTTTACGTGGTGTACTATAGGAATGATAAATAACTGTATTATTATTATATAATAGTATAATTACTGTAGCAGCCGGGCGCATGCGGTTATTCAGGTGGATTTATGAGCAGTCACTGCTGGTGTAGGGCCTACCAGAATGGGTCCCCACCACTTGACTGACGGTTGCTGATACTAAATCAAAGAACACGTGGATTTCACTATTCTAACTTTTTCAGTTCTCTTCCCTTTGATATCTATTCTTCACAGAAACCTTTGATCGGTTTTAATTTCTCTTCCTGCAAGCCCATCTCCACATACGCATTTATTTATTTCCCCCTTCCTTTTTCGTTGTCGTAATTCCCTACGCCTTTAATTCTCGATTGGCGTACTCACAGGAAAAAGGAACGGTTCGGCAACAAAACACATCGCGCGCATAGTGACACACGCAACCTTTCTTGACGATACAGTTAAATTAACACTGTTACACGGCGTTACTCTCTGGGTGACCTCTACACACTTCAGCGCTGGTCAGAACAGGAGATAATTGCTCAGTGTTTGGCTCTGGGTTAGTATTTTGTGCTACCGTTGCCCCCCCTGTGAGTAGCGGTTTGAATTCTAAACAGGAAGGGTGCGTTTCTTGTGCACATCAATGCAGGACTCTGGGTGCATTCCAAACCGCTCCCTCCCGCTTCCTCTCCGCCGCGGCGGTACGTGTCCTCCGGGAGCTGGGGCGGGGGGCTCAGATGTGCCCTGCGAAGCCCCTTTAATGATGTGCAGTGTGACAGACCCTCTCCTTTAATACCCAACAGCACAACACCCCGCACCTGAAACATTTCAATAAGAGAAAAAACGTCAAAATAGGATTAGATATAGAATTTGGGATTTTGGGGGAAAAATCCGATATCAACTATTTCTGACGTGCGAGACGGATGAAGTTTTACTGCCTGAAACATCTATATATTACAGTCGCTGTTTCTCGGCTCGGCAAACGAAATACAATCGACCGTGTGCCTTGTGTGTGGAGGGTTTTTTTTTCTCCCCTTTTCTTGTGAGTATTATTTTTGAGCTGTGGCACCTTTTCATCCGAACGGCGCTGGCCAGATACGACTGCCACTGCCTGGGCTTCAGGAAGAAAACGTACAAATGAAAGGGGGTGGGGTGAGGGTGAGGGAGGGGATCTATCAAACCTGCCAGGAACCGATACAGTCCTGTGTTTTATCAATCATCCATTTAAATGAACGATTAGACGAAAATAAAAGTCACACACACACACGTCTTTAAGTGTCTGTATAAATTCTAGCCGAAACGAATGCTCCGTGTCATCAGTATAACCTGCACGCCATATTTGCATGCGATTTTAAAATCTGTAGATGTAGATATCTGAAATAAGTGCTCGAAATCACGGCCGCAAAGTGTCAACTGTGCAGGGGAGCCGACCGACGTCGCTCAAGTGCGTTACAGAGTGAACACTTATTTTTTTGGACAAATCCCTCCACCCTTCGTTTGCTTCTTTGTGACCTCACTGAAAGTGACCGCACTTCCTCGAGGGGTGGGGGTATAGGCAGTGTGGGGTGGGGGAGGGACGGGACACTCTGAATGTAGCGGTTATGGCTGACCGTCCCCACGTCCCCCCACACCCCTCCCCGTGCGTAACGGATTCCTGCATTTTAAAGCGCTCTATCAGGCCACGGTCCCGTAGTTTTATAGCTGCAGGGCCTGGAGGCTCCACAGGTGGGCAGGCCGGTTTCTGGAGCTAAGTGCTCCACGCCCGGGACGGGACCCGTCTGGAGCAGAACGCCTCTCTGCCGTCGCTCAGCGACACCAGACCATCACAGGATAAGTGGGCCAAGAACTTGAGCAGAGTTAGGGGGGGCAGGGGGGGAAGAATACATTTGACTGTACAAAGGCAGGCAAGAGTGGCCTATTCAAAGTGCAGGGGAGGGGAGGGGAGGGGAGGGGGCTCGGAGGGTAAAAAGGCCCCTCAGGCCATCAGTTTTACCATATTGCAGAGTCACACCAGCGCGAGGTGGAGTAAACGGGGTGACCCGCTTTAGAGTAACGGATCAGGGGCCCTGTTCTGTTCCGGGGGGGGGTCTAATCCATCGCGCGTGCGTTCGTCACGATGCCTTATTCTCTCGTAGGCCTGACCCAAGCATTTTTCCAAGACTTAGTTCAAGTTCAGCATTTTATCTGATGTTTGTGTCATGTGTGCCATACATCTCATTTTAAACCAGCGCTTTTCAATGGCAATATGTGACACAAGAACTTGCCCCCTGTCAAACCTACAGTAGCAACAATTATTTAAAAAAAAAATGTCAAAATTAACACTTCATTTTTATTCCTTTCAGGGCTTATTTTGTCTTCCAAAAAAAAAAAAAAATCATTTCTACCTGAGTTCAGATAATTAACAGGGGGGGACTTAACTGAACAGAAAGGAAACTTATGGATGCGGCACCATTAAGAGGCTTCCAGTTCTGCAGCTGTCAGTCGAGGCGGATAAGCCTTCCCACAGCCGCTCAGAGCGGTCCCCCTTCTGCGCCAGTGCTTAATGCCATCTAGTGGCAGGAGGGTTGGAGATGTGGAGAAGGGGCTAATTAAACCCTCGGCGTAATTTTCACTGCTGATCAAGAGGCAGGGCCCAAAAGGCGCGGCAGGGCAGGCTGTGAGCCGCCAGCGGTGGCTCGAATTCAGAGCCTCTTCTGAGGGCTCCGGTGGCAGGAGTCGCTCGGAGGCGTGAGCCCGGTTCTGCCGAGGGGGCCCGACACAGCACACGCCACCACCGCCATCGCTGCGGAGAGAGAGAGACACTCCATCCGTCAGCACTTTGAGGTGCAGCTTCAAAGCGAGTGTCCGATCGGCGGGCCAAAAACTCGGCTCCAGATGGGCTGTTTATTTTAGTGAGGGGAGAGGGGGGCGCAACCGGTGAACCTCCCATTTTGTTCTTCCCCACCGTTTGGTTGTGGGTTTCAACATGGCTTCGTTGGTTCCACAGAATATGTGGACCCCTCTCAACCAAACGGGAAGAGGTGCAGCTATAGAGCAATGGTGACACCTGCTGGTCATAGTGGGAGTTGCAGTGGAGCGTGGCCCTGTTTTTCTGTTAAATTGTTTGAGTTCAGGATGCCTGTAATGTTTTTAAATAGGCAGCTGAAGCTTGTCTATTGTAGTGTCAAATTAAATCTTCTGCTTATTGTTATGTTACTATTATATTATATTGTATTTTTAAACTGTTAAAAACTGTTTGTGCATTATGCAGTACACACATTACATTTTTGAGAATGGTGGCTTTTTTTTGTTTGTTACAATATGAATGACGATGTAAATTTTCACCACAATTGCTGTTTAAAAGCAAGTTAATTTAGCCGCCAGAATGTCCCCTTTTTAATTGCTGTTGTGCGGTCAGTCATCATGAAGTCAAAACTCTGTCCTAATTACAGCTTCGGCTGACAAAAGTCACCTTACTGAGCGTGGAGATGGATTTGTTTTATGCACTATTACTATACCAACATCCGGCTAGCAAACAGGGCAGTGTAGAGAAGTGGTTAGAGCACAGGATTGTGGACCCAAGACCGCGTTCAAATCCCAGCTGGGACAATGCCGTTGTATCCTTACGCTGTTGTGTCCTTATTTTACTCCGTTTTATCCATTCACATAACAAATGCTGCACAGCAAGGTTGGAACATGAGTAACGTATAAGGACTGAGCCACCCAAGATAAAGGTGTAAGTTACTGTAGGATGTGAGAAGAGAAGAAAAAAAAAGTAATTCCCAGTAACACAGGGTTGTATTTCGATTGTGGAAGGTAGAAATAAATTGAGAACTACTTATTTTGAAGTAAGACCGATTGTATCTAACCAGCAAACTATCTGAGGAGTGAATGGGACAGAATAGAAAGTGTTTACTATTTTATACTACGCTATTGTTTAGTTCTACTCTGTTCTGGTTAGATGTGAACGTGTAAGAGAAAGTAACAACTCTCTCATGTTGTTCCTCATTGGCAGGAGTGTTTAATCCCACCTTCTGGGCTAATGTGAGACAACAACTGTATTGCCTGCATTTGCATTCACTAAAAACTTGCACTCACATCTCATAACGATGATTGCAAGTAAGTTTTGACATGCGTATGCAGAGTATATAAATAAGTCATGGTTTAAATCCTAACAATGAATTAACATGCTATTAAATTCCATGATTGCCACTGTAATGCGTGGTTATGTGGGAAGAGAAATCCATCTGATATTTCATCATTTTTGGTTATGTAAAACGCATTATGAGTGAGGTCTGTGTGAGAATAGCTCTAACCACAACCATCTAATTTAACCCCGAGAGAGGGAAGGTGGCAAACTTTCCACTGAGGAAACTGAGTTTCAGTCTTTGCAGAATTTCTTTTAATGTCATCTCTCCGTGCATTTATTTTTAATGAAGTAAAAAAAAAAAAAAGAAAAACTAAAACCGGTTTAAATACTTGTAGATTATTCCCTGATGTTTCTTGGGCAGTCCTGCAAAAATGTGAACAACGATAGCAAATAATTAATGCGACAACTTTTGAAAAATACAACTCATTAAAAAAAATTAATCAAGCATTAACCATCCCTTGTTCGGTCAGATCTTCTGTGTGGCGCTAAAATAAAAAAACATTGGTAGGCATTCAGGATTGTGTCTCGTCTTTCGAAACAGCAGAATAAAAACAGATATGTTACATAAAGAAGCGCGGTGAAATAACAACGGATGCGCCGAGGCATTGCCCTGCTCGCTCTGATGTGCCAGCAGTGGTAGCCCAGGTGAGCGTGACCGCAGCAGGAAAGACGAGGAGAAAACGAAATGAAATTCAAAGCACTGAGAGCTCTGTGGTCAGACAGACGGACGAAAGGGGGCAGGCACCCTGGAGCCAGGACCGCGAGACCGCGAGACCGCGGTACACAACACTGACCCAAGGTCAGCTCCAACACTACCCGCTCCCGGACAGCGCTGTTACGCGGCTAGCTGAAGGGAGAACGACCAGAATCCTTATGCCTCGGTAAAGGTGCAGTGAGACTAATTAAGTCAAGGGCAGACACCAGAAGCTAAAATAGAGCGATTGCCGGGCCTTCCTCTGTGCCAAGTGGAAAGGTAAGGATGGGAAGTGAAAACATAATCCCAAAACAAAAATACTTTTTTTTTGTTTGTTTGTAAAAAAGCAAAAGAAAACATTGTTCAGATGTATCCTGTCTCCTCTGAAAGGCCATTTAGGTTAGTCTCAGATTCAAAACCTCACTTACTCGCTTGCTGCATTTCCAACATCCAACATCGTTATTTTTTTGCTACGGCTACGAAACTGACACCAGCTCACCTTCAGTAAACAGTAACATGACATTATTCCAATCAGAGCTGAAGATGCTAATGCATGAGGCTTACTGATATCACCCTTTACTTTAATTGTGTGTGTCGTCCGCTGTGCAGACATTATACCCAAGATGTTTGGGAACAGAACTAAAATATGGCAAAATAAAACAAGCAAATTTAGTTGGCACAACATTAAGTGTATTTACAACAACTATTTTCCAATAGACAGAATCAATAGGTCAAAGCTGCATTTTTACAGCAAGTGTAAAAATCCATTACAGAAATTAATTTGAAGGGAATAGATTTAGTGCTTGCATGGTATATTTATTTAGATTTATTGTACAATTCTGGTGAAAGTTTAGACACTAACCTGAGAGGTTAACAAAATCATGACGTGGCATACATAAGCATTTAAAATATTTAATTGATTTTCATGTCCTTTTTATTTGTCTCAAACAGGGAAGAACGATTGATAATTGGATCTTCTGCGCTGTTCGGTTGGGGGAATTGTCGGCACGCAGCAGATGCTTAAGGTCCAGAACATGACCCCGTGAGCTGGAAGAGAGTGATTTAAGGTAACACAAGCTGGTGCAGCGCTTTGTATGGTGCGTCCTTTGTAAAAGAGGTCCGTCAATCTCGAACCTTTCGTTAAAAAATGCTTTTACCGTGTACAGATTTTCAAGAGATTCATTGGGGGAACATAAACTTGCCAGGGGAGAATTAGTTTTATTTTTATTTGGTCAGGGTGTTCGGATACGTCAGCCAGGTAACTTCAAGTGGGACACCCGTAAGATGAGAAATGCTGTCGCTAATAATAATAGGACCGCTCATTTGTAATACCTGACTGCGTTAAATATGATAAGTGTTGCAGCAGGCAGTGTGCAGTGGCACAGGAGGGATGTGAGTTCGAATCCCAGATGAGGCATTGCTCTTTCAGTCAGCCATGTGACGCATTGCATTCTGCGAGCACAACACGCTTGAGCTGGAAGGTTGAGCATTTTTACAGACTTGAGCACAAGTCCGTAAAAATTAGTCTCAGTAGGCGTTTAAACAGCAAGAGCAATACGTCACTGCTTATCAAATCAATAATGTAGTACAAAATATAGAAATGATTTGATGTTCACATCAACATATTACATGGAGGAGAAAGTAAAGGAGTAATATATTCTTTAAAGCGGAATGTATTTTTTGGCATACAGTAATGCACAAAAAAATGTATATCCATTTTTGTTAGTTTTTCTCCCTTTTTTTCCTCAATTAAAAACAATAATTCTTTCTTTTTTCTTTAATTTTTAATCTAATGATTTTTTTACATTTCTTCTTCATAAGAAAATTTATTAATTTATCATTAATCAACTCCATAGCAGGTGGAGTTTAGCAGCCGGGTGACAAAAAATCACCACACACAAAGGACAGTAACACAGTTTTGTACGGTGCCCTCCAAAATTATTCACACGGTTGAAGATGAGCAAAGAAGGCTGTATACAATAAACAATACAGGTAATGAGCTATATTATATGCGCAGAAAAATTATATTACTTTATATTTAATACAATTGTTCAGAGAAAAAGATTTAGCCAGCTATCAATAAATCATAAACCAAAAGAAAGTCATATTTTTTCCCAAAAAAGATTTGCGTCAGAATTATTCACACCACTAATAATCATTTTTTTAAAAATCCTCCAAAAATAAATCTGCATTAACATGCTAGTTTTGGAGTTCATCTCAATCTTAAGGAACTATATTCTGGCCACCCACCGCTTCCTGTTTCACTGGGGAATAAAAATGAGGTAACACACAGGTAAAATCCATTTGTCATCCATCACCATGGAGAAAGGTAAATAACTCTCAGAATCAACAAGACAAAGGGTTGAACTTCACAAGTTATGAGATGGTTACAAACAAATAAATAAAAAACTAAAGATACCACTTTCTACTATTAGGAAATTATCAATAATTAATAACAGTGGTGAACCTGCCTGGTAGAGCATGCAAGGGCCTCTTGCCCCCATGCACACACAGTGAGGCAGATGGTTTTGGAGGCAAATAAAAGTCCAAGGGGCACAGTTGGAGATCTACAAAAGTTGCATCTTAGTGACACAAAGTCTCTAAATCTACCATCAGATGCCACCTCCATGCCAATAGGCTTTTTGGAAGGGTTGCCAGAAAAAAGCCCTAAATTGAGGGAAATCAACAAAAATAAGAATCTGGAGTTTGTTAAACATCATCGGAACTGTGATTGGAACCGGGTGTTATGGTCATATGATACACCAATGAACTCCAGAAAGTACCAAAAACCTAGTTCCCTCTGCCAGGAAGCTGAAACTTGTCTGCAATCGGATCTTTCAGCAAAACTATGATCAGCATACCACAAAATAAACCAATAAATAGTTAACTGCCCACACAATTACTGTTTTGCAATGGCTATCTCTAGTTTCCAGCCTTGAATCCAATCAAAAACGTGTGGCTTAAATTGAAGTGGGTCCACAAGCAGAGACGGAAGGATTTGAAGGATCTTGACATATTCTATATGGAGGAATGGACAAAGATCCCCCTCTCCCTCCCCAAAATATTCACAAGTCTAGAACACTATAGAAGACTCTTTTCTCTGAGCAATTGTATTAGTTTAAAAGAACAGAATTTCAAAATATTTTGAGCATACAATATGGCTCATTATCTGTATTATTTATTTCATATAGCCTTCCTTTATATATCTCATCTTTATCGAGAGTGTGAATAATTATGGAATATACAGTATGTGTCCCTCCTGAAACACAGGGAAGGTTTTCCGTGTGCCGTTCATTCAAATCTAGAAGACGAATATCACTACAACAAGAAGTGATCCGTTTTTAAATAAACTCGGCCATTTTCCCGCAAAGATCAGCAGTTTTTAGCCTGGCCGTTGGAGATGTTTTCAAGAACTGATTTGTCCTTTTTCTGGATCTCGAGAGAGAGTGAAACTTTAGGTGGGGAGGGGGAGACAGTAGCGGCATCTGTGGTACAGCTTTAAGGACACAGATCTCATTTGGTAACCTTTTTAAATGCTGCGATTATGAAGTAACAACAACTAAAAAGAAAAATCTGTATATTTGTGTCCCCTTGGGGGCTATTTCTTGCACAACCTGCCAGAGTGGTGACCTGGCAACGCACCTGTCTCCGCTTCGATGTTCGAGGATGCATCTCTGAGCGAAAGATATACAGGTGTTGACCTACAGGGCTGCAGTTTAAAGATGTGTTCATCTCAGCAAGGAAGTGAAACCTGCTTCAGACTGATTTGGGGGTGGGGGAGAGGTGGAGGAGGAGGGAGGGAGAAATGCGGTAGAATCGATGCAAAACAATAGCGTGCAGGAAAATTGAACAACAAAGGGAGGGAGGGGAGGGGGTGTGTGTGTGTGGGGGGTTCCAGACGCACAAACTAATGCCTCACCGTGCCTAAACACTTTCCCAGCAGACAATGCAATGATGTTTGTCCAAACATTCATAAGACTAGAAAAAGGGGAATTAAATGAATTCTGGGATTCCAGTACCAGGGCTGTCAGTCAGCCACCATCCATCTGGCTAATTATTTCTTACCCTCTTTCCTTCCTGTTCTTCTCTTAACTGGTTGCCTCTGGCTAAAAATGCAAATGGAGAGAAAAAGGCCGTCTCGGAGAGGAAAGAAAAAAAGAGAGGGGGGAGAATGCAGCTTTAGCAATTATCTGTCTGAGTCAGGACCTAGCGACGCTGGCCCACACAGCAGAGTTATGCTAAACAGCAAAGCATCATGGGAATTGGGTGACAGCTCATTTCCTCCCTGCAATTTCATATGAAAGGCGAGGCAGAAACATAGGTTTTCGTTCCACTCCCTGTGAACAGCTCGGTGAGCTCGGGGAGCGCGGTGCCAAGCCTGTCACCGGCACAGACACGGTCTGTTTGGCTCCGCCGTGACAGGTCTTGTTGACAAACGCCAGCAGTCATCTCGCCACCCAGGGAAATATCTGCCATGATTTTGTCAGCAGACTGACAGAACCTGTTAACGTCTCAAATCCTAACAGTGACAGAAACCCATCTTGTTGACAGTATTTGACACGCCAGTCTCAATTCATATATATAATTTTTTTCTTCGTTTTTTTTTTTTTTTTTCTTTTTTTTGCCCCCTCTTCTCTCACCGAAAAATTTACTCAATTTTTCTGTCTACCTGCTGTGGAGAGGTAATGATTTTTTTTTAATGAGAATTGTGTCAGCGCTGCATTCATAATGAAATAAACTAACATTCTCTGTGTGGTTCTTCATTAATTCAAGGATGGACCAGCACTGATCGATACACTATAAATTGAGGGGGATCACCCAAAAAAAGGAGGGATTAATTTATTCCCTCTGCAGTTCTGCTTTTATGAGAACATGAGTAGCCGTGGATAGTATTTTACGTGTTTACCTCGATGTACAGTACCTAATTACAACCTTAAGTACCTTATCCAATGATTCACATCAACCGTTCATCCAAGGAATTGGCTTCAAACGGAATGCCACCCAGCTCTTTTCAGACAACACAAAGCACAAAGGCTATTGTCGATTATAACAATAAGAGATGGAAACACACCATAAATTAGGAGGTGCTGTCCGGCTGGATGAAACAGATAAAGAGATTTAAGATTCTTTAGGCTGCAAACTCGTGTTAACTCCAAAATTATATTTATGAATAAATAGTCAAAGTTTCAACCCTATCCCTGGTTAAAGCATAGAGGCGCTGAAATGTTGGCTGTTTATCAATAAATGTGTGCCTTTTCAATTTAAAGATTTCGTCCATTATTATAATATATTTTTAGGACAATCAATTGTTAGTTACAAGTCATGACCGAACATATAAACCAATTGAATAAAATAAAAAATCTATCAATCATTCTTGAACTGATCATTAAATTCTTATATTCAATAATCTGTCCTTTCAACAACCACATCTGAAGAGGAGCACGTTTGAGTTTCACAAATCCTCAGCATACAATAAATGAATTTATGAATACCTTGTTAGTGGCTAAAACACACTTGAAGGCATTTCCCTTTTTTAATTAGGCTCCCTTGCACTTAAAAATACCACATTAACCTAATCACTCCTCTCATACTAAATACTACTCTTAGTTTAAATTTTAATCGTCAACAATAACCATTAGGTTGAACTGATAGTGGCTGATATGGCAAATTAGACGCATTTACAATTTTAAAATTCTACTTGTGGAATTTTTCGTTTTGTGACTTGAAAAATAAGTAAATAAACGTTCCCTCACCCAGAGCCCTTTCAAGTGTATTCCAAGTTTAGGACTATTGATGTTAAAATGTACAGGTCCGTACTACTTAACTGGAAAGAACGCTCCATAATTGCACTTTCATCTTCACATTAAGCCTGTGTTTTTGTGGTCTGAACGTAATCGAACCATTTAGAGGAGATAAAAAATTAGTAGCACAACAACAATAAATCTTAATAAAGCTGATGGACACTGTAAGAGCCTGGAGATGGCACATAACTATTACAGTAAGGGCATGCAAAGTTCAAACGAAACGCCCTCTCTGAAGAGGATGAGCTTCAGCATTGCTGTTGATGTGAACAGAAGCACATTTCACGTTGAAAAGATGACTGTAGCTAATTCTATACGGCGGTCAACTCCAGCATTCACTCCACTCCTCTGTGCCATGTTAGCCTCACTTGCCAGACTCATAACCTACAGGACTATGAGCCCCGCCAGGCTGACCCTCAGACCCTCTGGTGTGAGATAAGTCCACCCATCTTCTGGGGATATACTTTGCTCATAAACCAATGGACTTTCTTCTGACAAATCATCTTGCCTAGGCGGCGCTCCAATTGGAAGTGGCGATCCAAGCCAACCCAATCACTGACTATATCAGATAGCAGGATTTATTTTTTTATTTTATAATTTTTGTTTCAGATTTGTATCCCATTTTCTCCCAATTTGGTAGCCAATTAGACCCGCTATTTAAGTCAATCCCCCACGCTAGTAATGTGAGTTTGCTGCCGTAGTCCTGCAACCGGTAGCGACACGCGACCTGACGCCTCTTCTGAGGCGGCACTGCTAGTATCACCCGTAACCGGTATACTGCAGGGCCACTCTTATGCGCAGCGAATCTCATGTCGGCTTCCCTCCCCCTCCCTGGGGCGGACAGCCAATCACCGCCCATGGTGGCGCTCCCAGCCAGAGCCGACTCTGGTGAGGCAGGAATTGAACCCCGGTCTCTGTGGCCAGCGTTGGACGTTGTAACCACTGGGCCACACGGGAGGCCTAGATATCAGGATTTCTAGCGGAAGCCAACGAACCTCCCCTTTCAGACAGTAGCGATGTTTGAGGTCGAGACTAGTACCATGTAAATTGACCTGTACCACGATGCCATACAGTTAATTGAATAACATAGGAGGTCGTCGCGTAACGTGTTCCTGTGCTGCCTTGTGATAGGCTGGCGTGACAAATGTCACTTCACTCAGACGGCGCGCACCACTTGCGGTCAGCGTTAGCACAAGCTGGAAGTCGGCGGCTGGCCAAAGCGCAACTTGACGAGAGGCCGGCGTCAATGGGGAGGTCACAGTGATCTGCCTGCGCTTGACTACGGCCATTTGTCAGACAGACTCGGCCAGAGTCTCCAGGCCATGGCAGACACCCCCGGTCACATGCGTCTCACGCTGCAGAAATCTCAGCAGGAAGGGGCACGGGGGGCGGAGAGGGGAGAGAGGGAGGGAGGGAGAGAGAGAGAGAGAGAGAGAGATCGCAGATGCACATCTTCGAGAGTGTGGCGAAACTGTTTCACAACAGATGCTTCTGCAGCCATTTTGAGATATGCTGATTTATTTACATTTTAGTCGTTTGCAGACACTCTTATCCAAAGCGACTTACAAGATGTGCATTTATATTTG
This sequence comes from Aldrovandia affinis, assembly GCA_029706075.1. NCBI lineage: Eukaryota > Metazoa > Chordata > Actinopteri > Notacanthiformes > Halosauridae > Aldrovandia > Aldrovandia affinis. Next base: position 526,032 of record JAINUG010000156.1, on the reverse strand, counting down.
TTTCTATAGGCAAAATGAAGACCTTAGATGTTGTCGAACAGAACCAAATTGACTGCGCCCAATAATTGTCGATAGTTCCAGCGGTGGGTTCAACACGGCCTGGTCCCGTTCAATGTGCACTTCCACAAAGCTTCACCATTTCCACACAGTCACATCTATAGTTGCATTCACTACAGGGTGCTGGGAAGCGACAACTTACCAAGGTTTAATATATAATAATATATGCCATTTATCAGATGCTTTTATCCAAAGCGACTTACAGTAGTGAATGCATACATTTTCAGTATATGGTGGCCCCAGTGGGAATCAAACCCACAACCAACCTACTGAGCCATACAGAGGATCCTCACCATTCCTTGTTCTCTCTATAAAAAGCGAGAGATGACAATGATCTGACTGCTGTGACACTGATCTATTGATCCATGACACACAGCTATGCTAGTGCCATTTGTACAGTAGCCAGCCAATAAGGAAATTGGAAATATAATCGTGACAAATGCATGTGTAGATACCCCATTTACTGCACTGTGAATTTAGCCAGCTATCAATAAATCATAAACCAAAATATGATGATAATGTAAATGACAAATATTATTATTAATAACCAAAAGCAGTTTTGAAAGCTGTAGCTTAGCTTACCTTATGTGGACTATTTATTATTTAGTTATTTGCTTAGTACATGCCCTTATTCAAAGCTGACCTTGTTTATGGATATCTAGGTATTCAAGGATATTCAAGTGCTTTTCTCGAGAGTAGAGCAGCAGTGCCTGTGGTGGGAATCACACCCAGTAACCCTCCGGTTACATGGGAACAGATATTTAGACAGTTATGAACCAGTAAAGGAACAAAAACAAAATGCTGCAGCACTTCCTGAATGTGGTAATAAAAAAAGGAAAAAAAAGGAAAAATAATTGACAATCACCATGGTTTTAAATTGGATTAATTTATTTCGTTTGGTTGGTTTTGACATTGAAGAGGGTGGGGCCCCCGGCATTGCATTCTGGGAGATGGAGTTCATAGCTTTAACATTAGATTGGAGATATTTAATTTGCGTTATTTATTTCTTATGAATAATTTATTTCTTATGAACTACAAATAGCAACTAGAAAAAAATTCCACAGAAATTTTGAGGGTGCCTTCTCCCCACACACAAGCAGTAATGCACACACACACACAGATGTGTAGGAGAGGAGTAGAGAGATACGCGTATGTTCAGTGGAAGGTGTGGGAGTAAGATGAAAATGCTTTGAAGATTTATTTTCACACACAGCGTCACACACTTCATCACTTTCAAGTAATGTTTCATTAGCATACCAACAATACCTAAAATAAAACTGTACTTTTGTTTTGTGACAAACTCAGATTGCAAACAGTTATCACTGAAGCAGACAGCCATCCATCTTCTTGGTATTAGTCACATTTAGACCAATCCATCGCAGTGTTTTGTACTGGAATATATCAAATAAGCAGAACTGGCAACAAAAATGGATCAGTAACACCAACATATATCAAAATAAAACAAGTTTTATTTCCAGTGTTCCACATATGCATAGTGCTGGGTTTATCTGGACATACATTGCAAGAGCAAGGTGCGGCAGATCTGGACCTTGATACTCGTGTGTGTGTGTGCACGCGTGTGAGAGTGTGTGAGTGTGTGCTTGCGTGTGAGTGTGTGTTTGAGTGTGTGGTGTGGTTTGTTAAAAATTCAGTTTGTTTGGTTTTAAAAACTTGTGTTTTGAAAACAAGTTGGAAAAATGATTTTAATGCAGCGGAAAATCTAACGGTTTAATTAGTGTAAGACTTCGCTAGGTATTCGCTTTGATACCCCGCCTCAATAACCAGGCCATCTTTCCCGTTCAAATCAGTCGAGAAGTTGTGTAAATTAAGTCGGAAACATGCTAGGGATGCTACCCATTGAAAACAATGGTCGCGCTTAGCATTGCTGTGACCTTTTTTAACATAGCGGTAAATCTAGCGGTTTAACCAGTGTAAAACTTCATTAGGTATTCGCTGTGATACCCGCCTCAATAACTAGGCCCTTTTCCCCGTTCAAATCGGTCCAGAAAGTTGTGTAAAACATGTCGGAACGAAGCGGTTTGACATTTTTATGTGAAGTTAAGCCGTTGCCTAGCAACGGTTTCGTATCAAGTGTGAAGTCTCTTTCAAAATATAAACTGCTCTGGTTTACAAAGTACAGCATGTATAAACATTCTGTAAAAAAGGCGTCTTAATAGAGGTAGTCCTCTCCCGTTTAAAGTTTGAATGGTGTCGGTATGATTTAAAATGAAGGAGGGGTGAGCATATCTAAATCGCCTTCAATTTTTGTTTTGTTTTGTGCCGTTTTCCCCCCACCTAACATGGGATTGAATGCGAGTTTGACCCAGCGTTGTCTGTTCTTCTGGGCGATTTGTTCAGAAACCTATTTCAATGGAAGTAACATTGGACGAGAGAGGACAAAAATGCCTACGTTTTGGTGCATAAATTGTGCATGTAGAGTGTAAGGTGTGGGAGTTAGACGATAATGTTTGGGAGATTTAGGATAACATCTGCTACCTGGTCAAGCTAGAGGCCATTGTGACGTCACCCACTCTAGCTGTGTCCATTGACTTCAATGTAAAGTGGAATCTGACATTTTTTAATACATAAATCTTCCAAACATTATCATGTAACCCCCACGCCCTTCCATTGTACAGGCCCAATTTATGCACCAAAATGTAGGCATTTTTGTCCTCTCTCATCCAATGTAAATTCCATTGAAATGGCCTCACGGTTTTTGAATAAAGGGCCCAAAAGGCGGCGGCGGCGGCGGAGAACAATAGAGTGCCTTTTGCTATGCAAAACGGCACCCTAATAATGACCAGGTGATGAGCGTAATGGGTGTAAATAATAAAGACAAGGCAAGAATGAAGATGCAATTGGTGTTTATATACATATATATATATATAAGTGACAGAGTAGTGAGGTTATTTTCATGTATACGAACATTAACACAAAACACAAAGACACAAGGCCAAGGGACACAGATGTTGCCAAAGAAATGAACTAAATAAAACAAAACAGGGCTAGCTACAACCAAAAACCAGGATAGGCTAACTATCTAAACTTTTACACAAAACAAAAGTCTACCTATTTAATCTACACTAGCTACCTGTAAACAAAGGTACACAGTTGGCAACCACCCCTTTTCTAATGTGTCTATACACAAAATTCACCTACATATGAAAGTGTATAGAGGCCTCCCTCTTATCTATCCCAAGGCCTATGTGGGGAACAACCAGAGAATCTCAGTAGGGGAGCAATAACCATACACTTTCTTTCTCTCTCTCACACTCTCTTCTCACACACACCACAGCAGAACAAAAAGGCAGCGGTTTGCAGGAAGCAGTCACAGGGTTTTTATGGAGGGGCCTGTGATTGATGGAGGCGGGACCAGGACATACAAATGATTGACAGCGGAGCGACGAATGAATGGGGGATGGCACTCCTGCAGAATAACAGGGAGAAACAGAGAAAGACAAAAACACACACTTACACGTGGAACATAACACCCTACGAGGTAATTTTATATGTTTCTTCATCTATCTAAGCTGGAAAATGAGAAATTTAAAATTCATGATTTTCACTTGGTGAGGCTATACACTATGTTTTTGTGATTTTCCAAGAAAGATACTTTTCATGATAAATGTCTTCAAATGCATTTTATCCAACTTATTTCTCCATACGAGGTAATTGTATATGTTTCTTCATCTATCTAAGCTGGAAAATGAGAAATTTAAAATGCATGATTTTTAACTTCGGAGGTAAGGCTATACACTTATGTTTTTGTGATTTTCAAAGAAATGTACTTTTCATGATAAATGTCTTCAAATGCATTTTTATCCAACTTATTTCTTCATAGTAAGTCATTCCAGATGTTTCTTCATCCATCTAAGCTGGAAAATGAGAAATGTAAAATTCATGATTTTTCACTTCGGAGGTAAGGCTATACACTTATGGTTTTTGTGATTTTCCAAGAAATACACTTTTCATGATAAATGTCTTCAAATGCATTTTATCCAACTTATTTCTTCATAGTAAGTCATTCCAGATGTTTCTTCATCCATCTAAGCTGGAAAATGAGAAATTTAAAATTCATGATTTTTCACTTCGGAGGTAAGGTATACACTTATGTTTTTTGTGATTTTCCAAGAAAGATACTTTTCATGATAAATGTCTTCAAATGCATTTTATCCAACTTATTTCTTTATATAAGCTAATTATACATGTTTCTTCGTGTATCTAAGCTAAAAATGAGAAATTTAAAATTCATGATTTTTAACTTCGGAGGTAAGGCTATACACTTATGTTTTTTGTGATTTTCCAAGAAAGATACTTTTCATAATAATATATGCCATTTAGCAGACGCTTTTATCCAAAGCTACTTACAGTAGTGAATGCATACATTGTCAGTATATGTGGCCCCAGTGGGGATTGAACCCACAACCTAAGCGTTGCCAACGCCATGCTCTACCAACTGAACCACAGAGAACCACATGATCAATGTCTTGAAATGCATTTTATTCAACTTATTTCTTCATAGTAAGTCATTCCAGATGTTTCTTCATCCATCTAAGCTGGAAAATGAGAAATTTAAAATGCATGATTTTTCACTTCGGAGGTAAGGCTATACACTTATGGTTTTTGTGATTTTCCAAGAAATACACTTTTCATGATAAATGTCTTCAAATGCATTTTATCCAACTTATTTCTTCATAGTAAGTCATTCCAGATGTTTCTTCATCCCGCTAAGCTGGAAAATGAGAAATTTAAAATTCATGATTTTTCACTTCGGAGGTGAGGCTATACACTTTTGTTTTTTGTGATTTTCCAAGAAATATACTTTTCCTGATAAATGTCTTCAAATGCATGTTATCCAACTTATTTCTTCATAGTACCCATTCCAGATGTTTCTTCATCTATCTAAGCTGAAAATTAGAAATGTAAAATTCATGATTTTTCACTTCGGAGGTAAGGCTATACACTTATGGTTTTTGTGATTTTCCAAGAAATACACTTTTCATGATAAATGTCTTCAAATGCATTTTATCCAACTTATTTCTTTATATAAGCTAATTATACATGTTTCTTCATGTATCTAAGCTAAAAATGAGAAATTTAAAATTCATGATTTTCACTTCGGAGGTAAGTCTATACACTTATGTTTTTGTGATTTTCCAAGAAAGATACTTTTCATAATAATATATGCCATTTAGCAGACGCTTTTATCCAAAGCTACTTACAGTAGTGAATGCATACATTGTCAGTATATGTGGCCCCAGTGGGGATTGAACCCACAACCTAAGCGTTATAACGCCATGCTCTACCAACTGAACCACAGAGAACCACATGATCAATGTCTTGAAATGCATTTTATTCAACTTATTTCTTCATAGTAAGTCATTCCAGATATTTCTTCATCCATCTAAGCTGGAAAATGAGAACTTTAAAATTCATGATTTTTCACTTCGGAGGTAAGGCTATACACTTATGTTTTTTGTGATTTTCCAAGAAATACACTTTTCATGATAAATGTCTTCAAATGCATTTTATCCAACTTATTTCTCCATACGAGGTAATTGTATATGTTTCTTCATCTATCTAAGCTGGAAAATGAGAAATTTAAAATGCATGATTTTTAACTTCGGAGGTAAGGCTATACACTTATGTTTTTGTGATTTTCCAAGAAAGATACTTTTCATAATAATATATGCCATTTAGCAGACGCTTTTATCCAAAGCTACTTACAGTAGTGAATGCATACATTGTCAGTATATGTGGCCCCAGTGGGGATTGAACCCACAACCTAAGCGTTGCCAACGCCATGCTCTACCAACTGAGCCACAGAGAACCACATGATCAATGTCTTGAAATGCATTTTATCCAACTTATTTCTTCATAGTAAGTCATTCCAGATGTTTCTTCATCCATCTAAGCTGGAAAATGAGAAATGTAAAATTCATGATTTTCACTTCGGAGGTAAGGCTATACACTTATGTTTTTTGTGATTTTCCAAGAAATATACTTTTCATGATTGTTACGACCCCGAGGTGTTTAGGGGTAGTGGGGAGTTCGTAACATAAAATAAATAAAATATTGACCAGGTGATGAGCGTAATGGGTGTAAATAATAAAGACAAGGCAAGAATGAAGATGCAATTGGTGTTTATATACATATATATATATATAAGTGACAGAGCAGTGAGGTTATTTTCATGTATACAAACATTAACACAAAACACAAAGACACAAGGCCAAGGGACACAGATGTTGCCAAAGAAATGAACTAAATAAAACAAAACAGGGCTAGCTACAACCAAAAACCAGGATAGGCTAACTATCTAAACTTTTACACAAAACAAAAAGTCTACCTATTTAATCTACACTAGCTACCTGTAAACAAAGGTACACAGTTGGCAACCACCCCTTTTCTAATGTGTCTATACACAAAATTCACCTACATATGAAAGTGTATAGAGGCCTCCCTCTTATCTATCCCAAGGCCTATGTGGGGAACAACCAGAGAATCTCAGTAGGGGAGCAATAACCATAAACTTTCTTTCTCTCTCTCACACTCTCTTCTCACACACACCACAGCAGAACAAAAAGGCAGCGGTTTGCAGGAAGCAGTCACAGGGTTTTTATGGAGGGGCCTGTGATTGATGGAGGCGGGACCAGGACATACAAATGATTGACAGCGGAGGCAGCGAATGAATGGCGGATGGCACTCCTGCAGAATAACAGGGAGAAACAGAGAAAGACAAAAACACACACTTACACGTGGAACATAACACCCCTCACGAGGTAATTGTATATGTTTCTTCATCTATCTAAGCTGGAAAATGAGAAATTTAAAATTGATGAATTTTCACTTCGGAGGTGAGGCTATACACTTTTGTTTTTGTGATTTTCCAAGAAATATACTTTTCCTGATAAATGTCTTCAAATGCATGTTATCAACTTATTTCTTCATAGTAGGCCATTCCAGATGTTTCTTCATCTATCTAAGCTGAAAATTAGAAATGTAAAATTCATGATTTTTCACTTCGGAGGTAAGGTATACACTTATGTTTTTTGTGATTTTCCAAGAAAGATACTTTTCATAATAATATATGCCATTTAGCAGACGCTTTTATCCAAAGCTACTTACAGTAGTGAATGCATACATTGTCAGTATATGTGGCCCCAGTGGGGATTGAACCCACAACCTAAGCGTTGCCAACGCCATGCTCTACCAACTGAACCACAGAGAACCACATGATCAATGTCTTGAAATGCATTTTATTCAACTTATTTCTTCATAGTAAGTCATTCCAGATATTTCTTCATCCATCTAAGCTGGAAAATGAGAACTTTAAAATTCATGATTTTTCACTTCGGAGGTAAGGTATACACTTATGTTTTTGTGATTTTCCAAGAAATGTACTTTTCATGATAAATGTCTTCAAATGCATTTTATCCAACTTATTTCTTCATAGTAAGTCATTCAGATGTTTCTTCATCCATCTAAGCTGGAAAATGAGAAATGTAAAATTCATGATTTTTCACTTCGGAGGTAAGGCTATACACTTATGGTTTTGTGATTTTCCAAGAAATACACTTTTCATGATAAATGTCTTCAAATGCATTTTATCCAACTTATTTCTTCATAGTAAGTCATTCCAGATGTTTCTTCATCCATCTAAGCTGGAAAATGAGAAATTTAAAATTCATGATTTTTCACTTCGGAGGTAAGGTATACACTTATGTTTTTTGTGATTTTCCAAGAAAGATACTTTTCATGATAAATGTCTTCAAATGCATTTTATCCAACTTATTTCTTTATATAAGCTAATTATACATGTTTCTTCGTGTATCTAAGCTAAAAATGAGAAATTTAAAATTCATGATTTTTAACTTCGGAGGTAAGGCTATACACTTATGTTTTTGTGATTTTCCAAGAAAGATACTTTTCATAATAATATATGCCATTTAGCAGACGCTTTTATCCAAAGCTACTTACAGTAGTGAATGCATACATTGTCAGTATATGTGGCCCCAGTGGGGATTGAACCCACAACCTAAGCGTTGCCAACGCCATGCTCTACCAACTGAACCACAGAGAACCACATGATCAATGTCTTGAAATGCATTTTATTCAACTTATTTCTTCATAGTAAGTCATTCCAGATGTTTCTTCATCCATCTAAGCTGGAAAATGAGAAATTTAAAATGCATGATTTTCACTTCGGAGGTAAGGCTATACACTTATGGTTTTGTGATTTTCCAAAAATACACTTTTCATGATAAAAATGTCTTCAAATGCATTTTATCAACTTATTTCTTCATAGTAAGTCATTCCAGATGTTTCTTCATCCCGCTAAGCTGGAAAATGAGAAATTTAAAATTCATGATTTTCACTTCGGAGGTGAGGCTATACACTTTTGTTTTTGTGATTTTCCAAGAAATATACTTTTCCTGATAAATGTCTTCAAATGCATGTTATCAACTTATTTCTTCATAGTACCCATTCCAGATGTTTCTTCATCTATCTAAGCTGAAAATTAGAAATGTAAAATTCATGATTTTTCACTTCGGAGGTAAGTCTATACACTTATGGTTTTTGTGATTTTCCAAAGAAATACACTTTTCATGATAAATGTCTTCAAATGCATTTTATCCAACTTATTTCTTTATATAAGCTAATTATACATGTTTCTTCATGTATCTAAGCTAAAAATGAGAAATTTAAAATTCATGATTTTTCACTTCGGAGGTAAGTCTATACACTTATGTTTTTGTGATTTTCCAAGAAAGATACTTTTCATAATAATATATGCCATTTAGCAGACGCTTTTATCCAAAGCTACTTACAGTAGTGAATGCATACATTGTCAGTATATGTGGCCCCAGTGGGGATTGAACCCACAACCTAAGCGTTGCCAACGCCATGCTCTACCAACTGAACCACATGATCAATGTCTTGAAATGCATTTTATTCAATTTATTTCTTCATAGTAAGTCATTCCAGATGTTTCTTCATCCATCTAAGCTGGAAAATGAGAACTTTAAAATTCATGATTTTTCACTTCGGAGGTAAGGCTATACACTTATGTTTTTGTGATTTTCCAAGAAATGTACTTTTCATGATAAATGTCTTCAAATGCATTTTATCCAACTTATTTCTTCATAGTAAGTCATTCCAGATGTTTCTTCATCCATCTAAGCTGGAAAATGAGAAATGTAAAATTCATGATTTTTCACTTGATAAGGCTATACACTTATGGTTTTTGTGATTTTCCAAGAAATACACTTTCATGATAAATGTCTTCAAATGCATTTTATCCAACTTATTTCTTCATAGTAAGTCATTCCAGATGTTTCTTCATCCATCTAAGCTGGAAAATGAGAAATTTAAAATTCATGATTTTCACTTCGGAGGTAAGGTATACACTTATGTTTTTGTGATTTTCCAAGAAAGATACTTTTCATGATAAATGTCTTCAAATGCATTTTATCCAACTTATTTCTTTATATAAGCTAATTATACATGTTTCTTCGTGTATCTAAGCTAAAAATGAGAAATTTAAAATTCATGATTTTTAACTTCGGAGGTAAGGCTATACACTTATGTTTTTGTGATTTTCCAAGAAAGATACTTTTCATAATAATATATGCCATTTAGCAGACGCTTTTATCCAAAGCTACTTACAGTAGTGAATGCATACATTGTCAGTATATGTGGCCCCAGTGGGAGTTGAACCCACAACCTGTTTCTTCCATGCTCTACCAACTGAACCACAGAGAACCACATGATCAATGTCTTGAAATGTAAGGTAAGGCTATAGCTAACCCTAACCCTAACACTTATGGTTTTTGTGATTTTCCAAGAAATACACTTTTCATGATAAATGTCTTCAAATGCATTTTATCCAACTTATTTCTTCATAGTAAGTCATTCCAGATGTTTCTTCATCCCGCTAACCTGGAAAATGAGAAATTTAAAATTCATGATTTTTCACTTCGGAGTGAGGCTATACACTTTGTTTTTTGTGATTTTCCAAGAAATATACTTTTCTGATAAATGTCTTCAAATGCATGTTATCCAACTTATTTCTTCATAGTACCCATTCCAGATGTTTCTTCATCTATCTAAGCTGAAAATTAGAAATGTAAAATTCATGATTTTTCACTTCAGAGGTAAGGCTATACACTTATGGTTTTTGTGATTTTCCAAGAAATACACTTTTCATGATAAATGTCTTCAAATGCATTTTATCCAACTTATTTCTTTATATAAGCTAATTATACATGTTTCTTCATGTATCTAAGCTAAAAATGAGAAATTTAAAATTCATGATTTTTCACTTCGGAGGTAAGTCTATACACTTATGTTTTTTGTGATTTTCCAAGAAAGATACTTTTCATAATAATATATGCCATTTAGCAGACGCTTTTATCCAAAGCTACTTACAGTAGTGAATGCATACATTGTCAGTATATGTGGCCCCAGTGGGGATTGAACCCACAACCTAAGCGTTACCAACGCCATGCTCTACCAACTGAACCACAGAGAACCACATGATCAATGTCTTGAAATGCATTTTATTCAACTTATTTCTTCATAGTAAGTCATTCCAGATATTTCTTCATCCATCTAAGCTGGAAAATGAGAACTTTAAAATTCATGATTTTTCACTTCGGAGGTAAGGCTATACACTTATGTTTTTGTGATTTTCCAAGAAAGATACTTTTCATGATAAATGTCTTCAAATGCATTTTATCCAACTTATTTCTCCATACGAGGTAATTGTATATGTTTCTTCATCTATCTAAGCTGGAAAATGAGAAATTTAAAATGCATGATTTTTAACTTCGGAGGTAAGGCTATACACTTATGTTTTTGTGATTTTCCAAGAAAGATACTTTTCATGATAAATGTCTTCAAATGCATTTTATCCAACTTATTTCTCCATAGAGGTAATTGTATATGTTTCTTCATCTATCTAAGCTGGAAAATGAGAAATTTAAAATGCATGATTTTTAACTTCGGAGGCAAGGCTATACACTTATGTTTTTGTGATTTTCAAGAAAGATACTTTTCATGATAAATGTCTTCAAATGCATTTTATCCAACTTATTTCTCCATACGAGGTAATTGTATATGTTTCTTCATCTATCTAAGCTGGAAAATGAGAAATTTAAAATGCATGATTTTTAACTTTCGGAGGTAAGGCTATACACTTATGTTTTTGTGATTTTCCAAGAAAGATACTTTTCATGATAAATGTCTTCAAATGCATTTTATCCAACTTATTTCTCCATACGAGGTAATTGTATATGTTTCTTCATCTATCTAAGCTGGAAAATGAGAAATTTAAAATGCATGATTTTAACTTCGGAGGTAAGGCTATACACTTATGTTTTTGTGATTTTCCAAGAAAGATACTTTTCATAATAATATATGCCATTTAGCAGACGCTTTTATCCAAAGCTACTTACAGTAGTGAATGCATACATTGTCAGCATATATTTCATGATTATTACGACCCGAGGTGTTTAGGGGTAGTGGGAGTTAAATAACATAAAATAAATAAAATATTGACCAGGTGATGAGCGTAATGGGTGTAAATAATAAAGACAAGGCAAGAATGAAGATGCAATTGGTGTTTATATACATATATATTAGTGGTGGGACTCGATTAAAAAAATTAATCTAATTAATTAGAGGCTTTGTAATTAATTAATCGAATTAATCGCATTTTAATCGCATATCAATATTTGACACGAGAAGCAACATTTTTCAATTCAAATGGATTTTGGTATACGAGTGAATCAATGAATAGACATATACATAAGTTTAAGCAGCAAAATCTTGTTTATTTTAGCTACTACACAGACCAGTGCAATTTTTAACAAAGTGCAGCAATTTTAGGAATATGATAGTGCAAAGGACCTTTGGAAGAAGCTGCTGGATTTTTTCGAAATTGTCTTTAGTGCATGGCAGTTCATAAATTGTGTCAGGCGACGCAATCTGTAGCACCTTTTCTAGCCCCTTATCTTCGACCACCGAAAGTGATCTACAGTCCACGGCAATCCAGTGAGCCAGTGAGTTGGTTACTTTGTTAGACGTGGTCTTACTCATCTTGGCTCTGAACCCCGTCATCTGGTCGAGTGTGGGTTGGCGACTCTGCTTGCTCGTACTAGGACTAACGTTAGCCTGATCAGCGTTAGCTCTGGCTTCCACGCTAGCTGCAACATGTTTAGCATTGAGAAACGTTCCGTGGTGTCTGGAGTGCAAAAATATAGTGCGATTAAAATGCGTACATTTTTTAACAACGTTATTTTTCTGTAATTAATTAATCGAAATTAACGCGTTAAAGTCCCAGCCCTAATATATATATATATAAGTGACAGAGCAGTGAGGTTATTTTCATGTATACAAACATTAACACAAAACACAAAGACACAAGGCCAAGGGACACAGATGTTGCCAAAGAAATGAACTAAATAAAACAAAACAGGGCTAGCTACAAAAAAAACCAGGATAGGCTAACTATCTAAACTTTTACACAAAACAAAAGTCTACCTATTTAATCTACACTAGCTACCTGTAAACAAAGGTACACAGTTGGCAACCACCCCTTTTCTAATGTGTCTATACACAAAATTCACCTACATATGAAAGTGTATAGAGGCCTCCCTCTTATCTATCCCAAGGCCTATGTGGGGAACAACCAGAGAATCTCAGTAGGGGAGCAATAACCATACACTTTCTTTCTCTCTCTCTCACACTCTCTCTCACACACACCACAGCAGAACAAAAAGGCAGCGGTTTGCAGGAAGCAGTCACAGGGTTTTTATGGAGGGGCCTGTGATTGATGGAGGCGGGACCAGGACATACAAATGATTGACAGCGGAGGCGGCGAATGAATGGCGGATGGCACTCCTGCAGAATAACAGGGAGAAACAGAGAAAGACAAAAACACACACTTACACGTGAACATAACACCCTACGAGGTAATTGTATATGTTTCTTCATCTATCTAAGCTGGAAAATGAGAAATTTAAAATTGATGAATTTTCACTTCGGAGGTGAGGCTATACACTTTTGTTTTTGTGATTTTCCAAGAAATATACTTTTCCTGATAAATGTCTTCAAATGCATGTTATCCAACTTATTTCTTCATAGTAGGCCATTCCAGATGTTTCTTCATCTATCTAAGCTGAAAATTAGAAATGTAAAATTCATGATTTTTCACTTCGGAGTAAAGGTATACACTTATGTTTTTGTGATTTTCCAAGAAAGATACTTTTCATAATAATATATGCCATTTAGCAGACGCTTTTATCCAAAGCTACTTACAGTAGTGAATGCATACATTGTCAGTATATGTGGCCCCAGTGGGGATTGAACCCACAACCTAAGCGTTGCCAACGCCATGCTCTACCAACTGAACCACAGAGAACCACATGATCAATGTCTTGAAATGCATTTTATTCAACTTATTTCTTCATAGTAAGTCATTCCAGATATTTCTTCATCCATCTAAGCTGGAAAATGAGAAATTTAAAATTCATGATTTTTCACTTCGGAGGTAAGGCTATACACTTATGTTTTTTGTGATTTTCCAAGAAATACACTTTTCATGATAAATGTCTTCAAATGCATTTTATCCAACTTATTTCTTTATATAAGCTAATTATACATGTTTCTTCATGTATCTAAGCTAAAATGAGAAATTTAAAATTCATGATTTTTCACTTGGGAGGTAAGTCTATACACTTATGTTTTTGTGATTTTCCAAGAAAGATACTTTTCATGATAAATGTCTTCAAATGCATTTTATCCAACTTATTTCTTCATACGAGGTAATTGTATATGTTTCTTCATCTATCTAAGCTGGAAAATGAGAAATTTAAAATGCATGATTTTTAACTTCGGAGGTAAGGCTATACACTTATGTTTTTGTGATTTTCCAAGAAAGATACTTTTCATGATAAATGTCTTCAAATGCATTTTATCCAACTTATTTCTTCATATAAGGTAATTGTATATGTTTCTTCATCTATCTAAGCTGGAAAATGAGAAATTTAAAATGCATGATTTTTAATTCGGAGGTAAGGCTATACACTTATGTTTTTTGTGATTTTCCAAGAAAAGATACTTTTCATAATAATATATGCCATTTAGCAGACGCTTTTATCAAAGCTACTTACAGTAGTGAATGCATACATTGTCAGTATATGTGGCCCCAGTGGGGATTTCCCACAACCTAAAGCGTTGCCAACGCCATGCTCTACCAACTGAACCACAGAGAACCACATGATCAATGTCTTGAAATGCATTTTATTCAACTTATTTCTTCATAGTAAGTCATTCCAGATGTTTCTTCATCCATCTAAGCTGGAAAATGAGAAATGTAAAATTCATGATTTTTCACTTCGGAGGTAAGGCTATACACTTATGTTTTTGTGATTTTCCAAGAAATATACTTTTCATGATTGTTACGACCCCGAGGTGTTTAGGGGTAGTGGGGAGTTCGTAACATAAAATAAATAAAATAATGACCAGGTGATGAGCGTACTGGGTGTAAATAATAAAGACAAGGCAAGAATGAAGATGCAATTGGTGTTTATATACATATATATATATATAAGTGACAGAGCAGTGAGGTTATTTTCATGTATACAAACATTAACACAAAACACAAAGACACAAGGCCAAGGGACACAGATGTTGCCAAAGAAATGAACTAAATAAAACAAAACAGGGCTAGCTACAACCAAAAGCTAGGATAGGCTAACTATCTAAACTTTTACACAAAACAAAAGTCTACCTATTTAATCTACACTAGCTACCCGTAAACAAAGGTACACAGTTGGCAACCACCCCTTTTCTAATGTGTCTATACACAAAATTCACCTACATATGAAAGTGTATAGAGGCCTCCCTCTTATCTATCCCAAGGCCTATGTGGGGAACAACCAGAGAATCTCAGTAGGGGAGCAATAACCATACACTTTCTTTCTCTCTCTCTCACACTCTCTTCTCACACACACACCACAGCAGAACAAAAAGGCAACGGTTTGCAGGAAGCAGTCACAGGGTTTTTATGGAGGGGCCTGTGATTGATGGAGGCGGGACCAGGACATACAAATGATTGACAGCGGAGGTGACGAATGAATGGCGGATGGCACTCCTGGAGAATAACAGGGAGAGACAGAGAAAGACAAAAACACACACTTACACGTGGAACATAACACCCTACGAGGTAATTGTATATGTTTCTTCATCTATCTAAGCTGGAAAATGAGAAATTTAAAATTGATGAATTTTCACTTCGGAGGTGAGGCTATACACTTTGTTTTTTGTGATTTTCCAAGAAATATACTTTTCCTGATAAATGTCTTCAAATGCATGTTATCCAACTTATTTCTTCATAGTAGGCCATTCCAGATGTTTCTTCATCTATCTAAGCTGAAAATTAGAAATGTAAAATTCATGATTTTTCACTTCGGAGGTAAGGTATACACTTATGTTTTTTGTGATTTTCCAAGAAAGATACTTTTCATGATAAATGTCTTCAAATGCATTTTATCCAACTTATTTCTCTATACGAGGTAATTGTATATGTTTCTTCATCTATCTAAGCTGGAAAATGAGAAATTTAAAATGCATGATTTTTAATTTCGGAGGTAAGGCTATACACTTATGTTTTTTGTGATTTTCCAAGAAAGATACTTTTCATGATAAATGTCTTCAAATGCATTTTATCCAACTTATTTCTCCATACGAGGTAATTGTATATGTTTCTTCATCTATCTAAGCTGGAAAATGAGAAATTTAAAATGCATGATTTTTAAGGTAAGGCTTCGGAGGTAAGGCTATACACTTATGTTTTTGTGATTTTCCAAGAAAGATACTTTTCATGATAAATGTCTTCAAATGCATTTTATCCAACTTATTTCTCCATACGAGGTAATTGTATATGTTTCTTCATCTATCTAAGCTGGAAAATGAGAAATTTAAAATGCATGATTTTTTTTACTCCGGAGGTAAGGCTATACACTTATGTTTTTGTGATTTTCCAAGAAAGATACTTTTCATAATAATATATGCCATTTAGCAGACGCTTTTATCCAAAGCTACTTACAGTAGTGAATGCATACATTGTCAGTATATGTGGCCCCAGTGGGGATTGAACCCACAACCTAAGCGTTACCAATAAGATGCTCTACCAACTGAACCACATGATCAATGTCTTGAAATGCATTTTATTCAACTTATTTCTTCATAGTAAGTCATTCCAGATGTTTCTTCATCTATCTAAGCTGGAAAATGAGAAATTTAAAATGCATGATTTTTCACTTCGGAGGTAAGGCTATACACTTATGTTTTTGTGATTTTCCAAGAAATACACTTTTCATGATAAATGTCTTCAAATGCATTTTATCCAACTTATTTCTTTATATAAGCCAATTATACATGTTTCTTCATGTATCTAAGCTAAAAATGAGAAATTTAAAATGCATGATTTTTCACTTCGGAAAGGCTATACACTTATGTTTTTGTGATTTTCAAGAAAGATACTTTTCATAATAATATATGCCATTTAGCAGACGCTTTTATCCAAAGCTACTTACAGTAGTGAATGCATACATTGTCAGTATATGTGGCCCCAGTGGGGATTGAACCCACAACCTAAGCGTTATAACGCCATGCTCTACCAACTGAACCACAGAGAACCACATGATCAATGTCTTGAAATGCATTTTATTCAACTTATTTCTTCATAGTAAGTCATTCCAGATGTTTCTTCATCCATCTAAGCTGGAAAATGAGAAATTTAAAATTCATGATTTTTCACTTCGGAGGTAAGGCTATACACTTATGTTTTTGTGATTTTCCAAGAAATACACTTTTCATGATAAATGTCTTCAAATGCATTTTATCCAACTTATTTCTTTATATAAGCTTCAGAATTATTCATGTTTCTTCATGTAAATTAGAAATGTAAAATTCATGAAATTTAAAATTCATGATTTTTTGTGATTTTCCAAGAAATAAGTCTATTGTTACACTTATGTTTTTTGTGATTTATATAAAATAAATAAAATATTGACCAGGTGATGAGCGTAATGGGTGTAAATAATAAAGACAAGGCAAGAATGAAGATGCAATTGGTGTTTATATACATATATATATATATAAGTGACAGAGCAGTGAGGTTATTTTCATGTATACAAACATTAACACAAAACACAAAGACACAAGGCCAAGGGACACAGATGTTGCCAAAGAAATGAACTAAATAAAACAAAACAGGGCTAGCTACAACCAAAAACCAGGATAGGCTAACTATCTAAACTTTTACACAAAACAAAAAGTCTACCTATTTAATCTACACTAGCTACCTGTAAACAAAGGTACACAGTTGGCAACCACCCCTTTTCTAATGTGTCTATACACAAAATTCACCTACATATGAAAGTGTATAGAGGCCTCCCTCTTATCTATCCCAAGGCCTATGTGGGGAACAACCAGAGAATCTCAGTAGGGGAGCAATAACCATACACTTTCTTTCTCTCTCTCTCTCACACTCTCTTCTCACACACACCACAGCAGAACAAAAAGGCAGCGGTTTGCAGGAAGCAGTCACAGGGTTTTTATGGAGGGGCCTGTGATTGATGGAGGCGGGACCAGGACATACAAATGATTGACAGCGGAGGTGACGAATGAATGGCGGATGGCACTCCTGGAGAATAACAGGGAGAGACAGAGAAAGACAAAAACACACACTTACACGTGGAACATAACACCATACGAGGTAATTGTATATGTTTCTTCATCTATCTAAGCTGGAAAATGAGAAATTTAAAATTGATGAATTTTCACTTCGGAGGTAAGGCTATACACTTTTGTTTTTGTGATTTTCCAAGAAATATACTTTTCCTGATAAATGTCTTCAAATGCATGTTATCCAACTTATTTCTTCATAGTAGGCCATTCCAGATGTTTCTTCATCTATCTAAGCTGAAAATTAGAAATGTAAAATTCATGATTTTTCACTTCGGAGGTTGTTTTGTCCTGCCGGAACAGGTATACACTTATGTTTTTGTGATTTTCTCAAGAGAAAGATACTTTTCCACTGATGATAAATGTCTTCAAATGCATTTTATCCAACTTATTTCTCAAGAGAATAAGAAGGGTAGAGCCAGTGCTTGAACCAATTGTATATGTTTCTTCATCTATCTAAGCTGGAAAATGAGAAGATTTAAAATGCAATAAGATTTTTGAATTTGGGCATTGGGAGACTATACACTTATGTTTTGTGATTTTCCAAGAAAGATACTTTTCATGATAAATGTCTTCAAAAATGCATTTTATAAATGTCCAACTTATTTCTTCATAGTAGGTAATTGTAGATGTTTCTTCATCTATCTAAGCTGAAAATGAGAAATTTAAAATGCATGATTTTTAACTTCGGAGGTAAGGCTATACACTTATGTTTTTGTGATTTTCCAAGAAATATACTTTTCCTGATAAATGTCTTCAAATGCATTTTATCCAACTTATTTCTTTTATATAAGCTAATTATACATGTTTCTTCATGTATCTAAGCTAAAAATGAGAAATTTAAAATTCATGATTTTTCACTGAGGTAAGGCTATACACTTATGTTTTTTGTGATTTTCCAAGAAAGATACTTTTCATAATAATATATGCCATTTAGCAGACGCTTTTATCCAAAGCTACTTACAGTAGTGAATGCATACATTGTCATTTATGTGGCCCCAGTGGGGAAATTGAACCCACAACCTAAGCGTTGCCAACGCCATGCTCTACCAACTGATTGACCAAGAGAACCACATGATCAATGTCTTGAAATGCATTTTATCCAACTTATTTCTTCATAGTAAGTCATTCCAGATGTTTCTTCATCCATCTAAGCTGAAAATGAGAAATTTAAAATTCATGATTTTTCACTTCGGAGGTAAGGCTATACACTTATGTTTTTGTGATTTTCCAAGAAATATACTTTTCATGATTGTTACGACCCCGAGGTGTTTAGGGGTAGTGGGGGAGTTCGTAACATAAAATAAATAAAATATTGACCAGGTGATGAGCGTACTGGGTGTAAATAATAAAGACAAGGCAAGAATGAAGATGCAATTGGTGTTTATATACATATATATATATATATAAGTGACAGAGCAGTGAGGTTATTTTCATGTATACAAACATTAACACAAAACACAAAGACACAAGGCCAAGGGACACAGATGTTGCCAAAGAAATGAACTAAATAAAACAAAACAGGGCTAGCTACAACCAAAAGCTAGGATAGGCTAACTATCTAAACTTTTACACAAAACAAAAGTCTACCTATTTAATCTACACTAGCTACCTGTAAACAAAGGTACACAGTTGGCAACCACCCCTTTTCTAATGTGTCTATACACAAAATTCACCTACATATGAAAGTGTATAGAGGCCTCCTCTTATCTATCCCAAGGCCTATGTGGGGAACAACCAGAGAATCTCAGTAGGGGAGCAATAACCATACACTTTCTTTTCTCTCTCTCTCACACTCTCACTCTTTCTCACACACACCACAGCAGAACAAAAGGCAGCGGTTTGCAGGAAGCAGTCACAGGGTTTTTATGGAGGGGCCTGTGATTGATGGAGGCGGGACCAGGACATACAAATGATTGACAGCGGAGGTGACAAATGAATGGCGGATGGCACTCCTGCAGAATAACAGGGAGAAACAGAGAAAGACAAAAACACACACTTACACGTGGAACATAACACCCTACGAGGTAATTGTATATGTTTCTTCATCTATCTAAGCTGGAAAATGAGAAATTTAAAATTGATGAATTTTCACTTCGGAGGTGAGGCTATACACTTTTGTTTTTGTGATTTTCCAAGAAATATACTTTTCCTGATAAATGTCTTCAAATGCATGTTATCCAACTTATTTCTTCATAGTAGGCCATTCCAGATGTTTCTTCATCTATCTAAGCTGAAAATTAGAAATGTAAAATTCATGATTTTTCACTTCGGAGGTAAGGCTATACACTTATGTTTTTGTGATTTTCCAAGAAAGATACTTTTCATGATAAATGTCTTCAAATGCATTTTATCCAACTTATTTCTCTATACGAGGTAATTGTATATGTTTCTTCATCTATCTAAGCTGGAAAATGAGAAATTTAAAATGCATGATTTTTAATTTCGGAGGTAAGGCTATACACTTATGTTTTTGTGATTTTCCAAGAAAGATACTTTTCATGATAAATGTCTTCAAATGCATTTTATCCAACTTATTTCTCCATACGAGGTAATTGTATATGTTTCTTCATCTATCTAAGCTGGAAAATGAGAAATTTAAAATGCATGATTTTTAACTTCGGAGGTAAGGCTATACACTTATGTTTTTGTGATTTTCCAAGAAAGATACTTTTCATGATAAATGTCTTCAAATGCATTTTATCCAACTTATTTCTCCATACGAGGTAATTGTATATGTTTCTTCATCTATCTAAGCTGGAAAATGAGAAATTTAAAATGCATGATTTTTAACTTCGGAGGTAAGGCTATACACTTATGTTTTTGTGATTTTCCAAGAAAGATACTTTTCATAATAATATATGCCATTTAGCAGACGCTTTTATCCAAAGCTACTTACAGTAGTGAATGCATACATTGTCAGTATATGTGGCCCCAGTGGGGGATTGAACCCACAACCTAAGCGTTGCCAACGCCATGCTCTACCAACTGAACCACATGATCAATGTCTTGAAATGCATTTTATTCAACTTATTTCTTCATAGTAAGTCATTCCAGATGTTTCTTCATCTATCTAAGCTGGAAAATGAGAAATTTAAAATGCATGATTTTTAACTTCGGAGGTAAGGCTATACACTTATGTTTTTTGTGATTTTCCAAGAAATACACTTTTCATGATAAATGTCTTCAAATGCATTTTATCCAACTTATTTCTTTATATAAGCTAATTATACATGTTTCTTCATGTATCTAAGCTAAAAATGAGAAATTTAAAATGCATGATTTTTCACTTCGGAGGTAAGGCTATACACTTATGTTTTTTGTGATTTTCCAAGAAAGATACTTTTCATAATAATATATGCCATTTAGCAGACGCTTTTATCCAAAGCTACTTACAGTAGTGAATGCATACATTGTCAGTATATGTGGCCCCAGTGGGGATTGAACCCACAACCTAAGCGTTGCCAACGCCATGCTCTACCAACTGAACCACAGAGAACCACATGATCAATGTCTTGAAATGCATTTTATTCAACTTATTTCTTCATAGTAAGTCATTCAGATATTTCTTCATCCATCTAAGCTGGAAAATGAGAAATGTAAAATTCATGATTTTTCACTTCGGAGGTAAGGCTATACACTTATGTTTTTGTGATTTTCCAAGAAATACACTTTTCATGATAAATGTCTTCAAATGCATTTTATCCAACTTATTTCTTTATATAAGCTAATTATACATGTTTCTTCATGTATCTAAGCTAAAAATGAGAAATTTAAAATTCATGATTTTTCACTTCGGAGGTAAGTCTATACACTTATGTTTTTTGTGATTTTCCAAGAAAGATACTTTTCATGATAAATGTCTTCAAATGCATTTTATCCAACTTATTTCTCCATACGAGGTAATTGTATATGTTTCTTCATCTATCTAAGCTGGAAAATGAGAAATTTAAAATGCATGATTTTTAACTTCGGAGGTAAGGCTATACACTTATGTTTTTGTGATTTTCCAAGAAAGATACTTTTCATAATAATATATGCCATTTAGCAGACGCTTTTATCCAAAGCTACTTACAGTAGTGAATGCATACATTGTCAGTATATGTGGCCCCAGTGGGGATTGAACCCACAACCTAAGCGTTGCCAACGCCATGCTCTACCAACTGAACCACAGAGAACCACATGATCAATGTCTTGAAATGCATTTTATTCAACTTATTTCTTCATAGTAAGTCATTCCAGATATTTCTTCATCCATCTAAGCTGGAAAATGAGAACTTTAAAATTCATGATTTTTCACTTCGGAGGTAAGGCTATACACTTATGTTTTTTGTGATTTTCCAAGAAAGATACTTTTCATGATAAATGTCTTCAAATGCATTTTATCCAACTTATTTCTCCATACGAGGTAATTGTATATGTTTCTTCATCTATCTAAGCTGGAAAATGAGAAATTTAAAATGCATGATTTTTAACTTCGGAGGTAAGGCTATACACTTATGTTTTTTGTGATTTTCAAGAAAGATACTTTTCATGATAAATGTCTTCAAATGCATTTTATCCAACTTATTTCTCCATACGAGGTAATTGTATATGTTTCTTCATCTATCTAAGCTGGAAAATGAGAAATTTAAAATGCATGATTTTTAACTTTCGGAGGTAAGGCTATACACTTATGTTTTTTGTGATTTTCCAAGAAAGATACTTTTCATGATAAATGTCTTCAAATGCATTTTATCCAACTTATTTCTCCATACGAGGTAATTGTATATGTTTCTTCATCTATCTAAGCTGGAAAATGAGAAATTTAAAATGCATGATTTTTAACTTCGGAGGTAAGGCTATACACTTATGTTTTTGTGATTTTCCAAGAAAGATACTTTTCATGATAAATGTCTTCAAATGCATTTTATCCAACTTATTTCTCCATACGAGGTAATTGTATATGTTTCTTCATCTATCTAAGCTGGAAAATGAGAAATTTAAAATGCATGATTTTTAACTTTCGGAGGTAAGGCTATACACTTATGTTTTTTGTGATTTTCCAAGAAAGATACTTTTCATAATAATATATGCCATTTAGCAGACGCTTTTATCCAAAGCTACTTACAGTAGTGAATGCATACATTGTCAGCATATATTTCATGATTGTTACGACCCCGAGGTGTTTAGGGGTAGTGGGGAGTTCGTAACATAAAATAAATAAAATATTGACCAGGTGATGAGCGTAATGGGTGTAAATAATAAAGACAAGGCAAGAATGAAGATGCAATTGGTGTTTATATACATATATATTAGTGGTGGGACTCGATTAAAAAAATTAATCTAATTAATTAGAGGCTTTGTAATTAATTAATCGAAATTAATCGCATTTTAATCGCATATCAATATTTGACACGAGAAGCAACATTTTTCAATTCAAATGGATTTTGGTATACGAGTGAATCAATGAATAGACATATACATAAGTTTAAGCAGCAAAATCTTGTTTATTTTAGCTACTACACAGACCAGTGCAATTTTTAACAAAGTGCAGCAATTTTAGGAATATGATAGTGCAAAGGACCTTTGGAAGAAGCTGCTGGATTTTTTTCGAAATTGTCTTTAGTGCATGGCAGTTCATAAATTGTGTCAGACGACGCAATCTGTAGCACCTTTTCTAGCCCCTTATCTTCGACCACCGAAAGTGATCTACAGTCCACGGCAATCCAGTGAGCCAGTGAGTTGGTTACTTTGTTAGACATGGTCTTACTCATCTTGGCTTTGAACCCCGTCATCTGGTCGAGTGTGGGTTGGCGACTCTGCTTGCTCGTACTAGGACTAACGTTAGCCTGATCAGCGTTAGCTCTGGCTTCCACGCTAGCTGCAACATGTTTAGCATTGAGAAACGTTCCGTGGTGTCTGGAGTGCAAAAATATAGTGCGATTAAAATGCGTACATTTTTTAACGCGTTATTTTTTCTGTAATTAATTAATCGAAATTAACGCGTTAAAGTCCCAGCCCTAATATATATATATATAAGTGACAGAGCAGTGAGGTTATTTTCATGTATACAAACATTAACACAAAACACAAAGACACAAGGCCAAGGGACACAGATGTTGCCAAAGAAATGAACTAAATAAAACAAAACAGGGCTAGCTACAACCAAAAACCAGGATAGGCTAACTATCTAAACTTTTACACAAAACAAAAGTCTACCTATTTAATCTACACTAGCTACCTGTAAACAAAGGTACACAGTTGGCAACCACCCTTTTCTAATGTGTCTATACACAAAATTCACCTACATATGAAAGTGTATAGAGGCCTCCTCTTATCTATCCCAAGGCCTATGTGGGGAACAACCAGAGAATCTCAGTAGGGGAGCAATAACCATACACTTTCTTTCTCTCTCTCTCACACTCTCTTCTCACACACACCACAGCAGAACAAAAAGGCAGCGGTTTGCAGGAAGCAGTCACAGGGTTTTTATGGAGGGGCCTGTGATTGATGGAGGCGGGACCAGGACATACAAATGATTGACAGCGGAGGCGACGAATGAATGGCGGATGGCACTCCTGCAGAATAACAGGGAGAAACAGAGAAAGACAAAACACACACTTACACGTGGAACATAACACCCTACGAGGTAATTGTATATGTTTCTTCATCTATCTAAGCTGGAAAATGAGAAATTTAAAATTGATGAATTTTCACTTCGGAGGTGAGGCTATACACTTTTGTTTTTTGATTTTCCAAGAAATATACTTTTCCTGATAAATGTCTTCAAATGCATGTTATCCAACTTATTTCTTCATAGTAGGCCATTCCAGATGTTTCTTCATCTATCTAAGCTGAAAATTAGAAATGTAAAATTCATGATTTTTCACTTCGGAGGTAAGGTATACACTTATGTTTTTTGTGATTTTCCAAGAAAGATACTTTTCATGATAAATGTCTTCAAATGCATTTTATCCAACTTATTTCTCTATACGAGGTAATTGTATATGTTTCTTCATCTATCTAAGCTGGAAAATGAGAAATTTAAAATGCATGATTTTTAATTTCGGAGGTAAGGCTATACACTTATGTTTTTGTGATTTTCCAAGAAAGATACTTTTCATGATAAATGTCTTCAAATGCATTTTATCCAACTTATTTCTCCATACGAGGTAATTGTATATGTTTCTTCATCTATCTAAGCTGGAAAATGAGAAATTTAAAATGCATGATTTTTAACTTCGGAGGTAAGGCTATACACTTATGTTTTTTGTGATTTTCCAAGAAAGATACTTTTCATGATAAATGTCTTCAAATGCATTTTATCCAACTTATTTCTCCATACGAGGTAATTGTATATGTTTCTTCATCTATCTAAGCTGGAAAATGAGAAATTTAAAATGCATGATTTTTAACTTCGGAGGTAAGGCTATACACTTATGTTTTTTGTGATTTTCCAAGAAAGATACTTTTCATAATAATATATGCCATTTAGCAGACGCTTTTATCCAAAGCTACTTACAGTAGTGAATGCATACATTGTCAGTATATGTGGCCCCAGTGGGGATTGAACCCACAACCTAAAGCGTTGCCAACGCCATGCTCTACCAACTGAACCACATGATCAATGTCTTGAAATGCATTTTATTCAACTTATTTCTTCATAGTAAGTCATTCCAGATGTTTCTTCATCTATCTAAGCTGGAAAATGAGAAATTTAAAATGCATGATTTTTAACTTCGGAGGTAAGGCTATACACTTATGTTTTTGTGATTTTCCAAGAAATACACTTTTCATGATAAATGTCTTCAAATGCATTTTATCCAACTTATTTCTTTATATAAGCTAATTATACATGTTTCTTCATGTATCTAAGCTAAAAATGAGAAATTTAAAATGCATGATTTTTCACTTCGGAGGTAAGGCTATACACTTATGTTTTTTGTGATTTTCCAAGAAAGATACTTTTCATAATAATATATGCCATTTAGCAGACGCTTTTATCCAAAGCTACTTACAGTAGTGAATGCATACATTGTCAGTATATGTGGCCCCAGTGGGGATTGAACCCACAACCTAAGCGTTGCCAACGCCATGCTCTACCAACTGAACCACAGAGAACCACATGATCAATGTCTTGAAATGCATTTTATTCAACTTATTTCTTCATAGTAAGTCATTCCAGATATTTCTTCATCCATCTAAGCTGGAAAATGAGAAATTTAAAATTCATGATTTTTCACTTCGGAGGTAAGGCTATACACTTATGTTTTTGTGATTTTCCAAGAAATACACTTTTCATGATAAATGTCTTCAAATGCATTTTATCCAACTTATTTCTTTATATAAGCTAATTATACATGTTTCTTCATGTATCTAAGCTAAAAATGAGAAATTTAAAATTCATGATTTTTCACTGGAGGTAAGTCTATACACTTATGTTTTTGTGATTTTCCAAGAAAGATACTTTTCATGATAAATGTCTTCAAATGCATTTTATCCAACTTATTTCTCCATACGAGGTAATTGTATATGTTTCTTCATCTATCTAAGCTGGAAAATGAGAAATTTAAAATGCATGATTTTTAACTTCGGAGGTAAGGCTATACACTTATGTTTTTTTGTGATTTTCCAAGAAAGATACTTTTCATAATAATATATGCCATTTAGCAGACGCTTTTATCCAAAGCTACTTACAGTAGTGAATGCATACATTGTCAGTATATGTGGCCCCAGTGGGGATTGAACCCACAACCTAAGCGTTGCAACGCCATGCTCTACCAACTGAACCACAGAGAACCACATGATCAATGTCTTGAAATGCATTTTATTCAACTTATTTCTTCATAGTAAGTCATTCCAGATGTTTCTTCATCCATCTAAGCTGGAAAATGAGAACTTTAAAATTCATGATTTTTCACTTCGGAGGTAAGGCTATACACTTATGTTTTTGTGATTTTCCAAGAAATACACTTTTCATGATAAATGTCTTCAAATGCATTTTATCCAACTTATTTCTTTATATAAGCTAATTATACATGTTTCTTCATGTATCTAAGCTAAAAATGAGAAATTTAAAATTCATGATTTTTCACTTCGGAGGTAAGGCTATACACTTATGTTTTTGTGATTTTCCAAGAAAGATACTTTTCATAATAATATATGCCATTTAGCAGACGCTTTTATCCAAAGCTACTTACAGTAGTGAATGCATACATTGTCAGTATATGTGGCCCCAGTGGGGATTGAACCCACAACCTAAGGCGTTGCCAACGCCATGCTCTACCAACTGAGCCACAGAGAACCACATGATCAATGTCTTGAAATGCATTTTATCCAACTTATTTCTTCATAGTAAGTCATTCCAGATGTTTCTTCATCCATCTAAGCTGGAAAATGAGAAATGTAAAATTCATGATTTTTCACTTCGGAGGTAAGGCTATACACTTATGTTTTTGTGATTTTCCAAGAAATATACTTTTCATGATTGTTACGACCCCGAGGTGTTTAGGGGTAGTGGGAGTTCGTAACATAAAATAAATAAAATATTGACCAGGTGATGAGCGTAATGGGTGTAAATAATAAAGACAAGGCAAGAATGAAGATGCAATTGGTGTTTATATACATATATATATATATAAGTGACAGAGCAGTGAGGTTATTTTCATGTATACAAACATTAACACAAAACACAAAGACACAAGGCCAAGGGACACAGATGTTGCCAAAGAAATGAACTAAATAAAACAAAACAGGGCTAGCTACAACCAAAAAACCAGGATAGGCTAACTATCTAAACTTTTACACAAAACAAAAGTCTACCTATTTAATCTACACTAGCTACCTGTAAACAAAGGTACACAGTTGGCAACCACCCCTTTTCTAATGTGTCTATACACAAAATTCACCTACATATGAAAGTGTATAGAGGCCTCCCTCTTATCTATCCCAAGGCCTATGTGGGGAACAACCAGAGAATCTCAGTAGGGAGCAATAACCATACACTTTCTTTCTCTCTCTCTCTCACACTCTCTTCTCACACACACCACAGCAGAACAAAAGGCAGCGGTTTGCAGGAAGCAGTCACAGGGTTTTTATGGAGGGGCCTGTGATTGATGGAGGCGGGACCAGGACATACAAATGATTGACAGCGGAGGCGACGAATGAATGGCGGATGGCACTCCTGCAGAATAACAGGGAGAAACAGAGAAAGACAAAAACACACACTTACACGTGGAACATAACACCCCTACGAGGTAATTGTATATGTTTCTTCATCTATCTAAGCTGGAAAATGAGAAATTTAAAATTGATGAATTTTCACTTCGGAGGTGAGGCTATACACTTTTTTTTTTGTGATTTTCCAAGAAATATACTTTTCCTGATAAATGTCTTCAAATGCATGTTATCCAACTTATTTCTTCATAGTAGGCCATTCCAGATGTTTCTTCATCTATCTAAGCTGAAAATTAGAAATGTAAAATTCATGATTTTTCACTTCGAGGTAAGGTATACACTTATGTTTTTTGTGATTTTCCAAGAAAGATACTTTTCATGATAAATGTCTTCAAATGCATTTTATCCAACTTATTTCTCTATACGAGGTAATTGTATATGTTTCTTCATCTATCTAAGCTGGAAAATGAGAAATTTAAAATGCATGATTTTTAATTTCGGAGGTAAGGCTATACACTTATGTTTTTGTGATTTTCCAAGAAAGATACTTTTCATGATAAATGTCTTCAAATGCATTTTATCCAACTTATTTCTCTATACGAGGTAATTGTATATGTTTCTTCATCTATCTAAGCTGGAAAATGAGAAATTTAAAATGCATGATTTTTAATTTCGGAGGTAAGGCTATACACTTATGTTTTTGTGATTTTCCAAGAAAGATACTTTTCATAATAATATATAAGAACATAAGAACATAAGAATACATAATGATGAGAACGGGCCGTTCGCCCATCTTGGCTCATCATGTCCTAATCTAAAGAACATCTAGTACTACATCTAGCCTGGCCTTGAATAGCCCGAGCGTTTCTGCCTCTACTACCTGACCTGGCAAGCTGTTCCAGGCATTGACAACTCTCTGTGTAAAGAAAAACTTCCTAATATCTGTGCGGAATTTGCCTTTAACTAATTTCCACCTGTGGCCTCTTGTTCTGCTGACCAAAAAAAAAAAAAAAAATCTTTGGTAATTTACTTTGTTAATCCCTTTTAGGAATTTAAAAACCTCAATCAAATCCCCCTAAGTCTACGTTTGCTAAGTTTAAATAAATTGAGTGCCTTAAGTCTATCATCATAACTTTTACCTTTCATACCAGGTATCAGTTTAGTTGCCCTTCTTTGGACTTTTTCAAGAGCTTCAATATCTCTCTTGTAGTGCGGTGCCCAGAACTGCACACAGTATTCTAAGTGCGGTCTGACAAAGGCGTTATATAACATTAATATAACCTCCTTTGATTTGTACTCTATACTTTTTGCTATGTATCCCAGCATCCTATTGGCTTTTTTTTCACTGCTGTAGCACACTGCTTTGATGCAGATAGGCTTTGATCCACTACAACTCCTAAATCCTTTTCAAATTGAACACCTACTAACTTTTCTCCTCCCATAAAATACTCCTGTCTAATGTTTTTATTTCCCACATGCATTACTTTACATTTAGCAATATTGAACGTCATCTGCCATGTATCTGCCCATTTTTGGATTTTGTTTAAATCATTTTGGATTACTTTTGTCGATTCCAAACTGTTTGCCAAACCCCAAGTTTAGTATCATCTGCAAATTTAACTATTTTGCTACTAATGTCCATATCCAGATCATTTATGTAAATAAGGAAGAGCAGAGGTCCCAGCACCGATCCCTGCGGGACACCACTGCCCACAGCACCGAGGTCAGATTCGGCCCCACCTACTGTTACTCTTTGTATTCGCCCTTGCAGCCAATTTTTAACCCACTGTGAAACTACTCCTACAATTCCTACTGATTTCATTTTAGCAATGAGCCTCTCATGTGGTACCTTGTCAAATGCTTTCTGAAAGTCCAAATATATAACATCATAAGCCTGGTTCAGGTCAACACACTTTGTAGCCTCTTCGAAAAGTCCAGGAGGTTTGTTAGGCATGACCTCCCCTTGAGAAATCCATGCTGGCTCTCCCTTAAAATACTATTATTTTTTTTTTTTTTTTCCAACTTATCCCTAATAATACATTCCAGCATTTTACATGCGATGCAAGTTAAACTGACAGGCCTATAGTTCCCTGGGTCAGTACGGTCTCCCTTCTTATATATTGGAATTATACTACCCTGCTTCCAGTCATCTGGTATTTCTCCAGTGATTATGGATTGACTGAAAATATCTGTCAATGGTTTATATATAATTTCCCCAAGTTCTTTGAGTACTCTGGGATATATGCCATCCGGGCCTGCTGCCTTATTTGTCTTAAGTTTTTGTAGTTTTGTAGTACTTCTACATCCCTTATCTCAAAGTCCTCCAGAACATTCCGTACCTTGTCTATACATTTAGGCATATTTATAACCTCTTCTCTAGTAAAGCTCTCCACAAAGTAACTGTTTAGTGTGTTTGCAATGTCCTTATTATTATAAACCAAAGTTCCTTCCTTATTCTTAATGCACTTAACCTCATCTTTAACTTTCCTTTTTCTGCTACAATATTGAAAAAACTTCTTAGGGTTACTTTTTGCATCTTGGGAAATTTTAATTTCAAACCGCCTTTTAGCTGATCTTATTTCCTTTTTAGCCTTAGCCCGCATATTACAATAATCTAACTTGTTTCTCTCTGAGTTATCCTTTTTATATACTCTATACAGTCGTTTCTTTTGCCTCAAAATCACCCGTAAAGATTTAGTCATCCATTGTGGAGACTGTTTTTTCATCCTATTTTTCCTTACTTTGGGGATGAATTTACACTGTACATCTACAATAACTCTTTTAAATATAGTCCATTTTTCATTCACAGTTCTGCAATCTAGAAGTTTAACCCAATCTATATTACTTAAATTCTCTCTCATTTTATTAAAGTCAGCTCGTCTAAAATTAAAAATTCGAGAGTTAGAGGAGGCTGTCTTAACTTGCCAAAAAATATCAAAAGAACTGCACTGTGGTCACTTGCTCCTATTGGCTCTCCTACCTCTGTGCTGCAAATTCTATCAGGATTGTTACACAAAACCAGATCCAGTATTGATTTCCCTCTTGTAGGCTGAGTAACAGACTGTACCAAAAAGCAGTCATTGACCATATCTATAAACTCCTCTTCACATTTGCCCTGACCTGTCACTATCTCCCAATTGATAGAGGGGTAATTGAAGTCGCCCATTATTATTGTCTCTCCTTCAGCACAGATTTGTTTTATGTTATCAAAGAGCGTACTATTTATGTTACTATCTGAAGCTGGAGGTCTATAACATACTCCTATATTCAGGCCCTTCTCACGATCTCCCAATAATCTAATCCAGATGTCCTCACAAGAAACTAATGGGTTTATACCTGGAATTTCCTGCACATTAAGATTGTCTTTCACATAAAGGGCCACTCCCCTCCTCTTTTATTAGTTCTATCCTTCCTAAACAATTTGTACCCCTCTACATTATATTCTTCCCCATCCGCTGCGCCAAGCCATGTCTCTGTAATCCCAACAATGTCATAACCCCATTTAACATGACAGTCTCCAGTTCCAAAAATTTATTTTTACACTTCTCGCATTTAAACACATGAGCTTCAAAGCCTTGCTCACCCGTACGTTGCTACTGTTTCTACTATTCCTCTCCCGCTCCCTCACTCCCTTCCATCCTAAGCCACACTTGCTAAAATGTTGTTTACTCAAGACTTTATTCATGCTTTCCCTGTTATATGTAGTCTTGACAGACTCCATCTGGGCAGTCTGCACCACCCTACTCATTTCGCTCTCTATCCTCCCTGCCCCCCGAATCCCTAGTTTAAATAATCCTGCGCTACCCTAAGCATACGCTGCCCCAGAGCATAGGTACCCATCCGGTTCAGGTGTAACCCATCGGGCTTGTATAGGTCACCCCTGTTCCAGAAGAAGTCCCAGTGCTCAATAAATCTATACCCCTCTTTCCTACAGAAGGATTGTAGCCACGTGTTAAACCTATAGATAAACTTCAGCTTCCCTCTGCTTGCACGTGGTACTGGTAGAATTCCCGAGAAGACTACCGTGGAGGTTTTGCTCCTAATCTTTGCTGCTAGATCCTCAAATTTATCTTGCAGGACCTCCAACCTGCCCTTTCCCATGTCATTGGTCCCTACGTGGACCATGACCACTGGATCCCCTTCTGCTTTGGAAATATGCCATTTAGCAGACGCTTTTATCCAAAGCTACTTACAGTAGTGAATGCATACATTGTCAGTATATGTGGCCCCAGTGGGGATTGAACCCACAACCTAAGCGTTGCCAACGCCATGCTCTACCAACTGAGCCACAGAGAACCACATGATCAATGTCTTGAAATGCATTTTATCCAACTTATTTCTTCATAGTAAGTCATTCCAGATGTTTCTTCATCCATCTAAGCTGGAAAATGAGAAATGTAAAATTCATGATTTTTCACTTCGGAGGTAAGGCTATACACTTATGTTTTTGTGATTTTCCAAGAAATATACTTTTCATGATTGTTCACGACCCCGAGGTGTTTAGGGGTAGTGGGGAGTTCGTAACATAAAATAAATAAAATATTGACCAGGTGATGAGCGTAATGGGTGTAAATAATAAAGACAAGGCAAGAATGAAGATGCAATTGGTGTTTATATACATATATATATATATAAGTGACAGAGCAGTGAGGTTATTTTCATGTATACAAACATTAACACAAAACACAAAGACACAAGGCCAAGGGACACAGATGTTGCCAAAGAAATGAACTAAATAAAACAAAACAGGGCTAGCTACAACCAAAAACCAGGATAGGCTAACTATCTAAACTTTTACACAAAACAAAAGTCTACCTATTTAATCTACACTAGCTACCTGTAAACAAAGGTACACAGTTGGCAACCACCCCTTTTCTAATGTGTCTATACACAAAATTCACCTACATATGAAAGTGTATAGAGGCCTCCCTCTTATCTATCCCAAGGCCTATGTGGGGAACAACCAGAGAATCTCAGTAGGGGAGCAATAACCATACACTTTCTTTCTCTCTCTCTCTCACACTCTCTTCTCACACACACCACAGCAGAACAAAAAGGCAGCGGTTTGCAGGAAGCAGTCACAGGGTTTTTATGGAGGGGCCTGTGATTGATGGAGGCGGGACCAGGACATACAAATGATTGACAGCGGAGGCGACGAATGAATGGCGGATGGCACTCCTGCAGAATAACAGGGAGAAACAGAGAAAGACAAAAACACACACTTACACGTGGAACATAACACCCTACGAGGTAATTGTATATGTTTCTTCATCTATCTAAGCTGGAAAATGAGAAATTTAAAATTGATGAATTTTCACTTCGGAGGTGAGGCTATACACTTTTGTTTTTTGTGATTTTCCAAGAAATATACTTTTCCTGATAAATGTCTTCAAATGCATGTTATCCAACTTATTTCTTCATAGTAGGCCATTCCAGATGTTTCTTCATCTATCTAAGCTGAAAATTAGAAATGTAAAATTCATGATTTTTCACTTCGGAGGTAAGGTATACACTTATGTTTTTTGTGATTTTCCAAGAAAGATACTTTTCATGATAAATGTCTTCAAATGCATTTTATCCAACTTATTTCTCTATACGAGGTAATTGTATATGTTTCTTCATCTATCTAAGCTGGAAAATGAGAAATTTAAAATGCATGATTTTTAATTTCGGAGGTAAGGCTATACACTTATGTTTTTTTGTGATTTTCCAAGAAAGATACTTTTCATGATAAATGTCTTCAAATGCATTTTATCCAACTTATTTCTCCATACGAGGTAATTGTATATGTTTCTTCATCTATCTAAGCTGGAAAATGAGAAATTTAAAATGCATGATTTTTAACTTCGGAGGTAAGGCTATACACTTATGTTTTTTGTGATTTTCCAAGAAAGATACTTTTCATGATAAATGTCTTCAAATGCATTTTATCCAACTTATTTCTCCATACGAGGTAATTGTATATGTTTCTTCATCTATCTAAGCTGGAAAATGAGAAATTTAAAATGCATGATTTTTAACTTCGGAGGTAAGGCTATACACTTATGTTTTTGTGATTTTCCAAGAAAGATACTTTTCATAATAATATATGCCATTTAGCAGACGCTTTATCCAAAGCTACTTACAGTAGTGAATGCATACATTGTCAGTATATGTGGCCCCAGTGGGGATTGAACCCACAACCTAAGCGTTATAGCATGCCATGCTCTACCAACTGAACCACATGATCAATGTCTTGAAATGCATTTTATTCAACTTATTTCTTCATAGTAAGTCATTCCAGATGTTTCTTCATCTATCTAAGCTGGAAAATGAGAAATTTAAAATGCATGATTTTTAACTTCGGAGGTAAGGCTATACACTTATGTTTTTGTGATTTTCAAGAAATACACTTTTCATGATAAATGTCTTCAAATGCATTTTATCCAACTTATTTCTTTATATAAGCTAATTATACATGTTTCTTCATGTATCTAAGCTAAAAATGAGAAATTTAAAATGCATGATTTTTCACTTTAGGTAAGGCTATACACTTATGTTTTTTTGTGATTTTCCAAGAAAGATACTTTTCATAATAATATATGCCATTTAGCAGACGCTTTTATCCAAAGCTACTTACAGTAGTGAATGCATACATTGTCAGTATATGTGGCCCCAGTGGGGATTGAACCCACAACCTAAAGCGTTGCCAACGCCATGCTCTACCAACTGAACCACAGAGAACCACATGATCAATGTCTTGAAATGCATTTTATTCAACTTATTTCTTCATAGTAAGTCATTCCAGATATTTCTTCATCCATCTAAGCTGGAAAATGAGAAATGTAAAATTCATGATTTTTCACTTCGGAGGTAAGGCTATACACTTATGTTTTTGTGATTTTCCAAAAATACACTTTTCATGATAAATGTCTTCAAATGCATTTTATCCAACTTATTTCTTTATATAAGCTAATTATACATGTTTCTTCATGTATCTAAGCTAAAAATGAGAAATTTAAAATTCATGATTTTTCACTTCGGAGGTAAGTCTATACACTTATGTTTTTTGTGATTTTCCAAGAAAGATACTTTTCATGATAAATGTCTTCAAATGCATTTTATCCAACTTATTTCTCCATACGAGGTAATTGTATATGTTTCTTCATCTATCTAAGCTGGAAAATGAGAAATTTAAAATGCATGATTTTTAACTTCGGAGGTAAGGCTATACACTTATGTTTTTTGTGATTTTCCAAGAAAGATACTTTTCATGATAAATGTCTTCAAATGCATTTTATCCAACTTATTTCTCCATACGAGGTAATTGTATATGTTTCTTCATCTATCTAAGCTGGAAAATGAGAAATTTAAAATGCATGATTTTTAACTTTAGGTAAGGCTATACACTTATGTTTTTGTGATTTTCAAGAAATACACTTTTCATGATAAATGTCTTCAAATGCATTTTATCCAACTTATTTCTTTATATAAGCTAATTATACATGTTTCTTCATGTATCTAAGCTAAAAATGAGAAATTTAAAATTCATGATTTTTCACTTCGGAGGTAAGGCTATACACTTATGTTTTTTGTGATTTTCCAAGAAAGATACTTTTCATAATAATATATGCCATTTAGCAGACGCTTTTATCCAAAGCTACTTACAGTAGTGAATGCATACATTGTCAGTATATGTGGCCCCAGTGGGGATTGAACCCACAACCTAAGCGTTGCCAACGCCATGCTCTACCAACTGAGCCACAGAGAACCACATGATCAATGTCTTGAAATGCATTTTATCCAACTTATTTCTTCATAGTAAGTCATTCCAGATGTTTCTTCATCCATCTAAGCTGGAAAATGAGAAATGTAAAATTCATGATTTTTCACTTCGGAGGTAAGGCTATACACTTATGTTTTTTGTGATTTTCCAAGAAATATACTTTTCATGATTGTTACGACCCCGAGGTGTTTAGGGGTAGTGGGGAGTTCGTAACATAAAATAAATAAAATATTGACCAGGTGATGAGCGTAATGGGTGTAAATAATAAAGACAAGGCAAGAATGAAGATGCAATTGGTGTTTATATACATATATATATATATAAGTGACAGAGCAGTGAGGTTATTTTCATGTATACAAACATTAACACAAAACACAAAGACACAAGGCCAAGGGACACAGATGTTGCCAAAGAAATGAACTAAATAAAACAAAACAGGGCTAGCTACAACCAAAAACCAGGATAGGCTAACTATCTAAACTTTTACACAAAACAAAAGTCTACCTATTTAATCTACACTAGCTACCTGTAAACAAAGGTACACAGTTGGCAACCACCCCTTTTCTAATGTGTCTATACACAAAATTCACCTACATATGAAAGTGTATAGAGGCCTCCCTCTTATCTATCCCAAGGCCTATGTGGGGAACAACCAGAGAATCTCAGTAGGGGAGCAATAACCATACACTTTCTTTCTCTCTCTCTCTCTCTCTCTTCTCACACACACCACAGCAGAACAAAAAAGCAGCGGTTTGCAGGAAGCAGTCACAGGGTTTTTATGGAGGGGCCTGTGATTGATGGAGGCGGGACCAGGACATACAAATGATTGACAGCGGAGGCGACGAATGAATGGCGGATGGCACTCCTGCAGAATAACAGGGAGAAACAGAGAAAGACAAAAACACACACTTACACGTGGAACATAACACCCTACGAGGTAATTGTATATGTTTCTTCATCTATCTAAGCTGGAAAATGAGAAATTTAAAATTGATGAATTTTCACTTCGGAGGTGAGGCTATACACTTTTGTTTTTGTGATTTTCCAAGAAATATACTTTTCCTGATAAATGTCTTCAAATGCATGTTATCCAACTTATTTCTTCATAGTAGGCCATTCCAGATGTTTCTTCATCTATCTAAGCTGAAAATTAGAAATGTAAAATTCATGATTTTTCACTTCGGAGGTAAGGTATACACTTATGTTTTTGTGATTTTCCAAGAAAGATACTTTTCATGATAAATGTCTTCAAATGCATTTTATCCAACTTATTTCTCTATACGAGGTAATTGTATATGTTTCTTCATCTATCTAAGCTGGAAAATGAGAAATTTAAAATGCATGATTTTTAATTTCGGAGGTAAGGCTATACACTTATGTTTTTGTGATTTTCCAAGAAAGATACTTTTCATGATAAATGTCTTCAAATGCATTTTATCCAACTTATTTCTCCATACGAGGTAATTGTATATGTTTCTTCATCTATCTAAGCTGGAAAATGAGAAATTTAAAATGCATGATTTTTAACTTCGGAGGTAAGGCTATACACTTATGTTTTTGTGATTTTCCAAGAAAGATACTTTTCATGATAAATGTCTTCAAATGCATTTTATCCAACTTATTTCTCCATACGAGGTAATTGTATATGTTTCTTCATCTATCTAAGCTGGAAAATGAGAAATTTAAAATGCATGATTTTTAACTTCGGAGGTAAGGCTATACACTTATGTTTTTTGTGATTTTCCAAGAAAGATACTTTTCATAATAATATATGCCATTTAGCAGACGCTTTTATCCAAAGCTACTTACAGTAGTGAATGCATACATTGTCAGTATATGTGGCCCCAGTGGGGATTGAACCCACAACCTAAGCGTTGCCAACGCCATGCTCTACCAACTGAACCACATGATCAATGTCTTGAAATGCATTTTATTCAACTTATTTCTTCATAGTAAGTCATTCCAGATGTTTCTTCATCTATCTAAGCTGGAAAATGAGAAATTTAAAATGCATGATTTTTAACTTCGGAGGTAAGGCTATACACTTATGTTTTTTGTGATTTTCCAAGAAATACACTTTTCATGATAAATGTCTTCAAATGCATTTTATCCAACTTATTTCTTTATATAAGCTAATTATACATGTTTCTTCATGTATCTAAGCTAAAAATGAGAAATTTAAAATGCATGATTTTTCACTTCGGAGGTAAGGCTATACACTTATGTTTTTTGTGATTTTCCAAGAAAGATACTTTTCATAATAATATATGCCATTTAGCAGACGCTTTTATCCAAAGCTACTTACAGTAGTGAATGCATACATTGTCAGTATATGTGGCCCCAGTGGGGATTGAACCCACAACCTAAGCGTTGCCAACGCCATGCTCTACCAACTGAACCACAGAGAACCACATGATCAATGTCTTGAAATGCATTTTATTCAACTTATTTCTTCATAGTAAGTCATTCCAGATATTTCTTCATCCATCTAAGCTGGAAAATGAGAAATGTAAAATTCATGATTTTTCACTTCGGAGGTAAGGCTATACACTTATGTTTTTTGTGATTTTCCAAGAAATACACTTTTCATGATAAATGTCTTCAAATGCATTTTATCCAACTTATTTCTTTATATAAGCTAATTATACATGTTTCTTCATGTATCTAAGCTAAAAATGAGAAATTTAAAATTCATGATTTTTCACTTCGGAGGTAAGTCTATACACTTATGTTTTTTGTGATTTTCCAAGAAAGATACTTTTCATGATAAATGTCTTCAAATGCATTTTATCCAACTTATTTCTCCATACGAGGTAATTGTATATGTTTCTTCATCTATCTAAGCTGGAAAATGAGAAATTTAAAATGCATGATTTTTAACTTCGGAGGTAAGGCTATACACTTATGTTTTTTGTGATTTTCCAAGAAAGATACTTTTCATGATAAATGTCTTCAAATGCATTTTATCCAACTTATTTCTCCATACGAGGTAATTGTATATGTTTCTTCATCTATCTAAGCTGGAAAATGAGAAATTTAAAATGCATGATTTTTAACTTCGGAGGTAAGGCTATACACTTATGTTTTTGTGATTTTCCAAGAAATACACTTTTCATGATAAATGTCTTCAAATGCATTTTATCCAACTTATTTCTTTATATAAGCTAATTATACATGTTTCTTCATGTATCTAAGCTAAAAATGAGAAATTTAAAATTCATGATTTTTCACTTCGGGTAAGGCTATACACTTATGTTTTTGTGATTTTCCAAGAAAGATACTTTTCATAATAATATATGCCATTTAGCAGACGCTTTTATCCAAAGCTACTTACAGTAGTGAATGCATACATTGTCAGTATATGTGGCCCCAGTGGGGATTGAACCCACAACCTAAGCGTTGCCAACGCCATGCTCTACCAACTGAGCCACAGAGAACCACATGATCAATGTCTTGAAATGCATTGTATCTAACTTATTTCTTCATAGTAAGTCATTCCAGATGTTTCTTCATCCATCTAAGCTGGAAAATGAGAAATGTAAAATTCATGATTTTTCACTTCGGAGGTAAGGCTATACACTTATGTTTTTTGTGATTTTCCAAGAAATATACTTTTCATGATTATTACGACCCCGAGGTGTTTAGGGGTAGTGGGGAGTTCGTAAATAAAATAAATAAAATATTGACCAGGTGATGAGCGTAATGGGTGTAAATAATAAAGACAAGGCAAGAATGAAGATGCAATTGGTGTTTATATACATATATATATATATAAGTGACAGAGCAGTGAGGTTATTTTCATGTATACAAACATTAACACAAAACACAAAGACACAAGGCCAAGGGACACAGATGTTGCCAAAGAAATGAACTAAATAAAACAAAACAGGGCTAGCTACAACCAAAAACCAGGATAGGCTAACTATCTAAACTTTTACACAAAACAAAAGTCTACCTATTTAATCTACACTAGCTACCTGTAAACAAAGGTACACAGTTGGCAACCACCCCTTTTCTAATGTGTCTATACACAAAATTCACCTACATATGAAAGTGTATAGAGGCCTCCCTCTTATCTATCCCAAGGCCTATGTGGGGAACAACCAGAGAATCTCAGTAGGGGAGCAATAACCATACACTTTCTTTCTCTCTCTCTCACACTCTCTTCTCACACACACCACAGCAGAACAAAAAGGCAGCGGTTTGCAGGAAGCAGTCACAGGGTTTTTATGGAGGGGCCTGTGATTGATGGAGGCGGGACCAGGACATACAAATGATTGACAGCGGAGGCGACGAATGAATGGCGGATGGCACTCCTGCAGAATAACAGGGAGAAACAGAGAAAGACAAAAACACACACTTACACGTGGAACATAACACCCTACGAGGTAATTGTATATGTTTCTTCATCTATCTAAGCTGGAAAATGAGAAATTTAAAATTGATGAATTTTCACTTCGGAGGTGAGGCTATACACTTTTGTTTTTTGTGATTTTCCAAGAAATATACTTTTCCTGATAAATGTCTTCAAATGCATGTTATCCAACTTATTTCTTCATAGTAGGCCATTCCAGATGTTTCTTCATCTATCTAAGCTGAAAATTAGAAATGTAAAATTCATGATTTTTCACTTCGGAGGTAAGGTATACACTTATGTTTTTGTGATTTTCCAAGAAAGATACTTTTCATGATAAATGTCTTCAAATGCATTTTATCCAACTTATTTCTCCATACGAGGTAATTGTATATGTTTCTTCATCTATCTAAGCTGGAAAATGAGAAATTTAAAATGCATGATTTTTAACTGGAGGTAAGGCTATACACTTATGTTTTTTGTGATTTTCAAGAAAGATACCTTTCATGATAAATGTCTTCAAATGCATTTTATCCAACTTATTTCTCCATACGAGGTAATTGTATATGTTTCTTCATCTATCTAAGCTGGAAAATGAGAAATTTAAAATGCATGATTTTTAACTTCGGAGGTAAGGCTATACACTTATGTTTTTGTGATTTTCCAAGAAAGATACTTTTCATGATAAATGTCTTCAAATGCATTTTATCCAACTTATTTCTCCATACGAGGTAATTGTATATGTTTCTTCATCTATCTAAGCTGGAAAATGAGAAATTTAAAATGCATGATTTTTAACTTCGGAGGTAAGGCTATACACTTATGTTTTTTGTGATTTTCCAAGAAAGATACTTTTCATAATAATATATGCCATTTAGCAGACGCTTTTATCCAAAGCTACTTACAGTAGTGAATGCATACATTGTCAGTATATGTGGCCCCAGTGGGGATTGAACCCACAACCACGTGCAAGCAGAGGGAAGCTGAAGTTTATCTATAGGTTTAACACGTGGCTACAATCCTTCTGTAGGAAAGAGGGGTATAGATTTATTGAGCACTGGGACTTCTTCTGGAACAGGGTGACCTATACAAGCCCGATGGGTTACACCTGAACCGGATGGGTACCTATGCTCTGGGGCAGCGTATGCTTAGTGTAGCGCAGGATTATTTAAACTAGGGATTCGGGGCAGGGAGGATAGAGAGCGAAATGAGTAGGGTGGTGCAGACTGCCCAGATGGAGTCTGTCAAGACTACATATAACAGGGAAAGCATGAATAAAGTCTTGAGTAAACAACATTTTAGCAAGTGTGGCTTGGGATGGAAGGGAGTGAGGGAGCGGGAGAGGAATAGTAGAAACAGTAGCAACGTACGGGTGAGCAAGGCTTTGAAGCTCATGTGTTTAAATGCGAGAAGTGTAAAAATAAATTTTGGAACTGGAGACTGTCATGTTAAATGGGGGTTATGACATTGTTGGGATTACAGAGACATGGCTTGGCGCAGCGGATGGGGAAGAATATAATGTAGAGGGTACAAATTGTTTAGGAAGGATAGAACTAATAAAAGAGGAGGGGAGTGGCCCTTTATGTGAAAGACAATCTTAAAGTGCAGGAAATTCCAGGTATAAACCCATTAGTTTCTTGTGAGGACATCTGGATTAGATTATTGGGAGATCGTGAGAAGGGCCTGAATATAGGAGTATGTTATAGACCTCCAGCTTCAGATAGTAACATAAATAGTACGCTCTTTGATAACATAAAACAAATCTGTGCTGAAGGAGAGACAATAATAATGGCGACTTCAATTACCCCTCTATCAATTGGGAGATAGTGACAGGTCAGGGCAAATGTGAAGAGGAGTTTATAGATATGGTCAATGACTGCTTTTTGGTACAGTCTGTTACTCGGCCTACAAGAGGGAAATCAATACTGGATCTGGGGCCTCATTTATAAAACGTACTTACGCACAAATTTGATCTTAGAACGTGCGTACGCTCAAATCCACGTCAAAGTTCAGATTTATAAAACGGTCTTTGACGTGGAAAAGTACTACCTCCACGTCAGGTTTCAACCTGGCGTACGCACTTTTCCTTGTGGCAATGTTTGAGTACTGCAGGTATTCGCGGTCTCGTCTCTTCTCTGTCCTGACCCCTCGCTGGTGAAATTATCTTCCGCATCGGCCAGGACCGCGGAATCACTTGCGATCTTCCGAGAGACTCAAAACCCACCTTTTCAGACTCCACTACCACTGAATTCTGTACATCTAGCTAATTGTCATCACCACTGCCTACTTGCTCAACACTATATACCCCTGCTTACTCCATTAAAAAATAATAATTGACTAACCTTTTCCTTCCCAGTGTTACAGGTATGGTACGCAGCTGCCTGCAATGGTTTATTGCTGTATTACTGCACTGATCTCTTGCGCGTACTATGATTGTTCCTACCATGTATTAATGTACATATTGTAAGTCGCTCTGGATAAGAGCATCTGCTAAATGCTTAAAATGTAAATGTAATGTAAAATGTATTCGGAAATCTAACAGCGCCAACATGTCGTCTGCTGCCTATTATTATTATTATTATTATTATTAGTAGTAGTAGTAGTAGTAGTAGTAGTAGTATTACCAGATTGAACACATTGCTTAGGCTATACGTAATGGTTTGCACAATACATTTATTAATAAATTAAAACAACATAAGCTAAGCTACTTGTGGAAAACAAAACAAAAACACACATTGGTTTTCCAAAACTACCCCAATTAGAACAATTGACACATCCTTGAAATGTATTTAATACATATTATGGTTCCACGCGTGTAAAACACTTCGGTCAATCTGTAGGCTATAAAATAGAATGGCTTCGCTTCTCGAAGATATCGCCAACCGCGCAATAAGAAGGGAACGAGTTATTAGAGATTTTGACCTCAGTTTTAAATCAGTTTTAAAATGATTTACGTCCTTCAGGGACCTTTGCTGCCCCCGTTCACAGCCTGGGCTACAGACTGCCAGGCCACGTACTTGGTTGTACTGGTAAAGCCATTGGAAAGGCTCCCAAACAGCGTCCCTGCACACAGCTGCACCTCCGCCAACAAGACCTCGATTTCCGCCTCGCTAAAATTCTTTTTCTTGCAGCTCGCCATTATCAAGTAGAAAATTTCTGTTTTGATTCGTGCTCCTTTATATGCTAATGATATTAATTAGGGGCGTTTACAAGGCGGAGATCTAAAACCATTCAGCTACGCACAATTTCAAGATCATTTGCGATTTATAGATTTCACATCTGGGGGACTGGCGTACGCACGTTTTTTTGGGCGTACGTTCAGTTTCTCTGAATCACACTTACGCACATTTCAGAAATGATCTTAGATCAAATATAGGATGGTTTCTACGCAACTTTTTATAAATGAGGCCCCTGGTTTTGTGTAACAATCCTGATAGAATTTGCAGCACAGAGGTAGGAGAACCAATAGGAGCAAGTGACCACAGTGCAGTTTTTTTTGATATTTTTTGGCAAGCTAAGACAGCCTCCTCTAACTCTCGAATTTTTAATTTTAGACGAGCTGACTTTAATAAAATGAGAGAGAATTTAAGTAATATAGATTGGGTTAAACTTCTAGATTGCAGAACTGTGAATGAAAAATTGACTATATTTAAAAGGGTTATTGTAGATGTACAGTGTAAATTCATCCCCAAAGTAAGGAAAAATAGGATGAAAAAACAGTCTCCACAATGGATGACTAAATCTTTACGGGTGATTTTGAGGCAAAAGAAACGACTGTATAGAGTATATAAAAAGGATAACTCAGAGAGAAACAAGTTAGATTATTGTAATATGCGGGCTAAGGCTAAAAAGGAAATAAGATCAGCTAAAGGCGGTTTGAAATTAAAATTTCCCAAGATGCAAAAAGTAACCCTAAGAAGTTTTTTCAATATTGTAGTAGAAAAAGGAAAGTTAAAGATGAGGTTAAGTGCATTAAGAATAAGGAAGGAACTTTGGTTTATAATAATAAGGACATTGCAAACACACTAAACAGTTACTTTGTGGAGAGCTTTACTAGAGAAGAGGTTATAAATATGCCTAAATGTATAGACAAGGTACGGAATGTTCTGGAGGACTTTGAGATAAGGGATGTAGAAGTACTACAAAAACTACAAAAACTTAAGACAAATAAGGCAGCAGGCCCGGATGGCATATATCCCAGAGTACTCAAAGAACTTGGGGAAATTATATATAAACCATTGACAGATATTTTCAGTCAATCCATAATCACTGGAGAAATACCAGATGACTGGAAGCAGGGTAGTATAATTCCAATATATAAGAAGGGAGACCGTACTGACCCAGGGAACTATAGGCCTGTCAGTTTAACTTGCATCGCATGTAAAATGCTGGAATGTATTATTAGGGATAAGTTGGAATCATTCTTGAAAAATAATAGTATTTTAAGGGAGAGCCAGCATGGATTTCTCAAGGGGAGGTCATGCCTAACAAACCTCCTGGACTTTTTGAAGAGGCTACAAAGTGTGTTGACCTGAACCA
The DNA here is from genome assembly GCA_029706075.1 of Aldrovandia affinis. Lineage (NCBI taxonomy): Eukaryota > Metazoa > Chordata > Actinopteri > Notacanthiformes > Halosauridae > Aldrovandia > Aldrovandia affinis. The sequence continues at coordinate 481,402 of JAINUG010000156.1, read as the reverse complement.
GGCTTATGATGTTATATATTTGGACTTTCAGAAAGCATTTGACAAGGTACCACATGAGAGGCTCATTGCTAAAATGAAATCAGTAGGAATTGTAGGAGTAGTTTCACAGTGGGTTAAAAATTGGCTGCAAGGGCGAATACAAAGAGTAACAGTAGGTGGGGCCGAATCTGACCTCGGTGCTGTGGGCAGTGGTGTCCCGCAGGGATCGGTGCTGGGACCTCTGCTCTTCCTTATTTACATAAATGATCTGGATATGGACATTAGTAGCAAAATAGTTAAATTTGCAGATGATACTAAACTTGGGGGTTTGGCAAACAGTTTGGAATCGACAAAAGTAATCCAAGATGATTTAAACAAAATCCAAAAATGGGCAGATACATGGCAGATGACGTTCAATATTGCTAAATGTAAAGTAATGCATGTGGGAAATAAAAACATTAGACAGGAGTATTTTATGGGAGGAGAAAAGTTAGTAGGTGTTCAATTTGAAAAGGATTTAGGAGTTGTAGTGGATCAAAGCCTATCTGCATCAAAGCAGTGTGCTACAGCAGTGAAAAAAGCCAACAGGATGCTGGGATACATAGCAAAAGTATAGAGTACAAATCAAAGGAGGTTATATTAATGTTATATAACGCCTTTGTCAGACCGCACTTAGAATACTGTGTGCAGTTCTGGGCACCGCACTACAAGAGAGATATTGAAGCTCTTGAAAAAGTCCAAAGAAGGGCAACTAAACTGATACCTGGTATGAAAGGTAAAAGTTATGATGATAGACTTAAGGCACTCAATTTATTTAAACTTAGCAAACGCAGACTTAGGGGGATTTGATTGAGGTTTTTAAATTCCTAAAAGGGATTAACAAAGTAAAATACCAAAGATTTTTAAGATAAGTGGGGTCAGCAGAACAAGAGGCCACAGGTGGAAATTAGTTAAAGGCAAATTCCGCACAGATATTAGGAAGTTTTTCTTTACACAGAGAGTTGTCAATGCCTGGAACAGCTTGCCAGGTCAGGTAGTAGAGGCAGAAACGCTCGGGCTATTCAAGGTCAGGCTAGATGTAGTACTAGATGTTCTTTAGATTAGGACATGATGAGCCAAGATGGGCGAACGGCCCGTTCTCATCATTATGTATTCTTATGTTCTTATGTTCTAACCTAAGCGTTGCCAACGCCATGCTCTACCAACTGAACCACAGAGAACCACATGATCAATGTCTTGAAATGCATTTTATTCAACTTATTTCTTCATAGTAAGTCATTCCAGATGTTTCTTCATCCATCTAAGCTGGAAAATGAGAACTTTAAAATTCATGATTTTTCACTTCGGAGGTAAGGTATGTTTTTTGTGATTTTCCAAGAAATGTACTTTTCATGATAAATGTCTTCAAATGCATTTTATCCAACTGATTTCTTCATAGTAAGTCATTCCAGATGTTTCTTCATCCACCTAAGCTGGAAAATGAGAAATTTAAAATTCATGATTTTTCTTCGGAGGTAAGGCTATACACTTATGTTTTTGTGATTTTCCAAGAAAGATACTTTTCATGATAAATGTCTTCAAATGCATTTTATCCAACTTATTTCTTCATAGTAAGTCATTCCAGATGTTTCTTCATCCATCTAAGCTGGAAAATGAGAACTTTCAAATTCATGATTTTTCACTTCGGAGGTAAGGCTGTACACTTATGTTTTTTGTGATTTTCCAAGAAAGATACTTTTCATAATAATATATGCCATTTAGCAGATGCTTTTATCCAAAGCTACTTACAGTAGTGAATGCATACATTGTCAGTATATGTGGCCCCAGTGGGGATTGAACCCACAACCTAAGCGTTGCCAACGCCATGCTCTACCAACTGAACCACAGAGAACCACATGATCAATGTCTTGAAATGCATTTTATTCAACTTATTTCTTCATAGTAAGTCATTCCAGATGTTTCTTCATCCATCTAAGCTGGAAAATGAGAACTTTAAAATTCATGATTTTTCACGATTTTCCAAGAAATGTACTTTTCATGATAAATGTCTTCAAATGCATTTTATCCAACTTATTTCTTCATAGTAAGTAATTCCAGATGTTTCTTCATCCATCTAAGCTGGAAAATGAGAAATGTAAAATTCATGATTTTTCACTTCGGAGGTAAGGCTATACACTTATGTTTTTTGTGATTTTCCAAGAAAGATACTTTTCATGATAAATGTCTTCAAATGCATTTTATCCAACTTATTTCTTTATATAAGCTAATTATACATGTTTCTTCATGTATCTAAGCTAAAAATGAGAAATTTAAAATTCATAATTTTTCACTTCGGAGGTAAGGCTATACACTTATGTTTTTTGTGCTTTTCCAAGAAATACACTTTTCATGATAAATGTCTTCAAATGCATTTTATCCAACTTATTTCTTTATATAAGCTAATTATACATGTTTCTTCATGTATCTAAGCTAAAAATGAGAAATTTAAAATTCATGATTTTTCACTTCGGAGGTAAGGCTATACACTTATGTTTTTTGTGATTTTCCAAGAAAGATACTTTTCATAATAATATATGCCATTTAGCAGACGCTTTTATCCAAAGCTACTTACAGTAGTGAATGCATACATTGTCAGTATATGTGGCCCCAGTGGGGATTGAACCCACAACCTAAGCGTTGCCAACGCCATGCTCTACCAACTGAACCACAGAGAACCACATGATCAATGTCTTGAAATGCATTTTATTCAACTTATTTCTTCATAGTAAGTCATTCCAGATATTTCTTCATCCATCTAAGCTGGAAAATGAGAACTTTAAAATTCATGATTTTTCACTTCGGAGGTAAGGCTATACACTTATGTTTTTTGTGATTTTCCAAGAAATACACTTTTCATGATAAATGTCTTCAAATGCATTTTATCCAACTTATCCATCCGCCTCAATAACCAGGCCATCTTTCCCGTTCAAATCAGTCGAGAAAGTTGTGTAAATTAAGTCGGAAACATGCTAGGATGCTACCCATTGAAAACAATGGTCGCGCTAGCATTGCTGTGACCTTTTTAACATAGCGGTAAATCTAGCGGTTTAACCAGTGTAAAACTTCGCTAGGTATTCGCTGTGATACCCGCCTCAATAACTAGGCCTTTTTCCCAGTTCAAATCGGTCCAGAAAGTTGTGTAAAACAAGTCGGAATCATAGTAACTGGCTATCCATTCTTTTCAATGGTCACGATACCATTGCTGTGACATTTTGTAACGTAGCGGTAAATCTAGCGGTTAAACCAGTGTCTAACTTCGCAATGTATTCGCTGTGATACCCGCCTCAATAACTAGGCCCTTTTCCCCGTTCAAATCGGTCCAGAAAGTTGTGTAAAACATGTCGGAACGAACCGGTTTGACATTTTTTTATGTGAAGTTAAGCCGATGCCTAGCAACGGGTTCGTATGCAAGTGTGAAGTCTCTTTCAAAGTATAAACTGCTCTGGTTTACAAAGTACAGCATGTATAAACATTTTGTAAAAAAGGCGTCTTAATAGAGGTAGTCCTCTCCCGTTTAAAGTTTGAATGGTGTCGGTATGATTTAAAATGAAGGAGGTGTAAGGACATCGAAATCGCCTGGTAAACTCTATTTTTGGGCGATTATTCGCTTTCCAAATATAAACGGCTCTGTTAAAAAAAGTACAACATGTATAAACATTTTGTAAAAAAGGCGTCTTAATAGAGGTAGTCCTCTTCCGTTTAAAGTTTGAATGGTGTCGGTGTGATTTAAAATGAAGGAGGGGTGAGCATATCTAAATCGCCTTCAATTTTTTTTTTGTGCCGTTTTTCCCCCCCCACCTAACATGGGATTGAATGCGAGTTTGACCCAGCGTTGTCTGTTCTTCTGGGCGATTTGTTCAGAAACCTATTTCAATGGAAGTAACATTGGACGAGAGAGGACAAAAATGCCTACGTTTTGGTGTATAAATTGTGCATGTAGAGTGTAAGGTGTGGGAGTTAGACGATAATGTTTGGGAGATTTAGGATAACATCTGCTACCTGGTCAAGCTAGAGGCCATTGTGACGTCACCCACTCTAGCTGTGTCCATTGACTTCAATGTAAAGTGGAATCTGACATTTTTTAATACATATATCTTCCAAACATTATCATGTAACCCCCACGCCCTTCCATTGTACAGGCCCAATTTATGCACCAAAATGTAGGCATTTTTGTCCTCTCTCATCTAATGTAAATTCCATTGAAATAGGCCTCACGGTTTTTGAATAAAGGGCCCAAAAGGCCAGAGAGTACAAAGACAGTACTTCTAATTTGGCCCTTTTTCCCAATTTCCCATGCATTGTCAATGGGCCCAAAGAGTCGACGTTTCCGCACTTCGTGCGAAAACGTCACGTGCGATCGCTAAGAAAAGCAATAGCACACGATTCCCGCCCAAGCCGCACGTTTTGATGTATTTCGTGCGTCTGTGCTGGCAACGGTGCGAGACTAGTAGCGAGCCAAAGTTTGGCGGAAGAATAAAGAAAAATAATAAGTATGGCGGGAGAACAATAGAGTGCCTTTTGCTATGCAAAAGGCCACACTGCAGTGCGGCCTCTTTGCATTACCAAACGGCACCCTAATAATAAGGATCCTGTGTGATGAACATATATTTATTAGGCGTGTAATTAAGTGTAATATGAATTATGTTAAAAAAATAAAAAAATGCTAATATTAAAAAAGAATATCAATATTAATATTTTCCCCATCATTCTGGGCCCCATGCGACATTTGGACCCTAGGCCCAAACTCCAGGTTGGGAACCCCAGAAATAGAGTTTTGCTTTCCCCTGCTGGTGTCAGACCAAACTTGAGGACACTGACAACGTCCCTTCGAGTGTTATACCGAATTAAAGTCAGGAAAATGTTAATAGTTATGCAACCATGTCATAAAAGTAATAATTGTAACTAGCATAGAACTGAAATCTTAAATTGAGGGGCTGTACCTTAGGGGGCTTTACATTGAAATAAGGTGATTGCATACAAGACAGGACAGAAAGAGGCCACTAATAAATTTTACTTGCAAATATGTAAGTAATGTCTACCATGTATTAATGCACATCTTGTAAGTCGCTCTGGATAAGAGCGTATGCTAAAATGCTTAAAATGTAAATGTAAATAAATGTTGTCCTTTATAGCATTTAAAAGTAAAGGTTTCCCCTTTTATCCACCATCAACCTTCTTCACATAAGCAATTAAAACAAATTATACTAACAATGTGTGTAGTCAAATGTCAGCTATTTTGACGAAAAAAGGAAAACCTGTTACCTTTGGTAGATAGTGCAGGTTTGGACGTAAACAGGCTTTTCGAAATGCCAAGTAATTTAAATTGTGGCCACCAGGGGGCGAATCCTCAAATGACAGTTGGATCACTCAGAGTGCACAGCAACAAATCCCAATTCTGTACAACGGAGCTGGCTCTGTGGTGAGAGTATGCATGCATGCACAGAGCCCAGCTGTGTTTGAATTCTGTCCTGTGCAGTTTATCCCTTTGCCCCTCCGTTAATACCAGGGGTCCCACGGGTACCTGTGTCACAATTTCAAGGAATTTTCATGTCCTTTCAAGGTCCTATTCCGCAGATACCAGGCCCAATAAAAACTCTACAGTAGGCTTGAGTGTGTGTGTGTGAGGCCGACAATCAATAAATCAATGTAAAATTGGCCTCAATATTCCGAAAAATAAATGCCGCCCCAGCGTGATGTCTTTCAACCCCAAATCCAAACCCCAGCCAATTTTAATTAGAATATGGATTCTGACAACAGAGGCACTTTAAATTGCTTTGTCTCCTCTCTGATCGAGCTTGAAAAGTTTCAATTAAAACTTTGACATTAAGTTTTCCAAGATAATCAGCAAAACCTCTCAACAAAAAAATGTAAGCAATTTAAAGTACCTCTGTCAAACTGTAGTTACTTTAAATAACAGTCTGGTCCTTGGTTTCAGTTTTCTGAATTTGACGACTCACAAATTGTCAAAGTGTGGGAACCCTGTGATCTCACCCTGATCAGATATTCTACATTATATCAAGCTTCACAAAATATCCATTTTTGTGCTTTTTTTTTCCATGCAAAAATTCTTGAGCTCATGCTTAAGTAAAAAAAAAAAATCACATTTACATTCCAATTAAACTCCTACAATTGTACAAAAGGCCACGCACAGAGCTACTGATTCCCAATGGGCAAAATCAAAAACTCGCCGAAGCTCCTGAATGAACCCACTTCCCTGTGAATGTTTATTAAAGCGTAAGTTGTATTAAAGAATAAAAGGTTTCCTTCGAACAGACCATTTAAGAGAACGAGAATGTTAAGGGGGAAAAGGGTACCATTTCTCATTGGGGGGATTATCAAAGCGTTTTATTGTGGTACAGGAGTCACTAAAACTGATCGTTGCTAAAAAGAAAAAAAAAAAGAAAATGGTTTTCGATTAACAGGTCACGAGGAACGTGTGTGACAGCAACAACACTCACCTTCAAACTCCGGGTACAGGACGAGCAGAACGAAACCCACCTCTGTTAGGCGACCCGCTTTAACAGGTGCGACGCAGGACCTGCAGAGATTGCGACGTGATTAAAGTGCGCCTTGTGCTCCACGCTTTTTGATGGCGTTAGAATAAAGCAGATACGTACTGACAGCAGCGGGTGAGTTCTCAAAGGTTTTTTTGTGGTTTTTTTAACAGATGCCTCGCTGATCAAAGGTAGCTCTTCTACAGAGAAAATGATACACCTCTCCTCAAAAGGTCGGTATTTGCATTTTTACATTTACATTTTAAGCATTTAGCAGACGCTCTTATCCAGAGCGTTTGAAGGTTAGTAAAAAATCATAAATAAATAAAATGTTCTACACCCTGTCAAATGTTTACATTTTAAGTTTCCCACCTCAGGGTCAGGTGGGAAACTGACCAAGCATTTTACTATGCTTGGTCAGTAGGATACTTAATGCTGCAATAATGACAACAAAATTATAATACATAAGATTGCATTTATTTAATTTCCAACATTTACTGGAATATTGGGAAAAAATGTAACTGAATTGAAATAAAATGTACAAAAGCGATTTAAATTATTTTTTTGAACATAAGTTGCCTTCCATACTGTAGAATCTAAATCTGGACTCCGTCGAACTTTGCGTGTTCAACAATTTTTAGTGGGGGAGAAAAGTGTTTGATGTGGCTTGAGGTCTGTCTGAGTAACACAAACCGAAATCTCTCTCGGAGATGAATGAGGCAGAGATGTACAAGGCGCCGTAACTCTCGTACGAGAACACTTGAGGGAGCAAGGAAGTGTGAGCGCACATAACTGTTTGAGTCCAATGGCAGTGTTTGTACTTCGTTTCAATAGAAAGTTGAAACGCGGATATTTACACACCAAAAAAACAAACAAACAGATGAAGTAGTGAGTTTTGGTATCAGTTTTTTTCCTCTGGGTATTAAAAACTGAAAATGCCACAAACACAACATCTCAACACCGCCGTTTCACACAGCATTATCATCCGACTAGGCCAGGTGTTTACACTGACGGCGTAAAGGAAAACATTCCATTCACCGATCATCAGTTCAAATGGAAAAACCCCTCAATAGTACTGCACACACCAAGAGTTATTAATCCCCTCCATTCTGAGTACAGTAAAGACATACAGGGCAGGAAAATAACACATCATCAGAAACAAAACAAAACATATATAGCAAATGAGTCCTTATAGCAAAATGTCCTTATTTTCTGGTAATTATTAATAAATAAATGTAAAACATTATTTTTTTATTTTAAATTGTTTATCCTCTGCAATTTGTGTTGTACATTAATGTGATGTCATGTATCAAGGCTATGTGTGTTTGCATTATGTATATCTTTATTTTTAACATTTTCAAATACAACTAACTTAACTAAAATAGTCAGTGTATTAATTAATAAATGCATTGTAATGAATCCTCACACTTGCGGTCACAGATTCACCACTAAAGAGACGGTGAGAGTGAAGGGGAGAATATGTGCCGTGTTCCTGTAAATCATGGAGGTGCCCGATCATTGGAGGTAAATGAAATGCTGTCATTTCTGGTTTTCATTTCAGTGGATGTGGAACCCCCACTGAGTCTCTCTCTTTTTCTTCAGAGATCTGTCATTTACTGACAGACATTCAGATCCACGAGCTCAATACTGAACATCAACATTCTTTGCATTCAGACTCTGCCACCCTTGAAGCTGGAAGTGTTCTGATTTGTTGCCTCTATGAATATTCAGAGCTGGAGCACACCCAGAGCAGGGAAGCTGTTTGGTAGCCTCTGCCCTCCAGCTTTAGATTATTTTACATTTCTGACCTTCATCCACTACAGGCACGGAATCCCACTACTGCACCCCTCAGACAAAACACCTGAAACACGCACAAAACTCTCCACATAAAAATAATGTTAGAGGTCACCATTATATTTGACATTAATGTTCCTTGTTGTGTTAGAAGTGATGAGAAGGACAGGGGTGGCACTACTGTCTGGGTCTCTGACAGGAGAAGAAGACTGGCTGGACACGTACTCCGACTGCCAAGAGAGCGACCAGCGAGTGTGGCAATGGACTGGGTGCCAGAGGGTGGCAAGAGGAAGAGAGGGAGGCCAAAGAAGACGTGGAGACATATGTTTAAGGAAGACCTAAATGAGATGGGTGTCAGCTGGCATGGTGCACGGAGGGTCGCCAGTGATCGGTGCAGATGGAGGGGACTCGTCGCCCAATGTTCCAACAGGAACGGGAGGAACTAAGTCTAAGTAGGTAAGTTGTGTTAGATGTTCATGGATTTGCTGTCTGAAATCAATATTAAGCTTGTCTGGAAACTGTTAGCAACCAACACTTTAAACGTATTAATATATTACAAAGCAGTTCTTAATAGAATGGAACCCTTATTGGTCATTGACACCATTCACCTAAAGAGTATTAAATTCCACAATCTAGGCTAGACATTTGTTTATTAAAAGTAAAGCACGTATTATTTGTTACACTTTGAATTTTATATTATTAGTGTTCTAAAGCACACTGTTTAGCATGCTCAATTACTCAAAGCTTTTTTTTAGCAAAACACAATGGACAACATGAAACGGAGCACTTTAATTTCCCAACCTGTGTTTTCATGCCAACTTCATATCAGAATCAACTTGTATAGGAACAGGAAGTGAGGCAACAGGACGGGATCAGAAAGTGTTTGAGATGACGTTTAGAAAATTAGAGAAATAATTATGAACGTACGCTTAGATCTCTCACAATCGTTGTTTTATGGTCTGTTTCATTTTGCAGGGTGATGACAAAGACAAAAAAACAACAAAAACATACAAAAATGTGATTTCCTGAATTCAAAATGAAGTTACTCTGTGTATTATTATGACGTAAAACTGGCTTTGCGAACATCGTTATGTCTGCGCTGTCCCTTCCATGCTATGCTATTTGGTAGCAGGCATACCCACAGGAAAGCTATGGCAACGTTTACAGCACTGACCAATCGGCAGAGGTAACTGCGACGAGTCATCGCGTCATCTGACTGACCCTTCTTGCAGCAGCTGGTAGCATCAAGGCAACGTGGCATTAGTATTTACACATAGGTTTTCTGCAGAGACAAAAAAAACAACAAAAAAAAATATTTCTTTCCTGCTTTGCACTGGAATGGCTCTCATCAGATGGGCCCCACTCAAAGCCATGCCCATGGCCACACCCCATCTCCCTTTACTGGGGGTACGCTTCAATCACCATGGCGTGACCCTGGAACACAAATAAAGCACATTAACATGTTACCATGACGAGCCCAGGTCATTAAGCATCATCATTTTAAAACATTATTCTTTTTGATTTTATTTTTTAAAATGTTTTAGTGTTTTTAAAACGTCCTTTTAGATTTTATGTTTTAGGTCTATTTTGAAGCATTTCCAAATGTCAATACCCAAGAATTTCAGTTTGTAAATGTAAACTGCCATAGGTAGCCTCACGTAACCTTATGGTGCTGTGAGCCTGAACCAGGTTGACACTGATGTGAGATAAGTCTGTCAAAGTCCTGTTGCTTTGCTTATAAACCCACAGTCAGTCAGTTCTGCTGACTGATCATGATCTCTCATAGGTGGGGCTCTGATTGGTGGTGACAATTCAGGCCAACTCAACCAATGGCGTGCAACATTATGCCGACTAAAACTGGCTAGAATCAATCAGACTGCAGGGACGCCAACCTCACAAACTGTCACTTCCCTTTCCAACATTTTACATTTTAAGCATTTAGCATACGCTCTTATCCAGAGCGACTTACAAGATCACATTGACAAACATTACAATGCTATGTAAGATGCTTTATAAACACTCTGGAGGGTGTCTGGGAGGAGACTATGTGGGTATCCCTAATACGGTGAAGGAAGTCAAGTTAGACGTGAGCATGGCCCTGAGACCCGAGTCACTTCTAGCATTACCCTGAAGCCCAGTTCATTAATGCTAGGTAAGGTTATACTCACCTGAACCTTAATGAATTCAAGGTAAGTGGTTTAAGGACAATGTGCTTCAAAGGTAATGTATTGCAAGATAAGTGTTTATTTATTGTACTTTTATTTATTGTACTATTATTATTACTTCTCTATTTGTACTGAAATGTTAAAGCACTTTGAGCTGCATTTTGTATGAAAGGTGCTATATAAATAAAGCTTTATTATTATTATATGCACTAAAAGGTGATGTGTTAAAGTTAAGCACAGCCTCAAGGCCCCAGAGGGGCCCCCTCTTTACCTGCCCCCCCGCAGCGCACGCAGCCAGCAGCCCGTACTGCCCCCCCTCCTTCTGCAGTCGGTGTGCCACCGTCATCGCCAGCCGACACCCTGTCGCCCCGAACGGGTGCCCCAGGGACAGGGACCCGCCCCACGTGTTGAACTTCTCCATGGGGGGCGCCCCAACCTGGAGCGCAGGGAGCAAACGGGACACGGACCACAACGATGAGGAGCAGCACCCCCCAATAAACACACACATTCACAGACTGTTTTCTGTAGCCTCACTGTTCTCTAGTTAAGGTATAAAATGCACACCTTGCTCACCAACTGGCAGTTTTTTTATTTTTTGTTTGTTCTTTAAAAGAGGTTTCAGATTTTTTCTCCATTTTCTCCCAATTTAGTAGCCAATTATACCCTCTTTTCATGTCAACTATCCCCCCCTCGTGAGCTTGCTGCCGTAGTCCTGAGACCAGCAGTGACAAAGGTGATGTACCGCCTCCTCCGAGCCGGAACTCGCCAAGCCGCCAACTGTAACTCCGGTACACATAGAGCCACTCTTATACGCAGTGAGCTCATATCGGCTTCCCTCCCCCTTCCCTGGGGCGGACAGCCAATTGCCGCCACCTAGTGGCACTCCCGGGCATAGTCGAACTGGCGCGGCCGGGGAATCAAACAGTCAGTGAGCAATACGCATCCTGGTCGGATTCTCTTACCGCTACGCCACCCAGGAGGTTCGGAGAGTTACAACAGGAGAGTCCTGGCAACCTTTCCTGCCAGTCATGTTCTCTAAGCATATCTGACTGAAAATGTTATACTGTCTGTCCTCTTTTGTGATCACGAAAGGACAGACAGCATTCACTTCCTTAATGAAGGAACGGGTATGAACACTGAACTGCACTTCTGTGTGATGCTTGAATGCTACTTATATGCAAGCATAAATATCATTATTACATAACATGTATTTTGGTTGAATTTGGGATGTTACCTTAGACTTCTTTCCCATGTACGTCTGTGCGAACCAATCAGAGTCCATGGCTTTCAGGTTTGCCATAATTTGTCCCTAAAAAGACAAATTCAAGAGCTTTAACACACACGAAAATAAAAATAAAATCCATCTTGAGATTCTAAATAAATGCACACAATTCTACAGCTGCTAGTAACTAAAGGCTAAATTATCTTGTGAAAAATCTTAATGACAATATATTAAATAAATATATTTATATAATCTTTTATGTTTTTTTATATTTTGTATTTTTTTATATATATATATATGTATAATTTTGCTGTATAATACTGCTGCACTATACTGCCTATAGCCTATAGCCTACTATATTATCCCATACCTATATTTATCTCCTGCTCTTCATATCCTGTAAAATATACTGTATATTATACTTATATTCACCAGCACTGTTACTTACCTACTTACCTATACATATATTTATATATTTATACTCACCGGTACCCTTATTGCCATATATACATACCTGTACATAATACTGCACTAGCCTGTATATACATCATAGCAAGTATACTTTTTCACTACCTTATTTATAGTAATAATTCAATACTGTGCCTGTTAGCATTATACCTACTGCTTATAGTACTGTATTGTAGCACTTACTGTCATGTTTGCACTCTGGTTAGATACTAAACTTATTTTCGCTGTACTGTGCCTGTACTGTACAATGACAATAAATTTGAATCTAATCTAATCTAATTTTATATTTCATTATAAAGTTAAATCACAACAGCCCTGGCGATCTGAAGACGTGATCGATGGGAAAATGCAAACCGTATAAGCTCCTGTCTATCGATCTTTAGCGGGGGCAGCACCTAACCGATACTCACGGCAAAAGCTTCATGAAACTCAAAGACATCGATGTCGTCCATCGTCAAACCACTCCTCTCGAGGGCCTTAGGAGTGCCGTACGTGGGCCTGTGAAAATATGAGAATTTTCAAGAACATAAAAACACAAGACATACTCAAGTTGATTAAGAGAACAGGCCCATCTAGGCTCGTCATTTTGCCTCGAGAAGCGGCTTCCAAACTTCCCAAGACAACAACCCACTTAATGACACATTTTCTGTGGCCCACCTCTCATTAAAATGTATGCTAACATTCAAACATGGGATTAAAATATGTTTGTTAACAAATGTCTCTATCCCTGCCTTCTCATTTAATAAAAATTAAAAAATTACTCTAACTTTTTCCTTCCCGGTGTTACAGGTATGGTACGCAGACGCCTGCAATGATGTCTATCGCTGCATTACTGCACTGATCTCGTGCGCAAACTATGACTGTTCCTACCATGTATTAATGCACATCTTGTAAGTCGCTCTGGATAAGAGCGTCTGCTAAATGCTTAAAATGTAAAATGTAAATGAACAACTGCACATACACTATCAGCGCATGCAACTAGTGCAGTGTTTCATTTGACTAGTGATGTTTACTTTGGCATGCACAGAGCGGAGGCTCAAACCAAAGTATTTTTTGTTCTTCTAAGTAACGACTCACCCCAAAAGGAGCTGATCTTTGGGGTCCTGGGACACGTACACAAAATCTCTGCAAGGAGAGAGGGGAAAATCAATGACAATATAAGCACTTTCTAATTCAGTTACTCACTTATGAGAGTGTGTGTCCCTGTTATTAAACCCTCATTCGGTTTGCTGCCATCTGTAGAAATACCTAGTAATTACAACAGCATTTCATTTCATATAATGAGCTACAGTTTCCAGCTCTACAGTAGGAAAGGGCTATAATGAGCCAGCCTGGTTCAGCTCTACAGTGGGAAAGGGCTATAATGAGCCAGCCTGGTTCAGCTCTATAGTGTGAAAGGGGTATAATGAGCCAGCCTGGTTCAGCTCTACAGTGGGAAAGGGCTATAATGAGCCAGCCTGGTTCAGCTCTACAGTGGGAAAGGGGTATAATGAGCCAGCCTGGTTCAGCTCTACAGTGGGAAAGGGTTATAATGAGCCAGCCTGGTTCAGCTCTACAGTGGGAAAGGGCTATAATGAGGCAGTCTGGTTCAGCTCTACAGTGGGAAAGGACTATAATGAGCCAGCCTGGTTCAGCTCTACAGTGGGAAAGGACTATAATGAGCCAGTCTGGTTCAGCTCTACAGTGGAAAAGGGGTATAATGAGCCAGCCTGGTTCCAGCTCTATAGTGGGAAAGGGCTATAATGAGGCAGTCTGGTTCAGCTCTACAGTGGGAAAGGGCTATAATGAGCCAGCCTGGTTCAGCTCTACAGTGGGAAAGAGCTATAATGAGCCAGCCTGGTTCAGCTCTACAGTGGGAAAGAGCTATAATGAGCCAGCCTGGTTCAGCTCTACAGTGGGAAAGGGCTATAATGAGCCAGCCTGGTTCAGCTCTACAGTGGGAAAGGGGTATAATGAGCCAGCCTGGTTCCAGCTCTATAGTGGGAAAGGGCTATAATGAGCCAGCCTGGTTCAGCTCTACAGTGTGAAAAATGTGAAAAAAAAAAAACAAAAAAATGTGCTTGAATTTTTTTACATTTGACTTTTGAAGGACAGTTGGATATTTTCCATGAATTTTCAGGGACTGTGGGAACGGTAATGGAGACCTGAGTGTTTTACAGCTGAGGCGTGTGTGTTGTGGTCATTACCTGAGGTAGGCTTTGGGCTTGTATCCCATGGCCAGGGCCTTCTCCTCAGACATGATGAGAACTGCAGAGGCGCCATCGGTCTGGACAAAATCACACACACAACACACACACAAAACACATACACACACACACTAAACGTTAGAGCAGCTCAGCATTATAATTCAAGATCTGTATAAGAGCTTAAGGGCTTATTTGATTGAAAAACATCACTTGAATACATTTTCAAAATTTCAAGCACGTATCTATGCGACTTCTGAAGAGGAGACCAATCAGGTCATTTCTCTTTTAATTTAATCTCAGTAGTGAAACTATCTCCAACCAGTGATGTCATCACCCCATGCAAACACACATATCATAGTTCTTTTTGTTTTGACGCAAAACATCAAATGTCGTTTGTTGGGCCAAATATCCCCTTTAAATCCCCAGACAGGAAGTAGGCGTCGGCCTGGCCGTCACACGATTGGCTCACCAGGAAGGAGGAGTTTGCCGCGGTGACGGTGCCGTGGGGCTTGATGAAGGCGGCCTTCAGCTTGGCCATCTGTGCCATGGAGCTGGGCCGGATCCCGTTGTCCTGGGAGACCGTGTCCCTTCCTGAGGGAATGGAGGTGGTGAGGGGTTGGTAGGGGGCCACACGGGCAGGCACGCACACACACACACACACACACACACACTCACACACACACACACACACACACACACACACACACACACACACACACACTCACACACACACACACACACTCACACAGCACTCACACGCACAGACAGACAGACAGACAGACAGACACAGACACGACACGACACGACACACACACACACCAGCCTTTCAGCCTGTTCTGCAGACTCACTGTCTGCACTGTGAGCACGTCTGTGTTCCCAGAGAAAGGCTGGGAGACTGAAAACATAATAACTTAAACCTGGGCTCCTCGTCAGAGTCCTGGGCTTTTGGAATGGATTTATTCATTTTAAACAAACCACCACCACCCGCCCCCCCAGCCCCCATTCTTTTTCTGCCCCAATTTGGAATCAACAACTGGGGCCTCTGGAGGCAGCGCTCTGCCACCCGTTCCCCTCCGTTAGACTGCAGCTGAAGTGTGTGAGCGCTTAAGTGTGAGCTCTTAAGTAAATGTCTCAATCGGGCGAACGGCTCGTGAAACAGTGCCCTTAGCAAAAGGGTTTGTAGCAGGACGCTGAATGCGCCGCTCTTCCACGTAAGCCAATCGTGAGATTTTCCTACAGGAATGGCAAATGTTTACATTTAATGACACGTTACTTAATCACGATTATTTTAACAAGTCTAAAATTAAGCACTGCGCTCTTACAATGCCCCCAAAACATCTGGGAGGAAAAGGAGTGGGAAAAATCTCTTCTCTGAAGAGATAAGGTGGAAAAAAAAGCGAAATCTCCATCTGTTTAGTAGAGTAATATCATTAAAACAACTTGAGATGGGTCCAAGATTCAACAGGTGCATCGTTTGCGGAACACACCTGCGCCAAAATCTTGTGTTTATCGGTGGAGATGCTTGCACACCTAGTACAGTGAACCACAGGTGCCTGGAGAGGAGATGATGAATGTGTTGAAGAATACTCCAACACACTGCATCTCTTGCAAAATTCACCAAACTTTTGAATGAACAAAAAAAAAAAAAAAAAAAAAAAAAAAGCGAATGTTTCGATCAGCAGACCTATGTCAGAGCATGCTAAAAAATAAATAAAAAAGTTCATTTCCTGGGGCACTGCTGAAGTGCCCTTGAGCAAGGCACTGAACCCCTAAACTGCTCCAGGGGCGCTGTACTATGGCTGACCCTGCACTCTGACCTCTCTGATGGAATACATATGTATAGGGGTCTATGTGTGTGTGTGTATCTAGGAGAGATATGTGAAAAGACAAATTCCAATGACCTTGTGTGTAACATGGCTAATAAAGTATATTCTATTCTATCTCTTATCTCTCTGCATTAATTCACCAAACTATTTGAACAAACAAAATAAGTAAATAAGAGAATGTTTCGGTCAGCAGACCTACGTCAGAGCATGCTAAAATATGAAAACGTGTGGGTTTAAAAGTTCAGAACCATATCAACATGTGCAAACAAAAATAAATAAAATGGGTCACCCTTCAACGTGCGTGACCCCACAGGTGATTGACCTCCGAGCCGATCACCGATTGAATCTCCAAACCTTCCAAATGACACGGCTGCACGTGCGCCAATGTTCCTGAGGCACCGCTAGCATCTACAATCCATTCGCACGTGCTGCGGGAGTGTCCGCGCATCAACTTGTTCTTAAAACGCGTAGCATCGCTGGTCTGTGATCTTCCAGACGTACAGATGCGCTTTTGTCCTGGGCTTGTTAGTCCTCAGGGACGATTCATCAATCTCTCTCAACCTCGTCTTTTATTCGCAGGGATGACAGCCGCGAAGAACGCCGTATTAAACAGAGGGACGGACTCTGATATTCCATTCACATCTTTGTGACCACAAAGACATGTCTATCTTTGAAAAATATATCGCAATTGCTATTGCAATACATGCAATTTTATTACATGGTCCAACGCCGTGTTTTATTAAAAAACACCCAATATTTCCATTCATAGTAACTACCGACTTGCTGTTTTGAACCAATCAGTGTCTTGTTGAGTGTTCATTGGATTCTGGATTTCATGCAAACTTCTACTCTTAATTTTTTAATTAGCCTTATGCAATCTGGCATTTTAGCCAAATGAACTGATAAGCTCATGAACAGCAGCTGAAGGGTTTTGTTGTGGCCCTACGTGAAATGTTTTACTATGGTCTAATCTACGAGTGAACCAGTGTTGGTGTATGCAGCGAATTAGCTCATTAGCCGATTGAGCCAGGGATAGTTGTTGTCGTCAACAAAAAGTCTGCACACTGGGCAGGCCAGGTCTTTAGTTTGAGTTGTTGTTCACATTCCTCCTTCACCAGATAGTTCTTGCACAACTTCAAGGTGTGTTTCGGGTCGTTATCTTGCTGAAGAATGAAGGAGTGCCCGATTAGCCATAGTCCAGATGGAAGGTGACCCCAAACTTTTGAACGGTAGTGTATATATATATATATAGTGGGTGCACTAACACCGTGTTCAAATATGTACACTGTCCCAGTATAAGTAAGTAAGCCAGGAAGTGAGTGAGTGAGAGAGTAAATGACTGAATGAATGATGAGGGGGCGGACCTGGCACTTTGAAGCTGATGACATCACTCAGGAGGCCCTCATCCTGGGCCTTCTTGGCCAGCGTGTGGGAGCGGATGGCGAACTCGTCCTGCTCCAGACGGGTCACCCCGAACGCGGCCGCCAGCCGGTCAGCAGAGTGGCCCATGGTCTCAGCGGTGGAGAACTCCGCCACGGCAGGGAGCTGGCGGACAGGAAGGGGAGGGGTTTACACACAGGAAATGGACGATGCATAACTGTATTCTGTCCCTGGTGAACATGGTGTTTTGAAACCCTTTTTTGTGTGAAAACAATTCATTTCTTCATTTAAAGTGATTATGAATAAAGTGAATCAGTCGGTCGTTCATTTTTATTATTATTAAATCTTTATCCATTATTGAAGACCTACCATTCTCTGGTATAAAACTAAGGTTATCTTCTGTCTGTATGGGGGTCTATCCTTATTAATTTCTTAATGTCATAAGAAGACAGTGGGGGACCATAAGCTTGTATAATGTATAATTTGTGCACATCATATCAAATTGTATTCACTTAAGTAGTGGATGGAAGTTCTATCAGCTTTGAATTAAATATCTAGAGTTAAGGTCTACTCTGTTGTGGTGCTTTCATTACCCTTCCTTACTTGGACTTCAGTGGTGTTTGATACAATGTCCTTGTAAGTTTCTTTGTACAAAAGTATCTGTTGAACGAGTAAATGTAACTGTAGAGTAAACAGTCCAGTACAGGGAGACAGGGAGACAGGGAGACAGGGAGACAGGGAGACAGGGAGACAGGGAGACAGGGAGACAGAGAGACAGAGAGACAGAGAGACAGAGAGACAGAGAGACAGAGAGACAGAGAGAGAGAGAGAGAGACAGGGAGACAGGGAGAGAGGGAGACAAAGAGACAGGGAGACAGGGAGAGAGAGGAGAGAGAGAGAGAGAGACAGGAGACAGAGAGACAGGAGACAGGGAGACAGGGAGACAGGGAGACAGGGAGACAGGAGACAGGAGACAGGGAGACAGGGAGACAAAGAGACAAAGAGACAGGGAGACAGGGAGACAGGGAGACAGGGAGACAGGGAGACAGGGAGACAGGGAGACAGGGAGACAGGGAGACAGGGAGAGAGAGGGAGAGAGAGAGAGGGAGAGAGAGGGAGAGAGAGGGAGACAAAGAGACAGGGAGAGAGAGAGAGAGAGAGAGAGAGAGAGAGAGAGAGAGAGAGAGAGAGAGAGAGAGAGAGAGGAGAGAGAGGGAGACAAAGAGACAGGGAGACAGGGAGAGAGAGGAGAGAGAGAGAGAGAGACAGGAGACAGGGAGACAGGGAGACAGGGAGACAGGGAGACAGGGAGACAAAGAGACAAAGAGACAAAGAGACAGGGAGACAGGGAGACAGGGAGACAGGGAGACAGGGAGACAGGGAGACAGGGAGACAGGGAGAGAGAGGGAGAGAGAGAGAGGGAGAGAGAGGGAGACAAAGAGACAGGGAGACAGGGAGAGAGAGAGAGAGAGAGAGAGAGAGAGAGAGAGAGAGAGAGAGAGAGAGAGAGAGAGAGAGAGGGAGAGAGGGAGAGAGAGAGAGAGAGAGGGAGAGAGGGGGACAGAGAGGGAGACAGAGACACAGAGAGAGGGATAGGGACAGAGAGAGGGACAGAGACACAGAGAGAGGGAGGGAGACAGAGAGACAGAGAGACAGAGAGACAGAGAGACAGAGAGACAGAGAGACAGAGAGACAGAGAGACAGAGAGACAGGGAGACAGGGAGACAGGGAGACAGAGACAGAGACAGAGAGACGGTTACTGTACCTCTGGGGAGAGGTGGCTAAGGCGGATGGAGCCGAGCAGAGACAGCCTCTGGCCCAGGGTCTTGGCCTTGTTCAGAGACAGCATGGTCTTCCTCATCTTGCGGCTGTGGCGGATAGGAACGTCCGACATGAACTCCACGCCCCCCGCCACCACCGCGTCACACTGGCCTCCGGCGATCAGACCGGCGGCTGCAGAGACACGGCCGAACTTAGACCGAGGACAACGCAAGGACCGCCCCCCACGCCCACTTCCTGTAATCCATACTCTAACCAGCCGTCCTTGTCATTAATCTTTAGTGTCAAAACTGAAGAAGCTTTTGTTGTCGCATGCCTTTATTTGTTAATATCAGTGATCGTAACGAATCAACAACATCAAAACAAAATCATGATGGAGCATGTTTCGAAGGAACGTGGCGCTTTGATGACAGATAAGAGTTGTCACTCACACTTAAAGGACAGATGCTCCAAGATTAGACTGAATGTGGGTAAAATATAACCGCAACAGACCATAGCCCTTAACCTTTGAGTACTGAATTTAATCAAGTGTCGTTGTCCCACTCCCCTTCCCTTTCAAGTTTTACACATTTTTCAGGGATGTGATTTTTTTCCTGTTTAATCAGGAAATGTTTATTTTCAGACCATAGATATCCTTGTGGACGTGTGTATGTCATAAGCATACACATTAAGAAATGTTGCACTTCTTAACAGCTGATAGCAGGAGAGAATGTTCAGCAAATAAAGCCAAATAGCTTCCAAATAGAGACATTTTGCATAAAAAAATCTGTATTTCCTGATTAATCAGGAAAAATCACATCCTTGATTTTTGCTGAACTCACAATGAATAGAATTTGTGATAAAAATAATTTCGGACTCAAAGTACTGGAATAAGCGATGCACATTAAGGCTGAAGGAGCGGGAGTTTATTCAGGAGTGAAAGTGTAAATGAGGGGCTGAAGAACAGTGTGGACGCACAGTACCTGTGGTCATGGCTTGGTTAGATGATATGCAGGCCATGGTGACGGTGTGGGAAGGGATTTTATCTGAGAAACCAGCTCCCAAGGCAGCCTATAGGACACATGGACACATGGATCACCTCAACCAGCCAATGGGAAACTAGCATGAACAGATGAAGAAATTAACATGAATTATACCATTTATACTCAAATATATAAATGAATAAAATAGCATCAGCACCTCGAGTAAAGAATCAATTTAGAGATTTACAGGTCTGCTGCATCTAGGGAACAGGCTAAAGTATTTGAGAGCATAACCGACTGCAAATGGCACCTTCCAGTTTTTTTTAACTCAAGGGAGTCGCAGTCAAAAATTGTTCTGTTGTTAAACATAAAATATAAAGATGGTAAAAGCTTTAATTATGACTGAAAAATCATTCAGAATATGCAAGGTGAGCTCACTGAAGGGTTAAGCTGGGTCACTGCATGGCTGGGAGCAGCTAGACTGACTGCAGTGCTTTTAATAATAGACGTCACTTGAGTGACGGATGAGCAGAAAAAAAATATCATACGACAGGTATGAAGCATAGCAGTCTAACAGAAGTGCATTCTCTGGTTCAAACACGCATGACGTCTACAGTTCTCCTGGCTGCTACCCTTTCGTTAAACGCTAACGAGACAGCTATTACAAATCAAACCCAGGAGCTTTGCTAGCCCGGATATAAAAAAATAAAAAATTAAGTGACAATTTTAAGTGAAAAAACATTTTAAATATTTGGGAGGGTGACCATTTGAGCAGAGGGCAGGGAGTGATTTTCCACTGACCCTAAAGGACAGACACCAGAAGACAGGGCTAAGAATAGAAAAACATTTTCCTGCCAACTAGTGCAAAAGGGTAATGGGCACCCAGGCCAAAACCCCAGACACAAACATACTTACTCAGTGTGAGCCTACAGGACACAGCCTAGGGCTTAACCTTCACCGTTAACACTCATCCAACAAGCAGTCCTATTCAAACATGGCCTGTGGGTTCACTGGGGTGGCAGGTACGTCATCTGCCAAGTTGCAGGTTGGCAGGGCATAGCTCATGTCAAAAGTTTGGCACTTTTCAGGGTTTCCTACAGAAGTAACCACAATGCCCACAGACTCCCGGTGCTTACACACTAACTCTGGTGCCCCCTAACCACATGTAAACACGTAGATTTCAGATACAACTTCACAAGGCCACACAATAAAGCCCAACATTTTGGTTATTTTGTGTTGCAAGATGAACGAATGTAGGAAAATATGAATAGCCTTGCTTTGGGACAGTGCTTGTTTACTTTCTGTGAAATAAAGTGATGAATCATTAGCTGTAATTTGGCATCATTTTGATAATTTGGTATGCTGACAGATTTTTTGAATTATGTTTTTTTTTAACAGATGGTTTGTATATGACAGTAAGGTGGCTTTTGCTAAATTGAAAGGGTTTTGTTGAGATATACAGGTACAGTAGGAAGGACTGGCATGTGACATCTTAAAGGACAGAAGGAGGTTTGCATCGTGTGAAAATCAAGTGAAAACAATAACTTGGTTCAGGGCCAAAGTACCTCTCTGGCAACGTTGCTGGTCTTGACTTCCTGAATGACCGTTCCGTAAACGATGTAATCCACCGCATCCTTCGGCAGACTGGTCCTCGTCAGCAGACCCCTGTCGTGGAAACACTCACAATTATGTTCAGCCAAACAACACTGTCAAAAACAAACACATAAATAAGTCACTTCAAATTAGGGTTATTTATGGTTCCGTACATTAGATTTTAAATTACTCCATAACCATGTTTAGTAAAAATAACCTCTTCTTTGGGGGGGATGTGACTGCAGAAGCAGCCGTTGTAATGGTAACTGGTTTATTTTCTTTTACAAGCTGAGAGATTAATACATGCTTTCATTACTAGTAGACTTGACAACTGTTATTTGCTCCTTTGTGGTATCCCCCTCAAAAAATCATTTGAACGGCTGTAACTGGTCCTACAGTGCCAATGCCAAACTACTGACAAGGGCTAAACAGAGAGACCATAGAACTGATATACCCTTCTCTCAGCATCGGCTACCTCTGTTTTAGAATTGATTTGAAGGTCCTGTTATTGATTTAGCACGGACGGGCTCAGCACCAGCAGACATTTCTAATATGCTACATAGGCAAATGCCAAAATATAGGAAACACTTCAGTAAATGAAATACAAAGTATATTGAAACTATGGTGGATTGTTGGGCCATGTTTGGCAGGAGGCTCAGTGATAAAGACTGCTCAACTTGCTGATGTTTAATGAGGAAAAGTGGCTAAGGTGATGTTGGCATGGAAGTCTGAGGGGAAGATATCATAAACTAGGGGCAACTGTGGTCGAAAGAGCATACTCCTCGACTGTGATGCCATTATATTGAATTATATCACCGCTAAATTATCTCTTTATTGTACAAAGCCTTGCTTTTATATCTCTCTTTAATGTAACCTGTTTTTATAACCACATTTTATTATTATTTGATTGACTTATTTTTAAATTGACTTATTATAAATACTACATTTACTTCTTTTTCTTTTTTAATTTATGAATACTACTTCACAGCATACTGACTAACTGGAGTGGAGTGGATACCGCACTAACAACACTTCACCACTAGAGGGCAGACGTTAGAACAGAGCCGGTTCATTTCTTGTTTAAATTATGTTTCCAGAATGTTTGTCTTTTTTCAATAAAAGGTTACTTACTGCAATGCAGCTCTTGCCAGGTCGTGGGGCATCAAATCACTGTACCTATGAAACATAAAATACAGGTGTGGGTTAGGCATCCGTCTCATGTTTCCCGTGGCAACATAATGCCGCTCTAAAGCAGACATCAAAGGGTCTGTGCAGATCACAGAAGGACTCTTCTTGACTCTAGCAGTGGTTAGAGCACTGGACTATGTACAGGTTCAAAATGACTGTACACCTGAGTGAGAATTTGTACCAAAACTGGCTGATTTAGATACAGAATATGGAAAATAAATAAGCATAATAAATAATAATGCAAACATGATCTACAGTCTATACAAGTACACTCTAATAAAAACATCTCCACGATGTCACGACAAACACAGGGAATGACTTCAGCCTTCTCGTGTCACCATTCACTCTAATCAAATGAAAACCAAGTGCACAACATTTTAAGAATAAAAACAGTGAGGAAAGCAGAAACATAGTGTGGACAGATGGGAGCACTATTCTTAAAGGGGAAGTGACATCACATCGGTGTCCATTCATAAACCCGCTGCTCACTCACGTGGTGCCAGACATGAGGAACGGAGTCGTGCGGACGCCATCCACCAAAACGATGTTCTTCACTCCGGGTTTGGCCAGGGTCTTCTTGCTCTTAGTTTGCACTGTGATGAAACACGACCAACAGCAAACACATTTTGAGTAATGCTAAATTTGACACTTTTCAGTCAAGGAATCAGAGGCATTGTTTAATATTGCATTTTGCGAGACTGAAAATCTAAACAGTTCAGAAATGGTCCCATGACCTCAATATCATCACATGCATCTATTGATGAATATTGATGAGTTTTTAAACTATTATTCTTTTTAGCTTTTTACAATATACACATCCTGAAAATGACAGGTTCAGGTGGACAAAGGCCTAGGACACATGCCTGATTCCATCGGAACTCAATGTTACCTTGAGCCTGAAGGTGAGAAGATGTGCTCAAGGATCTGGCAGCTGGTGGAACAGGAAATAAGAATGCGTTTAATCAAAGCTCTATGCCTGCTTTTTCCCCCCCCAATTTGAAATTTGTAATCCACAAGGCTACAGTACACTCCTCCATAACCGGTTTCATCAGGACCAGGGTTATGGCAGACACATGAAAGGTCACATAAACCATTCATATTTCAAATAAACAGCCGACACAGTTTAAAAATGTGAATATGTGCAAATGAATTTATTCAATAAGCCACTTAAAAACAGCTAATTTATGACCGAAAATAGTTTTGATGGACGGTTACAGTATATGAACATTTATTTTCATCTTTCTCCCCTCAATACGCCTTTCGATGTTTACACGCATTGGAAACTATTTGCCGACTGTAGCGTCTATGTCGTCTGTTGAGTTTTTAATGTCTGTTACTGTACCTTTTCCTATCCTGAAGTACTAAGATATCTTCTCTCTTGTCATGCCCACCTCTAAAAGAGAAGTCATTTCTATTTTTCTCTCAAAGGAGATTACTTTCTTTTCGCAGAGAGCATTTTCAGCGTGTCTCTCAAAAAGTAAATTGTATGTGCAGTTTATGTGGGAGTATACTGTACTATGTATACCATAAATCCACTGCAGAAATGGAAGCAGGCTGGCTCATTACTGGGATGGCAGGTGAGTCATCCACCAAGTTATGGGCTGGCGGGGCATACCCCATACCTATACAGCACCGAGAGTTTGACACTTTTTAGGGTACACCTTTACCACAGCAGAGTCCAAACCAGGCTGGCTCAATATACACCTTTACCACAGCAGAGTTATAACCAGGCTGGCTCATTATACACCTTTACCACTATAGAGTCCGAACCAGGCTGGCTCATTATACCCCTTTCCCACTGTAGAGCTGAACCAGGCTGGCTCATTATAGCCCTTTCCCACTGTAGAGCTGAACCAGGCTGGCTCATTATAGCCCTTTCCCTCTGTAGAGCTGAACCAGGCTGGCTCATTATAACCCTCTTCCACTGTAGAGCTGAACCAGGCTGGCTTATTATACCCCTTTCCCACTGTAGAGCTGGTAAGTGGGAAAGGGACAGTGTGACATCATGCCCTACAGCTCTGGTTGTTTAATGCAATGTAAAAGGAATCATGTGGTTCTGACTCAGCTTGCTATCTCTAGCTCCTCCTAGCTTGGTTCCAGCACTAGATTTATTTTCTCTAAAATACAGTGCACCTTGGAAAGGACGTATTTTGGCATGAGGGTAACCAAAGCAGAAACCGTGTACAAACCTGCTATAGACGAAACCCCCTAAAGAGAACAACATAGACCCCTTTCTAATAGAAAAAGATAATTTACTGGCACTTACCAAACTGAAGAGCCCAGGAAGAGTTCGCTGGGCAATTCCGGATGCTGTGCATTAGCATGGATGCCATTTTCCCCCTGAAAGACAGGAACAATATGTTGCTTTTCCTTTCCGCACACAAACAAATTCACTGGCATGCCAATATGCAGAACTGCCTTACAGTTCTGCTCCCAGTTAACATTCAATCGTTTAATTGTACCCAACATTCAGGCAAAAAAATAGCCTATTTTCTAAGCTAGTTTACAAAATGTTGTTTTATTAAATGTAATACATTTGAAATTGATAATACTTTTTTACAATTTACATCTGATCTAAAAACACATTATTAGAACAATAATAAATAAATGCAAAACTGAAAGAATATCACAGATATTTGGCAATATATTTTTGGGGAGAATTCAGTGATTAGTCTAACTTTTGTTGAATAATTGTGATTCGTGTATTAAGGTATTTGGTTTGACATGTTCAGTAATTATTTTTTAAAGTTTTACTTCACTCCATAACACAAATTCATTATTTTTCTTATCCCACTATTTTCCAGGAGTTTGACTCAATCACCTCATGATGAGTCAGGAAAGAATCTTATAGTTTCCACCATTAATGAAAATGTTTATTTATTCTGTTTTTTAAAATTATTTTCATTATGACAGATCACCTGTGAAAGGCTCTCTGATAATATGATTTTCAATAACTCCACACTGAACAATATTATATTTATTGACTTCATCCATTTTTATTACTGCATAATTGTATAGCAAGTATTCATGATTCCTACTTCACATCAATCATAAAGTAGTCAGTATTCTTAAATAAAGGTTTATTACATACTAGAGACCCACAGCCGCCAGGTCTAACAGCTCTAGTACCTAACAGCTATGCTGGGAGCTCAGTGGTAATGGGGCTTGGAGGGCTACCCACTTAATGAATGGTCTCCCAGGCATCGTGACGTCACAGACTAGGGTCTTCAGACTCCGTAATTTAAGGCTATTGCGTACCTTGAACTTGAACGTCTCAGTTTTTAGTGCCTTCAAAAAAACACTAGCATTAATTAACTAACATTATTGTCGTGGTTTCTGCAAGTATACCATCATTCCACGATTTCTAATTAAACATGGATTTTTTTTATTAAGATAGTATTGGAATAAGGGTTTGCCATAAATATTTTTTTTTTTTTGCATTTGAACTTATAAAACAAGGTCAATTCTGTTAATATGTCAAGTGTAGATTGCCCCCAGCACCAAAACTGACGTTGATCACAATCGCATGGTATCACTGTGGCATATAGTCCTAACTACATTTTTGAAATAGTTTATTTCTTGTGCTGTCATTTTAAGCGTTTGTTGAAAAACGACCAATTTGTTCGATTCAAAACCGTGACACAAAAACGCACTAGTGATGCAATTGGTCATGAACATTTCACATATTTTATGGGTCACACCGCGAAAACGCACACTTTAAATGCACACTCGCCAAGGGAGGAGAACCCGCCTCCTACCACTGACCCTTCACCTACTTCTCCCAATCCGGCTGACAAGGGCAATGACTGAGTCTTTGACTAAACCTGAATACATGCAATAGGTCAACACCACAGTCAGTTACCTAACACAGCAATAAACTTCAGCAAACTCGCATCTTGGACGATGCAAGCACCCATTCAGACAGCAATGCACACATTGGTGTGGCTAACTTAGCTGCATGGACTAGCCAGCAAGCTAGACAAATACATAGTTCCAAATCACGTTGAAATGACTAATGACACAATGATACCCATGCATTGGCCGATATTGCGAACTACCTAGCAATATATGTTGTTATGCTTGTATATAGCGAGGTAGTTATTCAGATAAACTGTGTTGTTAGCATAGCCAAACTGGCAGCTAGCTAACGTCATGCATTGACACATTAGCTAACGAGCGTTACTGACGTAGCGATAACTAGTTAGCTACAACTAACAACTAGCTCTATGTAAGAAAAAAACACATCCTTGCAGTTTGAGAAACATGCCATGGCCTTATAAATGTTCGTTCACAGAGCAAATTAACAACCATACCCGTTCTTTTGTGATTCTGAGCGAAGTCTTCAGTTCACGTACCAAACTTCCAGATCCAAATCCGCGACTAACAAACCGAGCACACAATAAAGAATCGGAATCGTCGCATTCAAAGGACCCTAATTCTGAGCTGACTAAAATAATGCCTGTTTATAAAATTAAATTAAATATATATCTACTATATATTTTGAATATTTAATCGATTAAAAATACAAAGATTTGACATTTAATTGTACTTTATTAATAATGTGAAAAATTTTCTTCACCGAGAAGATTATTGTCCGGTTTTATTCAAGGCTCATTTGCGGACACCCCGTCAGACATAAAAGGTCCTCGTCCCGGTTTTCAATGCTTTCATTCTGTGATCCATTTCTCCATGACCTCGATATAAGATGGCTGGTGTACGTGCGGTGGGCATTCTCTCTAGATTTGCAAAAAGCAGATACAGTCTGTTTACAGGTAATTTAAAGTTCAATGATGTGGACGTGTAGTGCAACTTAGATTCTTTTTTCTCTTCGTTGCAACGCAAATAAACCTGTTCGTAGAGTTCGTTTCATAGATTGATGCGATGTAATGTTAGGTGACTGGCTATGCCCTTTCACCTAGTTTATTAGCTGGCTGGCTAACACGCCTCGTACGCTAGCAACAGTCATTTGCTTGTCAGCAAAGTTTACTTTAACAATGACTCAATAAGCTGTCAGCCGTGTGCTGGAATTCGTCTTATTTAGTTCGCTAAATCGGTCACTAGTTGGCATACTAACTAGCTATCTACATGTCAGTGACAGCCCGCTGAATTGGGGAGGGAAAGTTTTTGCTCGCTGCAAATGTGTTCCTAACTAGCTAGCTAACGTCACACCATGAACACACAGCTCGCTAGCTATATCTTTATTTACCCATCTAGCAAGCTAGCTGTGCAGTATCAAGGAATAACACCAGGGATGTCTGCATGCTGTTATGTAGGGCTAATATGTTGCTAAAATGCATTGCTATTTGCTTAAAGCTAACTTGCGTCTAGATGAATGACGCCTGCTAGCGTTCCTGCTCGCCACTGAGTGAAATTCTAAATCTGTTCCGTCACCGTGTCTGTGGCGTGCAATAGCTAGTTAACTTTAATGTGTGAAATGTTAGCCAGTCACTAGC
This sequence comes from Aldrovandia affinis, assembly GCA_029706075.1. Lineage (NCBI taxonomy): Eukaryota > Metazoa > Chordata > Actinopteri > Notacanthiformes > Halosauridae > Aldrovandia > Aldrovandia affinis. Next base: position 452,874 of record JAINUG010000156.1, on the reverse strand, counting down.
AAGTTGCATCGATGGTTAACAATGTTGCATGCTAACGTTAGCTACCTGGCACATGTGATGAAAATGGTCCACAATGTCAATTTAAATGGGTGACACAATAGGAATATCTGTGACTGTCGCAACGACGTTCGAATGAATGGCATCTAGCGATCTGCATTGTTATTTGGGGATTAATGGACAATATTTGTTACTTGGCACGCTTCTAGCTCACTAGCTAATGTCGATTATTATTTTGCTGGCGACAATGTTAAGCTAGCTTTAGTAGTTTTTGTTTTATGTTTTGAGGATTTGACGGGACAGTATTTGGTTAACGTTATTTAGTGTTAAATAAGGTCGTCAGTTGGTCTGTCCTTCAGAAGGGCAATGGGTTCATAAATACTGATCCTCACTTTGGATCTCTGCTAAGTGTATTTAGTCTAAACCAACTTTACCATTTGCTAAACCCCCAAAAAGCCAAACCAACGTTAGTTTTTCTAAACGATTTGCTATTACAAAAACACGTTGTATTTGGGTTAGCCTATATAAAGTGTTAATTTCCCACTGTGCCTCCCCGACAGTCAGAGCATCTGTTTTATTCATTGATAGAATACTGCTTGCAGCAAGTACTATTATATAAATGGAGTACTTGTAGCAGTTTGCCAGATTTTAAGGTGAAGGTAAGAAGGGAGAAAGTGATGGGTGCAATACATGCAGTGCCTCTATGAGGTTATATAACAGAGGTTAGGTCCAATTGGTAGTTAATTAGGCATTTGATGGTTGGGATTCTTATTGTCAGGTGTGAAGACACTCTGGCCAATCATGTGCACTAATTGTTCAATTAACTACCTGAGAGAAAGGAAAACCAGGACCGAATTTGGATTCGTGGGCCAGATTTGATTAACCCTGGTCTACAGTTTGTACACAATTTCCAGAAATAAGTTGTTTTATCTGTTTAATGGCTTTGATTTATAAAGTTACTTTTGCTTTGATTTATATGGCCATGGTCACACCCAGACTAATGAAGTTATGGCAGCAGTTGTGTTTCTGTAGAACATTGTGTTGAGTGCCATGAGACCTTTAGTGACCACAGTGAGTAAGGACCTCTGTGTGATCCCTCCTCTGAAAGACTGTACCACCTGCAGCACAGTGTCCCCATCTCCGCTGTGGGCGTTGTCTCTTCGTGTGCTAGGGGAAAGTGAGTGGTGTAATTGCTGGCTAAACTTAACCCTGGTCAAATGTTTTATCATATTGGCACAACTTGGCAGTGTAGTGTAATGGTTAGGGAGCTGGGCTTGTAACTCAGAGGTTGCAGGTTCAATTCCCAGGTGGGGCACTGCTGTTGTACCCTCGAGCAAGGTACTTAACCTGAATTGCTTCAGTAAAATATCCAGCTGTATAAATGGATTGTATGTAAAGAAATGTAAACTGTGTAAGTTGCTCTGGATAAGAGCGTCTGCTAAATGCCTAAAATGTCAATGTAACCATAATTTTAGAGATTGCTGCTATCTGTATTTTAGTTGCTTCAGGTTAATGTATGTAAATATTGTCATTCAAGGTGAATTTTGCATAGGGCCTGACTGTGTTGTAGTGCAGAAGGAGAGGAGAGTAGGGCACAGGTCACAGAGGCCTATCTTTGTCTAGCGTGGCAAGAATGTGGGCCAAAGGTCACGGGTCCTTTTGATTACAAGGTCAACTGGAGTGTTCCAGACGACCTCACTTGACTTCACGATCAGAGTCTGGCTTTTACACAGTCCAGTAATAATAACTACTAATAATATAATCACATTTTATTATTTACATCCTACGACGTACATGGCTCAAGAGTTCTGCAGTCTAATCAGTCATAAGACAGTACAAGGGGTGTGTGTTTGTAAATGTGTGTGCAATTTATGTGAGTTGTGTGTGTGTGTGTGTGTGCTGGTGATTCATATGGAAAGTGCAGTAATTATATGTACTGAGTAATGGGACAGGAAACCACAGAGATCAAATCATCAGAGGTTTGTGACATCCAGCTCCCCACTCCAATGAATTACCCTTATCCAGCCCTTAGCATTTTTATTACTTTCATAGGTTTCAATATTCATGTTATCCACTTATCTGCTGGATATTTACTGAATCAGTTCAGGTTAAGTACCTTGCCCCTAAGGGGCAACCACTGTGTCCCAGCTAGGATTTGAACCTGCAGTTTTCTGGACACCCCTGCAGTTCTGTACCCACTATGCCCCACACAGGTTTGATCTTTCTGATCTGTGGTGATCATCATCAGTGGTTCCCAGCGGTAGGCCTCTCGTGGCCCCCTCAAGCTACAGTTCCCCCACGATCAACGTAATGTTCACTGTGCATTTGATTAAGTAGGCGTTTGATGTGCAGTTTTTCAACGCAAGCCTAATTTATCTCATTCATTTGTAGGTCACGCATGCCGTAGCTTCACAGCATCGCCTGCCATGTTGGGTAAATATTTATTCATTAATATTGACCGTATCATTTCCTTTCATATCGTTCATGTTATTTCTTTGTTTGTTTGTCACATTGTCTCTTTTCTTTTGCTTATTCTGCGTAGCTCGAACCCACGTCAGCTATGAGGTCAAAGACGATGTGGCAGTTGTCCGCATCAATGATCCAAACTCTAAGGTATTTTCTGTCTTATAGCACACATTTGATTATTTATTTATTTTTTAGTTGCCTTGCAGAGTATTACTATAATGTTGAAACTGTCTGTCTAGATCAGGGGTGGGCAATTCCGGTCCTGGAGGGCTGGTGTGTATGCAGGTTTTTGTTTCTACCAATTACCCTGGCTCAATTAGTTAATTAGTTGGATACGCCAATGCTGGCTCACTTGTAGATTATACCACAGTAACATGTTTCATAAGGGGACATAAGAACAGTCTTCAGCTGTCATTCATGGACATGGAGCTAAAATGTCAGATCATGTAAATGATTGGACCAATTAAATCATTAAGAGCAGAAGTTGGCATGAAATCCAGAAACGGATACGGCCCTCCTTGCCCACCACCCCTGGTCTAGATTGTATCATGAAGTTAAAAGCTGCATGTCGGTCCTCTATGTGAGCTGTGAAGTGGAGAGAGCGTGTGAGCGTGTGTTTTCGGTTTCTCCCTCGAACCCTGACCTGCCGCCGCCCGTCTCCCTGCAGGTCAACACGTTGTCGATCCAGATGCAGAGTGAGATGACGTCGGTGATGAACGAGATCTGGGCGAACGAGGCGGTGAAGAGCGCGGTGCTCATCTCCTCCAAACCGGGCTCCTTCATCGCCGGGGCCGACATCAAGTGAGTGGCCCCTCCCCGTGAAGCGTGCTCGAACCCGGCCGGCCGTCCACAAGCGGGAGCGCTCCAGAGCCCAGAGCCTGAGTCTACAGGGGAAATGGGACAAATTCAATTCCAGTGTCCCGGTTTGTGTCGTTTGGTTATGGTTTGACGCTCTAGTTCAGGGGTACTCAACTTCAGAGGCCAAGAGGGCCACATTTAAACCACAACAGATGCAAAGGGCCACAACTTATTATTAAGATATTTGTACAATTTTATTCACTATTTAATACTGCTGTTTAATATGCTGCATAGTCTTGCTAGTCATTTTTGATGCATTCCAAAGCATCATGGAATATGACTAAAACATTTTTAAATAAAAAATAAATAAATAAAGGTTCATGGGCCGTATGCAGCCCGTTCATGGATGCATGCCTGTTGAGTGAGCCTCCTCTAGTTCATGGATGCATGCCTGAATTGTGATGCCATTACCTCTTGGTACAACCTGTAGCTATTTGGTACAGTATAAATAAGGAATAATTAGTGTCTACAATATGCTCACAATATTACCAAGTGTGTAAACAAGACAAGGTTGATTTTATCTGACATTTTAAAATGTGTAATGTAAACAAAATATGTAATATAAATATAAATGAATGAATATAATTCTTTCCCCCACTTCCCGAGGGTGTTTTGGGTGCTATGCCTCCTATCTTTGTGCTGTCCATGGTGCAGCGTGTCTGTCAGTCGATTCACTGAGTTTGTGTAGCATGTCCCCTCTCTTCATACAGTCTGACCCAGGCCTGTCAGTGGAGCCACTGCTTGGGTTGGGTGTGTTTGTGTAATGAACCCCTCCCTCCCTCCCTCTGTCACTGTACACTATGATCCAGGCCTGTCACTAGGTTTGCTGCGGTGGCATGTTTGTGTAACACTCCCTCTCTCTCCGCCCAGCATGATCCAGGCGTGTAAGACCGAAGCGGAGGGGACCAGCCTGTCCCAGGAAGGGCAGAAGATGTTTGAGAAGATCGAGAAGTCGCCCATTCCCATTGTGGCCGCCATCAACGGGTCCTGCTTGGGCGGGGGCCTGGAGGTGTGTGTGTGTGTGTGACATCACTGAGAGAATGTTGTGCACTGTCTGTGTGACATCACTGAGGGAACGTTGTGCACTGTCTGTGTGACATCACTGAGGGAACGTTGTGCACTGTCTGTGTGACATCACTGAGAGAATGTTGTGCACTGTCTGTGTGACATCACTGAGATTTATGGATTTATCATCATGATGATGATGATGATGATGATTGATGACGGTTGCACTTTACTGTCTATATCAGGATAAAGGGTAAAATAATGTGGTAAAAATCATAGATATAAAAATGTAAATGTAATCACTGGCGGTGTCCCTCCCTTCAGAGTAACCGCAGTACCATCATCTTGCCACTAGATGGTGAAAGGGCACTAATGTGCGATCTCCCTTATACTGTATACTAGCTATGGTGTGGGGGGGGAATGTCAACTTTTTACTGAAGTCTGTTATAAGATCATTCATTTACATCATGTGTTTTGTTGGATTTTTCCAGTTTGCCATCGCGTGCCAGTACAGAGTCGCCACCAAGAGCAAGAAGACGGTGTTGGGCACGCCGGAGGTCATGCTGGGCCTGCTGCCCGGAGCCGGAGGGACCCAGCGGCTGCCCAAAATGGTCAGCACCACCCCCTCGCCTCTGTCCAGACACGCCATATATGCATATATACTATAATGGAATATAATGTCAAATTAAAATGTCAAAGTTACAAAATTGTAACTTTTGTGCTTGTTGTAACCCAGTAAAGGAAGGCAGGGAAGTCTTAGTGACCTGGCACTGCGCTGATCCAACTCAATCGATCGATCAATAAATCAATCTGCCATTGATGGGGAAATTCATTGGGGAAATTCCAGTGGGCAGTAACATTTACATTTACATTACATTTTAGGCATTTAGCAGATGCTCTTATCCAGAGCGACTTACACAGTTTATAATTTCTTTACCTACAATCCATTTATACAGCTGGATATTTTACTGAAGCAATTCAGGTTAAGTACCTTTAGCTCAAGGGTACAATGGCAGTGCCCCCGCCTGGGAATTGAACCAGCAACCTCTGAGTTACAAGCCCAGCTCCCTAACCATTATACCACCCTGCCAGCCCGTAGTACTGTAAGCGTGCAGCACCAGCCCATCTGAAGGCAGGGCTGTGTCGCCCCCAGTTAAACTGCAGCCTGGCGCCTGGGGGAGCCGGGGGGAGACTGGGGGTGGGTGGGGGGGCTCTGTCCTCTCTCTGTTCACACCGGGGGAACGGGAACATTGTGTGATGAGTGATGGGCGGGGCCGCGTGGCGTCTCCCACAGCGCAGTGCACACAGAGGCGAAGGGCAGGGGGAACATTCAGCCCTCCCTCCCGAGTTCTCGCTGACTCGGCTCCGTGTCAGTCAGACGGTCTGACGGGGAATCCGTCACCGCTCGCTCGCTCTGCGCTCGCTCTCCCGTGCCCGCTGAAACGGGGCGTGAATTCTGAATTCCCTGTCTTTTTTTTCTTTTTTTTTTTTTTTTGTTGCTTGCGTTTGGTTGGGGTGAGGCCTCCCTGACTGAAAGTTGGCACACAGTGAGCATGTGCACAGAGCATAGTCTCAAGTGCTGCAGGTCCCTGCTAGAGCACATGGAGTCCTCTCTGGTCTCCTTGATGTTTCTACACCACCGTGGGTAGTCCTCTACTGTTTATGGAACTGTTTTGTTGCAGAATACAGAATGCATAATGACGAGAACGGGCAGTTCAGCCCATCTAGGCTGGTTATGTCCTCTAAAGAGTATCTAGTTCTGCATCTAGCCTGGATTTGAATAGCCCAAGTGTTTCTGCCTCTACTACCCGATCTGGCAAGCTGTTCCAGGCATTGACAACTCTCTGTGTAAAGAAAAACTTCCTAATATCCGTGTGGAATTTGTCTTGAACTAATTTCCACCTGTGGCCTCTTGTTCTGCTGGCCCCACTTACCTTATCCTGTCCTGTCTTTGGTAGTTCACTTTGTTAATCCCTTTTAGGAATTAAAGAAATGTGTTATGGTGAAATTAATCAACCGTCTTGTCTGTCTCTGTCTGTCTTCTACAGGTTGGTCTCCCCAGTGCGTTTGACATGATGTTGACCGGCAGAAACATTCGCGCTGATAAAGCCAAGAAGATGGGCCTGGTGCACCAGCTTGTGGACCCTCTCGGTAACGCTCTGCAGGATGTTTTCTGTTTGCCCAATTCTTTTAATTTGGTGATTTTCATAAGCGTGTGAATCCTGGCCATGCCACTGTGGCTGGCAGCCCTGCAGGATTGGACATGGTTTATAATTGGACATAATTATATAGTTCTATAATTGGACAGTAGTTTCGCCCAGGGAGGGAGGGATTCACTCGTCAGGGTTGTCCCCGTCATCGGCTGCCGGTGGTCTGCCTGCGTCGGCTGCGCATGGTGTGCTCCTCCGTCGCCATGACGGCGCAGCTCGGCTGGTGGACCACAGGGTGGAAGGGGGCGTGCTCGTCTGCGCTCTCTGATAGGCTGAGGACATCACAGCGATGAGCCCATCCTACAGATACGATTGAGCTTTCCAAATTTGGGTTCAAATAAAAATTAAAAATAAATCAAGGTTCACATCTTTTAGAAAGGTATTAACAGGAATAAAATGAATAACTACCCCATTAACTCTTGAATTCCAGGAGAGATTTGTGAGTCTCTTAGTAACTGTGTTTCCCGTTGGTTCCCAGGCCCTGGGCTGAAGAGTCCTGAGGAGCGAACGATAGAGTACCTTGAAGAGGTGGCCGTGGGTTTCGCGAGGGACATCGCCAACAAGAAAATCAAACTCACAAAGGCGAAGGGCTTGATGCAGAGTGAGTTTTTTTAAAAACGCCACAAATGTCGATTTCTGCCAGAATTGATCGTTATTGCACATCGAGTCAAGTTGGAAGGTCCTTGTGTGGATATCTCACAAATTAGTTTGATGTATATCAGCCTAGTAATACTGCAGATAATAAGTCATTTTACAAAGCACATTTTGTGAAGAATAGTGCAGTTGTGTCCTGTAGGAAACTGAAACGTGTTTGGAGGCCACTGGTCACTCAGCTCCATCTTGTCGTGTGGACATGGTCATTTAATGTATCTTTTGACGCTCATTTTAACACCATAAGTCCAGAAATTGTTTTCATATATAAAATAGCATCCCAATGAATTGTGTATTTGTTTTAACTCAAGCTTTTTTAACATCACATTATGACATAAGATTTTGTCTTTAGTTTGAGTTTTTTTTTTGGGGGCAGTTCTATCAATTTCGCTCACGCACCCGTACACACTGTCTGACACGCACACAAACATGCATGCATGGACACGCACACAAGCGTGTTCACATGCACACACACATGTACATCCTCTCTCAACAGTCTCTGATGCACACACATACGTACATCCACACCAGCGTGCTCACACACACACACACACACACACACACACTCAGTAGGTTGAGAAGGCTGACGAGTGTGTGGAACTCTCCACAGAGGTGCAGGACTACGTGATGGGGATCCAGTTTGTGCGGCAGCAGATCTACAACACGGTGAAGGGGAAGGTGATGAAGCAGTCAAGGGCCTGTACCCCGCTCCGCTCAAGATCATCGAGGTGAGTGAGCCGGGCAGGGCTCCCACTGTCCTCCAAACTCCTCCACAAAATGCTCATCCTGCAGACTCTACAAACGTCAGGGGAAATGCCAAAATACCCCACTGTCCTTAAAGTCCGAGAGAATTGCCCAAATTTCAAATCGCAATAAATAAATAACATTCTTCACAGTGATGAGTGATGAAATGCATCCATCTTTCATGCGAGTCTTAACTATCGTGTTCTGAAATAACCGTGTTGATAATGCGACTGTAGCTAATTGGACACGTCACTGGTTTGTACATTAATTCCACCACCAAAAGTAATCGGTCACCGAAGAGTGTACCTTTTTTGTAGACTCAAAATATTGAGAAAAAAATGTGCCTCAAAATGTAGTTCCAGCTCGAAAAAATGAAGTCATGCATTTATGTCATGGTGAGCAGCACGCCAGTGTGAACTGTGCCTGGCAGACTCGCAGGGAACCGCAGAATTGGCCGTAGAGTTGCTGGCGGGCGAGGTCGATACGTTAGCCAACCTGTGTGATTAAATAAACCATTACACTACGTTTTGGAGCATCTAAATAAGCGTGTGAGTCTCGTTCTGTCAGGTCTTTCTAGTAAAGGGTCACATGTAGACGGTGAAAATGCTCTTCTCTCCTGCAGTGTGTCCAGGCCGGGCTGGAACAGGGGCGTGACGCAGGCTACCTGTCCGAATCTCAGGTGAGTGACTGAGGAAAAACAATCAAGCTACTGTTTCATCAGCGCAGCGAAGCCTCCTTCGTGGTCCAGTGGTTACAATGTTTGTCTCTGTCGTAATATTTCTCTACCCCCCCTCCTCCTCCGTTCTAGAATTTCGGGAAGCTGGCCATGACCCTGGAATCGCAGGCTCTGATTGGCCTGTATCAGGGTCAGGTGGTCTGCAAGAAGAACCGCTTCGGAGCTCCGAAGAGGGAGGTGAAGTAAGTACAGCAGGATGATTTTTTAAAGGAGGAGGAGGAGGTTTGATATTACCTCTGGAAACCACACACACACACACACGTGTGGGGGGTGTAAAAACATGCTGCCTTGCCACCCTGGGACTCACCTCTGCCTAACGGCTGCAGCTGAGCAGGGCTGCATTTGGTCTGTGGATGTGTGTGGATGTGTGTGGATGTGTGTGGATGTGTGAGTGTGTGTGGATGGGAGGGAGACCTCCTGCAGGAAGTGGTGTTAGTGGGCCCATAGGGGCTGGTCTGCCCTCTGGACCAATTGGGGGAAAAACCACAATGCCCCAGTGTAATGATGGGGACACAGTGCTGTAGTGTTTCTGTGTGGCTCAGCAGGTAGAGCATGGTGTTGACAATTCTTAGGGTTGTGGGTTCGATTCCCATTGGGGCCACATATACTGAAAAATGTATGCCTTCACTACTGTAAGTCGCTTTGGATAAAAGTGTCTACTAAATGGCATATGTTATATATTGTAGCATATTCCCTATTGAATGAGACATTAAATCAAATTATATTTGGTTTATATCATTATAAAATAAAGCCAATAATATATATATTTTTTTTTTACTTCAACAGAACATCTGTAAGGTATCAATAATGCATTTCTGAGGTTTTTCCTTAGTTTGTCAAATGTTTTCTTTTTAGGAACCTAGCCATCTTGGGGGCGGGGCTGATGGGAGCGGGCATTGCCCAGGTGACCGTGGATAAGGGCATTAACACCATCCTGAAGGACACCGCTGTGGAGGGCCTGGCCAGGGGCCAGCAGCAGGTCTATAAAGGGTGGGTGAAACGCCGTTACACTCCTCTGCCACCTGAGGGCACTGTTCTGCAACTTGGTTTGAGTTCCCTCTGTTGAACGTCAAGATTTATTTAAACTAGTTTTCATTTTTTTTTTCTAGTTTCTCTTTCTGCTGTTTTTCTCCCCATTTTCAGTATCCAATTAAACCCTCCTTTTTCACATCAATTATCCCACTCCCTCATATATTTTACGAGTTTGCTGCCATAGTCCTGATACCAGCAGTGACATGCGGCTGGGCACCGCCTCCTTCGAGCTGGAACCCACCAAGCCATCACCGTGACTCCAGTATGCACACACAGGGCCACTCCTATACGCAGAAAGCTCATATCAGCTTCCCTCCCCCCTCCCTGGGGCGGACAGCCAATTGCCACCCCTCTAGTGACACTCCCGGCCAGAGCTGAAACTGGCGCGGCCGGTGGAATCGAACCCCAGTCGCAGCATGGGCAGCGTCGGACGCTCTTACCGCTACACCACCCGGGAACCCTACATTCATTATTTTATTCCCCCAGGTTGGACACCAAGACCAAGAAGAGGACCATCACGTCCTTCGAGAGGGACAGCATCCTGTCCAACCTCACGGGACAGCTGGACTACAGCGGCTTCGACAAGATGGACATGGTGATCGAGGCGGTGTTCGAGGACATCGCCATCAAGCACAGGGTCCTGAAGGAAGTGGAAGCCGTAAGCGGAGCGCGCCCTAAATCCCCCACAAGCCACTGCTCTCTCCGCCTCGCCTCGCCCGCCCCCCCCTCCAGTGCCTGCCCGCGCGCGAAAGCGCATTAGCCCTCCAACGCAGGCAGTGCTTTTAAAGTCACGTTTACACAGCGTTTCAGACTGATTGCGGTATCAGCGATAACTTAATTTATGTGCTGCAGTGTGTGGGCTCAATTTGCAGAAAGCCTCTGTGGCCATCACTCAACTCTTAATGTCCTTCACGGCGTACTTTACCCAAGGCCTGTTGGGTGGGCCTCTTAGGAAACCCCGATAGTAGAACTTCCTGTTTCCTTTCGGTTACCTGGCAGAAGCTCTTATCAAAGCGTAAAGACCTTAAATAAATAATATAATATAATAATACATGCCATTTAGCAGACAGTACAGTAGTGAATGCATACATTTTACAGTGCATGTGGCCCCAGGGGGGAGTCAAACCCACAACCTAAGCGCTGTTAGCGCCACGCTCTACCTACTGAGAACACAGAACCACAGAAAATGCGAACGGCGATCGTAAATCAAAACGCATGTGTAGCCCCCCCCCTGTACTCAAGTGTTTTAAATTATATCGGTTGTAAAACTGCCAATATATTTTATGGCAGGCCGTAACACTTTATGGCATTCATTATTGCCTTATCAGACCGCTGTATCCAGGGTAACTTGCATCGCCCCATATTTGACACAATGTGCATTTCTACCGCTGGGTGTTTACTTGGGCAGGTCAGGTGAGGTGCCTTGCTCAAAGGGACAATGGCAGTGCCCCACCTGAGGATCGAACCTGCAGCCTTTGGGTCGATCCTGTCGCACAGCGCCACACCGCTGCCTTATCGCCAGACGTAGAAACGCACGCAGGCCCGCGCTACCAAAGGATCGACTTCTGCCGGAGCAGTGGACTGAAACTGACCGTTTCGAAATTCTCACCTGTTTTCTTTTCTCCTTGCCAGGTCATCCCCCCGCACTGCGTATTCGCCACCAACACCTCCGCCCTGCCCATCAAGGATATCGCGGCCGCCAGCAAGAGGCCGGAGAACGTGAGTCACTCCCATTGGTCCAGTTACTCCGGTTACTGGGGGATGGCAAGGATTGTTTAACCTCGTGTGGAGAGCTTTAGCTGATAGTCTAAATCTCAAGAGTCACTTGTAGTATTCAAGTTTTGCACTAGCATCCCTTTAGCCGGATGGGAAATACTGCCAGATACCAGTGTATTTACATTTATGGCATTTAGTGCATTTAAACATGGTAAGATTAATCATAGTTAGTGCAAGATATCAGTGCAGTAACACTGCAACAGACATTGTTGGCAGCTGCACACTATACCTGAGAAAAAAAGTTTGTGTTTTCTTTTTTGGGGGGGGGTTCAAACATGTAGACAGTGGTGATGGCAGTTAATGAATGTATAGAGTCAGTGGTAGTGGAGGTAGGAGTGTAAAACCTTGTTCTGTGTGTGTGTGTGTGTGCGTGCGTGTGACACTTTGCTGTGCTGCAGGTCGTGGGGATGCACTACTTCTCTCCGGTAGACAAGATGCAGCTGCTGGAGATCATCACCACCGATAAGACGTCTAAAGAAGCCACCGCTGCCGCCGTCTCCGTCGGTCTGAAGCAGGGCAAAGTCATCGTGGTGGTCGGGGTCAGTCCGCACGCCCACGCGCCACCTCTCCTCTCCTCTCCGCCCCCACGCTCACTCACTCACTCCCGCCCGCTTCCTGTCTTATCAGTGCAGGCCCAGCTACCAGCGCATTTCTCAGCTTTTAAACTCTGATAAGCCCAAACCATTACTATGTATAAATGCTGATAAACTATAGCTCTGCTTTTCTTGTCTGTCTCTCTCTCTCTCTCTCTCCTGTCTCTCTCTCTCTCTCTCTCTCTCTCTCTCTCTCTCCCCCTCTCTCTCTCCTGCAGGACGGGCCTGGGTTCTACACCACCAGGTGTCTGGCTCCCATGCTGGCTGAAGCGGTCCGGGTACTGCAGGTACGTGAGTGTCACAGTGAACATGGGCCCCCGTAGAGGGCGCTCCCATTCCAACACGCCAGGCCTCAAAGCCAAACTGGCCGGACACACGGAGGGAAATGAATCACCTTGGATACGGGCAAATCTGCCAAGCAAATAAAGAGTAATAATGATAACACTGGCGCGTGCCAAGGTACACATTTACACCCACCTCCACCAGTTCCCACACAGAGACCAGGGACCTTATTCCAGGGTCCCCCCCCGCTGGCGTTTCCTGGAAATGGAACGCAGCGTCTCCCCTGCGTCAGGCGGTCGTCTGCGCTTCTGGCTTTCCTCGAAATTAAGCCGTTGGCACGGTCGTCATTTTAATAGGCGATTTGCATACTCGCAAACTGCTCAACCACAAACGGGCCACGCCTCCTGACTGGCACTCAGGAACTGTTTTACTACGGTGTGTTGTGGAAAGTGTGTACTTGAGCACGGTCTAACCAGTTAAGACCAGGGTCATGTGTGGCACTAGTATACACATGTACAATATATTACACGCTGGCCCTCCAGGAACTGTCAGCCTAACCTGTCTCGTGTGTGTCTCTGTCTGTCTCTCTGTCTGTGTGTGCGTGTGTATGTGTGTGTCTGTGTCTCTCTGTCTGTCTGTCTGTGTGTGCGTGTGTCTGTGTGTGTCTCTGTGTCTCTGTCTGTGTGTGTCTCTGTGTCTCTGCGTGTGTCTGCGTGTGTGTGTGTCTGCGTGTGTCTGTGTGTGTGTGTGTCTGTGTGTGTCTCTGTGCATGTGTATGTGTGTCTGTGTGCGTGTGTCTGTCTCTGTGTCTGTATGCATGCGTGTCTGCGTGTGTGTGTGTGTGTGTCTGTGTGTCTCACATGCGTGTGTGTGTGTGTGTGTGTGTCTGTGTGCATGTGTCTCTGTGTGTGTGTGTGTGTGTCTCTGTGTGTGCGTGCGTGTGTCTCTGTGTCTCGCGTGCGTGTGTGTGTGTCTGTGTCTCGTGCGTGCGTGCGTGCGTGTGCTCGTTCACAGGAGGGCGTGAACCCTAAGAAGCTCGACTCCCTGACCACGAGTTTTGGGTTCCCGGTGGGCGCTGCCACGCTGGCGGACGAGGTGGGCATCGACGTGGCGGCCCACGTGGCCGAGGACCTGGGCAAGGCGTTCGGCTCGCGCTTCGGCGGCGGAAACGTGGAGGTGCTGAAGACCATGGTGGACAAGGGCTTCAAGGGTAACGCCTCACCCCAAAACAGAACAACAGACATCACATCGTTCCCTCGTTCCGGAGCGCCCTGTCATTCCAGTGTGCTGGGGTCAAACTCTGCCCAGGAAGGCCTCTGTGAACGCTGGCTTCTGCTCAAACATCTGCTTTTCATTTCACACCCATCAACTTCTCACTTTTTCTTTTGATGAAATGATTTCATTACAGATGAGATCACACATGCAGTATTCCCCATAGTGCCATATTTCACCGCAGTGCACACGCACGCCCCAGGTGGCCTAATTGGACCAATCGCAGCAGGGTAAACTGGTTTGAACAGGTCTGGGGAAGTCTGCTGCTCTTGTCCGTGTGTGTTAATGTCTGCGTTGGATTCTACAGGCCGCAAGTCCGGGAAGGGCTGCTACGTCTACGAGGCTGGAGTTAAAGACAAGAGCGTCAACCCGGGCGTGGAGGAGATTCTGGAGAAGTTTAAAATGGTGGCGCCCCCTGCAGTGTAAGATGGGCGTTACTCCTCTTGTCATTCTGCTGAGGGATTTCTGCATACTCACTTTAATGTTGTATATCTTGTTGTGTCCGTACTAAAGTAAGGAAATCTTTTGCAGATATAAGAGTTATAAAAGCCAAATCGACTGAAAATAAATGTGCCTGTGACCAGCAGTGACAAAGGCAAAGTACCGTCTCCTCCGAGCCGGCACTCGCCAAGCTGTTGACCGTAACTCCTATACTCAGCAAACTCATGCTGGCTTCCTTCCCCCTTCCCTGGGGTGGACAGCCAATAGCCGCCCTGGTTGCACTCCCGGCCAGAGCCGACTCTGGCGTGGCCGGTGGAATTGAACCCCGGTCTCCGTGGCCAGCGTTGAACGTTGTAACCACTAGACCACCCAGGAGGCCCCCATTATTAATCTTTATTTAAACATACCCTGAAGTGCCGTCACACATCGTGGCGGGCGATGTCCCTAAATCACGTTCCCCTTTGCGCTCCAGGTCATCGGACTCTGACGTGCAGTACCGGCTGGTGTCCCGGTTTGTGAACGAGGCGGTGATGTGCCTGCAGGAGGGCATCCTCAGCAGCCCTGTGGAGGGGGACATCGGGGCCGTGTTCGGCCTGGGCTTCCCCCCCTGCCTGGGAGGTGAGACCTTATACCCCCCCCACTGGGGACACGCCTGCCTCCAATACCTTCACTCAAACACACACCTGCCTCCAACACCTTCACTCAAACACACACCTGCCTCCAACACCTTCACTCAAACACACACCTGCCTCCAGTACCTTCACTCAAACACACACCTGCCTCCAGTACCTTCACTCAAACACACACCTGCCTCCAGTACCTTCACTCACACACACACCTGCCTCCAGTACCTTCACTCACACACACACCTGCCTCCAGTACCTTCACTCAAACACACACCTGCCTCCAACACCTTCACTCACACACACACCTGCCTCCAGTACCTTCACTCAAACACACACCTGCCTCCAACACCTTCACTCACACACACACCTGCCTCCAGTACCTTCACTCAGACACACACCTGCCTCCAACACCTTCACTCAGACACACACCTGCCTCCAGTACCTTCACTCAAACACACACCTGCCTCCAGTACCTTCACTCAAACACACACCTGCCTCCAGTACCTTCACTCAAACACACACCTGCCTCCAGTACCTTCACTCAGACACACACCTGCCTCCAACACCTTCACTCAAACACACACCTGCCTCCAATACCTTCACTCAGACACACACCTGCCTCCAGTACCTTCACTCAGACACACACCTGCCTCCAGTACCTTCACTCAGACACACACCTGCCTCCAATACCTTCACTCAGACACACACCTGCCTCCAGTACCTTCACTCAAACACACACCTGCCTCCAATACCTTCACTCAGACACACACCTGCCTCCAATACCTTCACTCAGACACACACCTGCCTCCAATACCTTCACTCAAACACACACCTGCCTCCAATACCTTCACTCAGACACACACCTGCCTCCAATACCTTCACTCAAACACACACACCTGCCTCCAACACCTTCACTCAAACACACACCTTCACTCAAACACACACCTGCCTCCAGTACCTTCACTCAAACACACACCTGCCTCCAATACCTTCACTCAAACACACACCTGCCTCCAGTACCTTCACTCAAACACACACCTGCCTCCAGTACCTTCACTCAGACACACACCTGCCTCCAGTACCTTCACTCAGACACACACCTGCCTCCAGTACCTTCACTCAAACACACACCTGCCTCCAATACCTGCCCTCAAACACACACCTGCCTCCAGTACCTTCACTCAAACACACACCTGCCTCCAGTACCTTCACTCAAACACACACCTGCCTCCAATACCTTCACTCAAACACACACCTGCCTCCAATACCTGCCCTCAAACACACACCTGCCTCCAGTACCTTCACTCAAACACACACCTGCCTCCAGTACCTTCACTCAAACACACACCTGCCTCCAATACCTTCACTCAAACACACACCTGCCTCCAATACCTGCCCTCAAACACACACCTGCCTCCAGTACCTTCACTCAAACACACCCTGCCTCCAGTACCTTCACTCAAACACACACCTGCCTCCAGTACCTTCACTCAAACACACACCTGCCTCCAGTACCTTCACTCAAACACACACCTGCCTCCAGTACCTTCACTCAAACACACACCTGCCTCCAATACCTGCCCTCAAACACACACCTGCCTCCAGTACCTTCACTCAAACACACACCTGCCTCCAACACCTTCACTCAAACACTTTCTCTTTACACACCAGGGAAATTCCTGACCATTTTTGAGTTTACTGGCAACTTAAACAATAAAAAAACTGTATTGTATGGTTACTAACATGATTTGTTGAAAAGTCTCACAAGGGATGTGCAGGAGTGTTTTAAAGGATATTTGAGCCACAGTGGTGATGGGGCTGTGTTGGTTTGTGAACATTACATTACATTACAGGCATTTAGCAGACACTCTTATCCAGAGCGACTTAGTTTACATTTCTTTACAATCCATTTGTACAGCTGGATATTTTACTGAAGCAATTCAGGTTACGTACCTTTAGCTCAAGGGTACAACGGCAGTGTCCCAGCTGGGGATTGAACCTGCAACCTTGACGTTACAAGCCCAGCTCCCTAACCATTACATTACTACCACCTACAATGTGCTGTAACGCTCCCTGGCAGTCACAACGATGGGAGAGGAAGTTTAGCCTCGTCATATTTAACTTGGGACTCTTTGTCCTTGTGCTGTCAAAAAAGACCTTGTTCAGGCACAATGGGCCTTCTGCAGAGTGGCACAACCCAGGCAGTTTGACTCAATCGTTGCTTTTTAAACGGCTCAATTGGGCACTGAATGCAGCAGTGTTGATGTGCCCAGTTTGTTGTTAACATTTCAGTATCTGTACCGCTGTTCATCTGGCCGTATAGTTTGCGCTAATCTGTACACTTCTCTGGATAAGGGCTCCTGCCAAACGCTTAAACGATCAGCACAAATTCAGGCCTCGATTCGAAGGGCCAAGGCCGCGGCGAGGCTGAGCCGGGACCCGTTCCAGACACCGGGATGGGAGCCGTCCCAGCGTAGATAAGGGCCGTCGGATTCTTTCCTGTCTGCGGTGGATGACCGGTCGCCCTAACCCCCTGCCCCCCACAGGTCCGTTCCGGTTTGTGGACTCGTTCGGCGCCGATAAGCTGGTGGAGAAGATGAGGAGGTTCGAGGAGGTGTACGGGAACCAGTTCACGCCGTGCCAGCTGCTGCTCGATCACGCCAAGGACGCCAGCAAGAAGTTTCACAACTAACCCCATCGCCATGCCGACCTGCGGCCTCAGCTCTTCCCATTACAGCCAGTCTGACGTTAGCGCCAAAAACACAACTACCATTCAGTCTTTAAATTCAACTGTTTTTTTTTTTTTTTTTTTTTTTTGAGAGGGAGATATGTAAATTTGTTTGTACGCACTTAATGTCCTGCTAATATCTAAATACTTGTGGTCAGGCTCATCCCTAAGTTGCCTTAGAATCTAAACGACTCAAACAACCTTTACATGGAATCCAGATTTTTGCACTTTTTTAATATTAACTTTTTATTTTCCTACAACCCATGAGGAACAGACGACGTGTACTGGTACTGGTTCTGGTGTACTGGTTAAGAATCTCAGGCGATACCATTGCTGCTTGAATGTCAAAAGTGTGTAAAAAATAAATAATTGTTCGCTTTGTTTGTCGGATATCAACATCTGAGAAGAGTTTTGATATCGCAACCACCCTGCATTGTACACTTTCCCATTCAAGAGAAATAAATGAGGATTCTTTTTCAATGTCATTTCTTGTGCACTATTTATTTTAATTGTTTTTTTAAAGTTTTTTTTTACTAATCCATAAGGATTAAAATCATACAAGAAATAAAATTTCAGTACAATTGAAATAACGCTACCATTGTTAAATATTATTCAATAACAATAATGCTCTACAGAAGGGGACGTGAGGAGGTCGATCCATAAATATACATACAAACGTTTGGGCACACAAAGATGTTAAACCCAGCCATTAAACTGTAATTTACCGCCGCCTGACAGATCGCACACTATACGTGTTCAGACAGCAGTGATTAGTAAACTCAAATTACAGTCTTTTAATACAATGTACTTAATTACAGGCATGTTCTGACTGACGTAGAAAAGACAGCTTGTTTCCCTTTAAAAGTTCTACACTAAACAAGTTACAATTCTTTTTATTTTTCTCATTTATAAACAAACTTGGGTACGCGCACACACACAGTTTTTAACCCCGGGTTCGGCGAGGCGGCGATTCTCGAAGGCCGTATCTGAAGCGGTGCTTCGTACAGGAAGAAGACTTATCGTTTTCAGCAGTGGTTGTTTTGGAGGGACTACGAATGCAGACAAAATAATCAGTTGTTTTTCAGGAAGTGTGATACAAACGAGTGTGGGTCGGTTGTCGGGGGCAGGAGGGGGAGAGTGGGGGGCAGGAGGGGGAGAGGGGGAGAGGGGGGGCAGGAGGGGGAGAGTGGGGGGGCAGGAGGGGGAGAGTGGGGGCAGGAGGGGGAGAGTGGGGGGGGCAGGAGGGGGAGAGGGGGGGAGGGGGGGGGAGAGGGGGGGGGGCAGGGGCAGGAGGGGGAGAGTGGGGGGCAGGAGGGGAGAGTGGGGGGGGGCAGGAGGGGGAGAGTGGGGGGGGCAGAAGGGGGGGGGGTGGCCAGTCGAGGCACGACACAAAGTTTTCCAACCACGCAGCGAGCACAAGGACACCCGCCCACAGTGTGGCTTTAAGTGCTTAAAACGACCCGTGATCGCGCCCTGAAGAGATTTCGAACAATTCCTCTCAGCTTGTGAAGCCCAGACAAGAGATTACCACTTGAAGCCGGGCCCCTCGGAAATGCAAGGAAGACGTGACCACCACCACCACCCCCCCCACAGCTCTGAACAAAACCCTGGAACATAAAACCTCCTGTACCGTGACGGAGCCTCCTAAGAAAAAGTCCAGAATCGCTTTGTGTACTTTGTCAACTTAGTGTCGCAGATTCAGATGTGCGTTTACAAAAATAACATTTGGGTTGAACGAGAGTCCCGCTTGTTCGACGCAGACCGCGGTATCCCCTCATCTTCTACGTTCTTTCACTCCAGCGCTCAGGCGTGAGGTGTGGTCGTACGGCTCACAAGATGGCTGCCAGGAAAGCGACTCGTTTAATTTCACTCCCATGAGTCTGCAGCTCTAAACTGACCTTCTAGTCCCACAGGTCATGTCTGGTTTAGAAGGGACAGAAATAGTTTGGGTACCGAAATCAAGCTCAGGAGAATTGTGCTTTCTTGACCCGCAGTGAAGTGTATTTGAACTATGTTGACCTCCTCCACTGCGAATGCAATCTTTTCAGGTACAGGACTATACGCATGTCATTTAATTATTATTTTGTTTGGGGGTGGGGGGGGAACATTGGCTTTCTTCTAAGTGTGCATTTTCCACAAGTAATGAATTAAACCACAAGGCACATTTAAAATGATTCACAGAGTTCAGGCACATAGTTATGACATCAGAGGCCTGGTTTAAAACGTACAGTACCATATTCTTCAACGTATTACTCGATTTTTTTAAATTCTGTTTTCTGTGCATTTGAGATGTATGTTATGGTCCCTATGAACGTTCTGACCGCCCGATCTGGACCGGCGATATACAGTTTAATGTTTTTGACTTCGGTCACACCGTACCAAACTCTTCTTCGCGATGCGCAGACGTCTCCAGGTGCGTAAGGACCCACCCACGTGGCACGGACGGCATCCTTTCTCAAACGCGTGCGTGAAGTCAACAAGGACAAACAACAGTACAGTGACATCTCTGCGACCGATCAGTGCAAATACCCCCAAACCCCCCCCGAGAATACGAGTGTGCGGTCCAGAACATTGAACCGCAGTCGTGCTGGACTCCGACCAGAAGTCTCCTTCTCATTCCAACTTCTCCCGTGAAACTACGGCAGGCTCTCCCCCCTGTTGCCATGGTTCCTCCCCAACCCCTCAGCACTCGTGGAGGAGGGCGGGGGGTGTCGGGTCAGATTTTAGGCCGCCAGCCTTTGATGAACTGCATGATCTTCTTGACCTGCAGCTTGGTGAGCTTGAAGTCGTCAGACAGGATCTCCTCGGTCAGCTGGACGAAGATGCTGCCGTCGATGCGCTCGCGGGCGAAGAACGCCACCACGTCCTCCGCCAGGCCGATGAAGCGCAGGCAGTGCGACACCTCCTCCACCGACAGCGGAGACAGGTCCGAGGGGGGGCGCCAGGCCGGCCCGTCCCCGTTGGCCCGCTGCGGAGGGGCGGGAGCGGGGGCGGGGGCGTCGCCCGTCGACGAGGTCGTCACGGTGATGGAGGAGGAGGAGGAGCTCTCCGAGCCGCTCCGCGCGGGGGGGGGCTCCGCGGCCCCCTGCGTGAGGTAAACCCGGGTCACGGCCCCCACCTCGTTGCCCCGGGCGACGGCCGGGAGAGGGGGGTCGCGCTCCGGACCATGACGACGCCGCTGCCGCCGTCCGCCTCCGAGCCCAACGTTTTGGCCGGGCGGGGCGGAGGGGCGGGGCCCGGGACCCCCTCCCCGCCTTTGGGCGTCTGCTCGTGGGGGCAACAGCCGCCGGGGTCCTGCCCAAACCGGCCCCCGTCCCCCGCCGAGCCCCCGTCCGGGGACAGGCTCCGCCCGCTGCCCGGGTCGAAGGGTTCGAACGCGTCCGAGGCCAGCGAGGGGGAGCGCTGCCGCTCGCCCACCTCCAGCCACTCGGCGGGCGAGGAGGACGGGCTGCGGGAGTAGCCGGGGTTGGCGAAGGGGTTCAGGGCGCCGAAGGGGGCGAAGCGCTTCTGGGAGGGCGGGGGCTTGAGCCGGGGGCAGCTGTAGTAGCTCTTGTGGGCGGACTCGGTGCCCAGGAGGGGCGTGGAGCGGCCGCTGGCCACGCTGGGAGCGCTGTCCGCGTACGCCCAGGGGTCCGACCAGGAGGCCTGCGCCGGCTGCCCCCCCGGGGGCCCGTTGCTGCCCGTGAGGGGGCGCGTGGACGAGTCGGCCGCCTTGCAGTCGCCCCAGGTGCAGGGGTAGCAGTACAGCGAGTACGAGTCTGGAGACGGGGAGCAGTTGCCACTGCGGGTGCCGCAGCTGAAAGACACGATCCAGGTCGCCGTGAACAACGTGTTTCTGGAGCATTACAATTCATCACAAAACACTATGGTCTGGATTCAGGACGCCGTTTCTCCACAACAAACCTGAACATATTAGTCAGTCAAAGTAAAAGTTGATTGAATCCAGCCCAATAACAACTATCATTTCAAATCTTCAACTACCCAAGACGGTGGTTTCTTTTCTTACTATCTTTTGTCCCTGTAATAAATAAGCAACGATTGAACACAGCGTTCAAAAATGAATAGATAGGGGGCCTAGCGGTTACTATGTTCGCTGGCCACTGCGACCGGGGTTCGATTCCACCGGCCGCGCCAGAGTTGGCTCTGGTCGTGAGTGCCACTAGGGGGCAGCAATTGGCTGTCCGCCCCAGGGTGGGGGGAGGGAAACCGATATGAGCTCGCTGCGTATAGGAGTGGCTCTGGAGTACCGGAGTTACAGTCGACAGCTTGGCGAGTGCCGTCTCGGAGGAGACGATACTTCGCCTTTGTCACTGCCGGTCTCAGGGCTACGGCAGCGAACTCACAATACGAGGGGGGGATTGAGATTAAAAGAGAGAGGGTGTAATTGGCTACTAAATTGGGAGAAAATGGGAGAAAATTTGAAACAAATTATTTAATAAAAAAATGTTTTAAAAAAGGAATAGATAAACAAAACATTGGCCATGTGGAACAGCCTGCCGGCTATTTCCAAAACATTTGTCCTTGTTAGTGTTCGTTTGTCCGTTTCCCAGAATTTCGGCCGAGCCTCTGCCGCGCTCTTTCCGGGAGGACGTTCCCGAACGTCGCGGGCCCTAAAGGAAGGCGCATGGTCCTTCGTGACACGATACTGCCGTGAGACCCGAAACAGGCGGGCGTGGCACGCCGATCCGGCTACCAGTATCGCCGTGGAGGCTGGGGGTGAGGGTGAGGGTGGGGGGCTAGCTTCCTGTGCGCAAAGGGAAATAATTCATTTATGATGCTGGTGCCCTGAGAGTTAGCCAGTTAAAGCAGTTTGAGTTCCTAACGAGGGATGGTTTGGGAACGGGGCAGGCCTGAAAGGAGTCCTTTGTGGGAATCCCGGGAATCACTTCAAAAGGACCAAACAGGATTCGTCAAGGCCTCTGCTGCCCTGCCATGCCACATGTCACAAGACGTCCGTTTGCAATCTGACATTATTGCAACTGAGAGATTTAATTAACTTATAAGAAAAATCGTGTGGGGGGTGGTAAGACACGCTATACTACCTATGCCCTGAAAATATACTGTTAACCCTCCCAAAAAATATATATTTTACATTATTATACATTTAAAATTGGAAAACAAATGTCATATGCACACTACGGGGGGATGCGCGAACAAGCAACGCAATCACTGCCACGTTGAAGCTATCGGGACGTTTTTGGAAGTAATCTAGTTAAAGGGTGGCCGATCGTTATTTGACGTGTTGGTGTACATGTAAAACTTTTTTACATTTTAGGCATTTAGCAGACTCTTATCAGTTTTACATTTCTTTACAATCCATTTATACAGCTGGATATTTTACTGAAGCAATTCAGGTTAAGTACCTTGCTCAAGGGTACAACAGCAGTGCCCCACCTGGGAATTGAACCTGCAACCTCTGAGTTACAAGTCCAGGGGCCTTATTTAAAAACGTACTTACGCACAGATTTGATCTTAGAACGTGCGTACGCTCAAATCCACGTCAGGTTTCAATTTGGCATACGCACGTTTCCTCTTTGCAATGTTGGAAAGTACTGCAGGTATTCGCGGTCTCGTCTCTTCTCTGTCCTGACCCTCGACCTTTTCCTTCCCAGTGTTACAGGTATGGTACGCAGCTGCCTGCAATGGTTTATTGCTGTATTACTGCACTGATCTCTTGCGCGTACTATGATTGTTCCTACCATGTATTAATGTACATATTGTAAGTCGCTCTGGATAAGAGCGTCTGCTAAATGCTTAAAATGTAAATGTAAATGTAAAATGTATTCGGAAATCTAACAGTGCCAGCATGTCGTCTGCTGCCTAATTGTTTCCTTATTATTAGTAGTAGTAGTAGTAGTAGTAGTATTACCAGATTGAACACATTGCTTAGGCTATACGTAATGGTTTGCACAATAAATGTATTAATAAATTAAAACAACATAAGCTAGGCTACTTGTGGAAAACAAAACAAAAACGCACATTGGTTTTCCAAAACTACCCCTATTAGCATAATTGACACATCCTTGAAATGTATTTAATACATATTATGGTTCCACGCGTGTAAAACATTTAGGTCAATCTGTAGGCTATAAAATGTCCAATAATGCAGTGGTTTGTAAGAGGAAGAATGGCTTCGCTTCTCAAAGATATCGCCAACCGCGCAATAAGAAGGGTTATTGAGTTTTTACCTCAGTTTTTGACCACTTTTTTTTCGTCCTTCAGGGACCTTTGCCCCCGTTCACAGCCTGGGCTACAGAATGCCAGGCCACGTACTTGGTTTTACTGGTAAAGCCACTGGAAAGGCTCCCAAACAGCGTCCCTGCACGCATCTGCGCCTCCGCCAACAGGACCTCGATTTCGGCCTTGCTAAAATTATTTTTCTTGCAGCTCGCCATTATCAAGTAGAGGATTTTTTTCGAGCTCCTTTACATGCTAATGATATTAATTAGGGGTTTGAAGGCGGAGATCTAAAACCATTCAGGTACGCACAATTTCAAGATCATTTGTGATTTACAGATTTCACATCTGGGGGACTGGCGTACGCACGTGTTTTTGTGCATACGTTCAGTTTCTCTGAATCACACTTACGCACATTTCAGAAATGATCTTAGATCAAATATAGGATGGTTTCTACGCAACTTTGTATAAATAAGGCCCCAGCTCCCTAACCGTTATACTCCACTGCCAGCCGGTGTGCTGCTCAATGTTGACGGCGGCGATTAAGGGAAGGCCGATTGTTATTCCGAGCACAGCGTGGAGAGCGGCGAGCGTGCGCAGGGGCGTGAGAAGGCTGAGACGGGCGACAGATCCAAACTGTCTGCCCTCCCGCCGTGGGCGGGGAGGCGGGGTTCCCATGGCAATGGGGCGGACAGGAGAGCAAGAGGTCTCGAGTCTTAAGCCGTAATTAAAACCCAAAAAAACCATGTAAATTACAGACCCCGATACCCTGAGCGCATTCTTTTCTTTTTGCAGGTTAAAATCGTTTACAGAAAAACAAGCTGCATTTAGCCTCGGATAGCGTAGCGGTCTAACGCACTCGCATTGACTGGTGCTTTGCGAGTGTGAGCTGCCTATTAGACAGGCCCTGGCCTGGGAGCCCCGATCGGGGGGCGGTGTTTGGCTGTCTGCCCCAGGGGGAGGGGTGGGGTGAGCCGGCACGAACTCGCTGAGAAGCGTGAAGGGTGTCTCCAGATAGTAGGTGGGCAAGTTCTGTCTCGGAAGAGGTGGAGATCGCTGCCCTCAGGGGAATTAGCTTGCCCCGTAAAGATGGGCGGTGAGTTCGTGGGGGAGGGCAAATCAAAATAAATAGAGGGTATCATTTTCCACTAAACCGGGAGAAAAACTGGAAAAAATTTGAAACAAATTTTAGAGAGGGAGAGAGAGAGAGAGAGACACACACAGAGAGAGGGGGAGAGGGAGAGAGAGAGAGAGAGAGAGGGAGAGAAGGGCCACTCACACGTCCTGCAGTCCTGATGAGTAGTAGGAGAGGGAGGGGCTGGGGCAGTGGGAGGCGGGGCCCTGGATGGGCTGCTGGGGCGTGGCTTTGGGGAATCGGGGCGGGACCGGAGGGCTGGGGGCGGGGCCTCCTTTCGTTCCTCTCGGAGGGACGGGCGGAGCGTTGAGGAAACGGCACTCCTCCTTCACCTGAATCCACCACAGAGAGGGGGAGAGAGAGAGGGACATTAGCACACACACACACACACACACACACACACACACACACACACACACACACACACACACACACACACACACACACACACACACACACACACACACACACACACACACACACACACACACACACACACACACACACACACACACACACACACACACGGCCATCGGAGCACCCAGTTATGTCAAGACCATCCTGTCCCACACGTCCCCAGACTGACAGGCAGGTAGCATTTACATTTATGTGTATATTTAATAGATGCTCTAGTCCAGCAACTTACAACATAGTACAATACAGCACATACAATAAGGTAAGATGAACAGCAGTATAGATACAAAAACTGGCTACAACACAATAGTAATAGAATAGAAATATAATAGAAATCTAACGACAGCCAAGCAACTCTGATCATATTTTAGAAACCGTTCTGGTTCTGATTCTGTTCACCGATCTTCACATCAGCAGCTAGTGTGAGCAGGTCAAGAGTGAAGGAGTCCGACCCATCAGGGTGGCCTCGTGATCAGTGACTCCTGAACGTGACCTGTGGGGCTGTTGGGTGGCTCACCCCGCCAAGGCACTGCTCTAGTGTGTGGTTGAGCCCCTCAGGAGGAAGGGATACTGTCAGCAGGGTTATCTGTGTCTAATCGCACACCATCGACCCCTGCTAGTCAATCACGCACCCACAGACTGCTGGTATATAGCTGTGAACAAAGTGTCCTCCTGACTCATGTCTGTACAAATGTAGCTTGTAGACTGCGGTGTGAAAAGAAGCGTCGGCTGACATCAGGGCGTGTGCTCGTCTACACGGTCACAAATTGACAGCGGAGTTTGCAGCGAGCGTGGTTTAGAATACGATTGGCTGTTCCAAATCGTGAGAAAAAAGGGGAAAAGCATTCATATTGCCCTGTGTTCCATTATTGAGGATGGCCAGCAAATCAAGCGAGGTATGACAATTCTCACAAATAATCAATATAGTTATTATTCATAACTGTCAAATAAAACTTCTGGGTTTTTTAATTTATGAATTGGTAATTGAATAAATAGCAAAACACAGAGGTTGTGATCATCTACAAATTAAGCACTTCTGCTGGAAGGTCCTTGGGCGTTTGGTTTGGGGGGGAGAGACGCACTCCAAAACGCACCCTCCTGACCCGTGGATTTCAGACGTGAAAGTAAAAAGTGTCAAACCAGAGGGGGAGGCTGAAGGAAGTGACCTTTACTTGGCAAACACACAGTGCAGAGCGGTATGATGTCATGAATCACAGTTGTGTGTGTGCGTGTGTGTGTGGGGGGGAGACTCTCTTTTGTCCCCGCGCACAAAAGAGTCCTGCATACCATACTCCCGTCACCTGGATACTTTTATCCTCCGTGAGGGACGACATGACCGTTCCTGAGTGTGAGAATTCGAAATGAGCGCAGAGGGCCACAGAACTCAGCAAGCGATTCAAACACACATCTTTCTCCCCTAACCTGAACTGTGTGTGTGTGTATATTCATAGCTGTGCGGAACTATGGATAATTCCTCTTCAGCCATTTATCCAGACACACATGGCTCGACCTGACACCTGATTTGTCGCTTCCTGGACGACCCGGTAGGAACGCAAACGTTGTGTGTGGGGCACGTGTTTGCTCAACGCCTTCAATAAGGGCTGTCATAAGCCTTCGTGAGCCCTGCATAGCGCATTTGTACTAACTACATTAACATTCACAAACACTTATGTCAGCCAACATGCTGTCGTAGTGTAGTGTGTGCTATGTCAGTGGTTCCCAAATTTGTCATCTCATGCCCCCCTCCCCCACCCACCCCCTGAAATAACCACCATCTGCCCAAGGACCTCCAGCTCAATAAAATTGTGTTTAAACATTTAAAAACCTCTCTAACCCACAGGCTGCAACGCACTGGCTTCTTAACACACTAGTGCACGCAAGCGTGTCTAAAACAGGAAGTGCCGAACGACAGATCTAGATCAGACTTTGTACATTTTCTATTTAGTGTGTACTTGGTACAAAATGAATATGCAATGAGTCTGAAACTCACTTTTTGTTGAACCAGTCACTGTGTCTGGTGCATGAAAAAATTTACAGGACACTTTTTTTTTTCACACAATATGAAAATGAAAATCGCAGAACCGCATGAGCTTTGTAAAAACATTTTTTAAATATTTATTTTTACACAAAATAATTTCACAATGTGATTAAATGAATAAACAATAGTAATTACAACGTTTTTTCTTTTTTTCTTTAACGAATGCAGGGCTACCAAAGTTAGAGCTACATCTTGAGTAAAACTTAGAACGCGTGTCACTATTGTTTTTATTTTTATTTTTATCTTCCTCTTTTCGACAGATATTTTCATTTTTCAATGACCCTGATACTATCAGGGAAATGTAAAATATTTTTTTCTTCATTTTCTCTGAAAGTCTACAACATGCAATTTATTGAAACGCAAACAAAATTAGCTGAGGGCCCCCTCTTTAGCCCTGGGCCCCAGTGGTGAAACCTGTTTGGACATTTGACTACTCAAATCACAATACCACTTTAAAACTGATCAGGTACCTCCCAGCACAGTCACTTGGAAGCTGCCATTTTATACCCAAGTTGGAGTGAATGTTCATGAACGCTAACACACTGCTTATAAAGGTCCTTAGCTTCACAGGAATGGTTACTAATTCCTGTCTCATTCTGCAGCTATTATATAAAATAATAATAGATGCCATTTAGATGATATCTCAGTCACGGGCTTACACTGTTTGGTGACTGCTTTGTTGAAGTAAACAGTCGGGAGCTGTGTGTTATGATTGGAGACCTGGTGTGTGGAATGCGATTGAGTTTGCTCTCATGCCTGTCCTCAATGTACCTTCCCCTCAATTGCTCCTGTCACAGAATGCATGATATTAAAACACATATATACTAATAAATAACAATATATGCCATTTAGCAGACGCTTTTATCCAAAGCAACTTACAGTAATGATTGCATCCATTTTTAGGAATATGTGGTCTCAATGGAAATCGAACCCACAACCTAAGCGTTGTCAACGCCATGCTCTTCCTACTGAGCCACACAGAACCATCATGCTATGCTCCAACTCAACAGACTGCGCATTGCATCAAACTTGCTTCATAATGGAGTGTTATCATCACCACCACATCATATCGTATCGTATCACACCACAGATCCAGACATATGGCCATGGCCACAAGCTGCACCTACTGCAGAAGCTGGACGAGCACTTCGGAAACCACCTCGAAGGGTACTTTCGGTGCACCACAAATCTTGCAATGTATGTTGGCTGTCCTTTACTGTAACCGTTATTAAAAATTGATTTTAGTAATATTTTTTTATTGGTGTACACATTCAAAGGGCACTGGGGTCTGCTGTGCGAGACAGCATTCTGTTAACGGAGAGTTTCTTTCTCCACATCGACAGAAACCAGTCCATGCTGCAAAAATGCCTCAACACACATGCAATCAGAAAACAAATGGCCTCTAGTTGTTCGTAGATGGATGTCACGCTGGTATTTAATTACTTCCTCTGGAATCTTTTTTTTGTGCGCGATAAAGAGCTTTACATTGTTCTTGTGTGTTTCTCTGTGTGTGTGTGTGTGTGTCCTACTTCCACAACACAAAAACGGGATTGAATATTTTAATTCCTTTCATAAAGTCCACCCTTCACACGTGCACAAAAGTGCAGGGAGGGCTTTCACAGTGACCCCCGTCCACCGCAGAATACTAAACCCCAGTCACGAGAAAAATAAAAACCTTTGTGTATTCAAGGAGGGCCTACGTTTCCAACCGGTGGCCATAAGCCACAGAGGGGCAGAGCGTGGCACAGTCATCGCCATGGCCTTTCACTACAACTTCTCGTCAGCGTCCGGTGCAGGCTTTGGGCGCCGCCTCCTCCTCCTCCTCCTCCTCCTCCTCCCTCCTCCTCCACCTCCTCCACCTCCTCCTCCTCCTCCTCCTCCTCCTCCTCCACCACCCTGCCCCAGCATCAATCAGGCCCCATTAACGCGCCAGTCAAAGCCTCTCCCTCTAAATCCGGCCTAATGGAAGCGACGGGGGCGATGGACGGGCCAGGCGGGCTCGCGGCTCGAGTTCACCAGAGGAAGAAGAGAGATCTTCCATTTCCGCCGAGAGGGAGAGAGAGAGAGGAGGCATTTACCGCATTAATAATTTAAACGTGGGGGGGGGGGGGGGGAGGGGGGCATCTTGGCACGGTGTCAGAGTGCCCGGACTCTGCCCCCGCTGCACTTCCTGTTCGCTCCCGACCCGATCGACATCGCGGCAGCTTCCGCACGGCGTCGGCTGGAATCCCTCCACTTCTCTTAATCGGACTTCCACCCAGACGGCCAGCGGCTGATTTAAGGTCTGTGGTAATCCACCAATCACAGGGCTCTGGATCTGGTTCTCAGCTGAGCCCCTGAAACCCCAGACAGGGCATTAGAGCCAGAATGGCTCCATTAAATATTGAACTTTATGAATGACTTACGCCGTATGGAAAATGTAGCCCTGAGCGCTGAGGAGTTGACCTGGATAAGAGGGGGCATCACTAAACAAGCAAAGAGTAAAACAATAATGATATGATATGGTTTTTTTTTTTATAATACAATGCAGAAGCTTTACTGAAGCTCCATGTCAAAAGCTTCGTAGTTGTGGCAGGTATTAGCTGTGTCAGGGCCAAGGACTAGAAGCATCACGTGACCCTGATGCACACCATGTGACCTCTTGCATTTGCGTGTCATGTAGCCAATTAACAACACCCATCGGCACTTTCAAATCAGGCAATCATGATCAATACCTCCAATTGGCTTTCCATTTGTAGCGGTGAAATCACGCCCATGTCTCACAGAGGAAGCGCTTCAAACACGCACAGCACAGCGACATTGAGGGGCCGACCCCATCCTTTAGCAAAAGGAAACGTCAACATCTTGGGTTCTGTGGCATATGTTATCAAAACGTTATTTACCAAGCACCTTAATTCATCAGAAGGCGATAGTACACTAGTACACAACGGAACTGGGAACGTTCCAGAAGCTGGTTTTCAACCGACAAACACAGAAATCGGAAAGGGAAAATCGTTATTTTGTTGGCGTGACTCGACCATTTTTTGGGGGCCTTTTTTTAAAGCAATACAAATGAAGTGGGTCCATCTCGCGCCAGGATTCAAATATCCCGAGTGCTGCTGCCGCTGCTGAAAAAGGACAGACTGGAGCAGACCTCATGACCAACCGGACCATGTGGAGCTGAGCTGAGCGTTGCCATAGGAGCCAGACTGCTTTCTTTATCTGTGTACCGCCCTTTTGCATTGTTACTTTTTAACTGTCCTCGTTTCAGTGATTTTACTACAGTCCTTTTAATGTGTCCGGATTGCCATTTTGAATAGCCTTTTATTCCTTCAGTTTCATTCTCTCTTCTTCTTTTATTACAACTGTTTTACACTGGAAACATAACGGCTATGAACAGCATGCAAGCATGCATAAATAAAATAATAATGATGATTATCATTGTTGTTGTTATTAGTATTAAGTACTATTATAATTATTAAATCTCATTCACTTTTCCAGAGTAGATAAGAGGGAGTGGGGGGTTGAGGAGGGGGAGGTCTGGGAGTTGGTTGGGGTGCTGAAGGAGGGGGGCAGGGGAGGAGGTGTGATGCAGTATACAGAGGTGGGCAGAAGCCCTTGGAAAGGAGGCTGAATAACAACAGATCTGGGATCAGGGAGAGGCAGGAGCGGTCCCCGTCCCGAGCTTTCCCCCAAAACACGGCCGTGACTAATTACAGGGGAGAGCGCTGGGCTTTGTGAGGGCGTCAGCCACAGATACAGCTCCAAGCATGGCGAGATGTGAAGAGAAGAGGAGGCCTGTCCCTGGAGAGGTTAGCCATCCCCCTTCCCATCTCAGCCGGGGAATTTGTGCTGCCGCGAGACCGGCCTCTTCTCAGCAAACTGCCACCGAGCTCAATGTACACACATCAGCAGAACTACAGGAGAACGCACACTGGCATCAAAGCGAAAACCTTTCCGGACCTTAAATGGCTGCCATGTGTAATTTATTAGCTTGCTTTGCGTTTGAAATATTTCCTGTTCGGCGGCTTGCTTTCTGAAGACTTTGTGGAGCGCCGCTCTACTGTACTGTGCTGTACGGTCATCACCGTATGCGCGGGAAGTGGGGGTGCTGCACCCGCTGTCATGACCAGTTTTCTTATATAGTGTAAGTATATCATATTTACAATAAAGACAAAAATGAGTGTGCGTCTGTGTCTGTGTGTGATAATTGGCGTGAAACTGTGGGAGGTTTTCAAAAAAAAACATTTGATCAACCAATCACCTGATGGGCACGTGAAAAAGAAAAATCGGCATTAACGTAGCTAGCAACGTTGTAAGCAAGCGAGTTAGCTAGCTAGCTATCAAGAAGTAGCCATTGATTGAGCTGTTGTGTTTTTACATTTTTATTCAAAATGTCAAAAAAATGAATTATCAAATTTACAAAGCCTGCAACAAAAAAACTAAACTCCACCGATGGCAGCACCATCATGTCCTAATCACCCCAACCTCTATCCTCAACCTCAGAGGCACAGACACCCAAAAGCAGCAGCTTGCTAGCCACGGGGCAATTACTGAAGTTGCAATTAATGCAATTTCGAAGAACACTGTAGCTATTGTAACGAGCAGTGGTAGCTAGCTCGCCAAGAAGCGACTGTTTCTATGCGTGCCTCCATGTTTGTTTATGTATCACTCTTTGCCTTGACAACCTAGCCAGGTTCCAGGCTGAACTGCAGCTCTGTGGCAGCCAGAACTAACGTGTTGTTAGTGTGTTGTTTTTTTCATGTTCTGTCCGTGTTCTTCTACTCGACACTATTTAATTTAAATATGTATTAACACTAAATACATTACAAATGTCAGGGAACTGAATTCTACATCAAAATTATACAAAACAATACTATTCAATCCCTGTTGCATCATTATGTTATATTTTTGTAGTTTTGGATTTCAGCACCCCTAAGTCAAAACAACTTCCTGCACTTCTGGTCATCACAGTATTATGAGTGACCACACCTTGGATTTGAACTTGTGACCCTTGTATGCATGTGTGCAAGTATGTGTGTGTCCGTGCATGTTGGCATATATGCATGCATGTGTGTATGTACTGTATGTGTGTGTGTGTGTGTGTGCTTGGGTGTGTTTTTTCACGCAGGTGAGTGAGTGACTGGGTGAGCGAGCATGTGTATGTGCACATGTGCGTGCGCGTGCGTGTGTGTGTGTGCGTGTGTGTATGTGCACATGTGCGTGCATGTGTGTGTATGTGCACATGTGCGTGTGTGTGTGTATGTGAACGTGTGCGTGTGCGTGTGTGTGTGCACGTGCACGCATCTCAGAGCTCTGTTCCGGGAAATCTCAGAGCTCTGTTCCGGGAAATCTGCGGTCAGTGACTGGAATTTAAAAGCAGTTACGTATCAATTATTCAGTCAGGTCTAGGAGTTTGTCTCTTAGTGCTTTACAACCCAGGTCGTGTCTAATAAAAGCCATCCTCTCTGTCATTCTATAATAATGTACAGCACACACACTCACACACTCACACACTCACACACACTCACACACTCACGGAGAGTGGGAGATCAGAGATCCGGGGCTCGTCTGTCTTTAATTAGCGAAAGAAGCCTGCAGCCTAAAGGGACCCTTGAGTAGTGTGACCTCTTGCGGATTGTGTGCGAGCGTGTGAGGGAGGGAGAACTCTGCGTCAATTATCAGACCCTTGAGGGGGTGGGGGGGAGGGGGAGATCCAGAGACCCAGATGGGCGGGGCTTCGGTACTCACAGCTTCTGATTTGGGCGGGACAGGGGGCGGGGTCGGCACTCGGCCCGCCTCCAGCTGCACCACGCCGATGTGGGCGGGGCCCAGGGAGCCCTCCAGCGAGGAGGTGGACGAGTGGAAGGAGATGAGGTTCTGCTCGCCCTTCCCGCAGCCTCCGCCGCCGCCTCCTCCGCACTCCGGCGGCCCGGCGGTGAGGTTCACCCCAGGCTCGCCGTAGCTCCCCGGCGCCTGATTGGCCCACAGCTCCTCGTAGGGGATCTCCGGCTGCTCCCCGGGGCCCCGGAACTCACTCTCGACCCAGTCGGGGGTCATGTACTCGCGCTCGGGCTCCACCGCCCCCCACCGCCCCGACCCGCCGCCCCCCAGGTCGCCCGGGGTGAGCAGCTCGTGGGGCAGCATCTGATGCTCCCCGAGGGAGTCCCGGCAGCCCTGCGACAGGAGCGGGGCGTCGCCGTTGGCGTGGGGCAGGGCGCCGCTGTAGACGCACAGCGACAGCCGCTGGAAGGACTGCGCCAGCTCGTCGCGGGCGTACCCCAGGGCCCCGAGCCGAACCCCTGCAGGCAGAGGCGGACGCGCCGGGGGCTGGCGCACTCCTCCGTCAGGTCCGTCTTCACCTCGCGCACCGCCCGCGAGTAGTCGTCGGCGTTGAAGTTCTCCTGGCAGAGGAGGGCGCTCTCCAGCGCCACCTTCTCGAAGGCGGGGTCGCCGCGCAGGAGGCCCTCGGGCAGCAGGAAGCGGGGCATGTCGGTCAGCAGCAGGAAGTGGAAGGGCGTGGCCTCGTCCTTGCGCAGGATGCAGCACAGCACCACCGTCTTGGAGATGATGCTCACCAGCTTGTAGCGGTGGCCCTCGCGGATGGCGTGCAGGTCGTAGGGGTTCCGCGGCGGGCGCGTCGGCACGGTGACGTTGACGGGCAGGCGCACCCGCTCGATGATGCTGCGGATGGTGTGCTCGCCCTCCTGCATCTGCAGCTCCAGCGGGCTGCGCGTGCTGAACTTGCCCTTGCACTGGAAGGGCAGGCTGATGCTCTCGTTGGTGCGGTGGTTCATGCAGATCAGGCAGGGCATCTTGCCCTTCACCTGGCGGCTGAAGGTGCTGCCCTTGCCCAGCCGTCGCAGGATGGTGTTGAAGCGCGACTTCTCGCGCACCGTCTTGGCGCACAGGATCTCCGCCTGGCCCATGAGGGTCAGCTCGTCGCCCGCCTGCAGGGTGAAGCTGTCCTCGGAACTCCCGCTGTGATGGCTGAACTCCCTAGCCTACACATTAGGCATGAGAAGGGCACCACACTGCGCCTAGGCTAGAGGCATAAGAGGGGCATGATGGGAAATTAACTGATCACACTAAGCCTAGCCTAAGCTAGACATTAGGCATGAGAGGGGCATGATGGGAAATTAACTGATCACACTAAGCCTAGCCTAAGCTAGACATTAGGCATGAGAGGGGCATGATGGGAAATTAACTGATCACACTAAGCCTAGCCTAAGCTAGACATTAGGCATGAGAGGGGCATGATGGGAAAAACTGACCAACGAAGCCTAGCCTAAGCTAGACATTAGCTTAAATATGTTATGCTATTAGTATACATCACAATACACTTGCAATTACATTACATTTGCAAAATAAAATAAATAAATATATTACATTAATATTCTTGAGCATTACCATATATTATATATGGTAATTTATATATATACCATATACCATTTATTGCCATAAATGAACTCTAGATTAATTATATTATAAAGCAATTCTATTTTGAATATGGTTGCAGTACAGTTCAATTTCACTATGATACAAATTTGTTAAAATAGCAATATTAAAAAACTCCCAGTCGCATAAAGGCTACAAGCATGATTATAATAATTATATTATAATAAAAGTACACTCTGAATTAATTATATTGTAAAACAATTATAATAAATATATTAATTATAATAATTCTAATTTGGGTCCTTTTACACTTAGAACATACTGCAAATATTAAAACATGAATCAATGGTCTACATAATAAAATATACAAAATACCTTGAATATACTGATATTAAAACATACATAGTTACAGTTATAACATTCGAATAGGTTGTTCCAAAATAACACATTTTAAATATATTAAATGCATGCATATTAAATTACATTTAAAAGTATACTGCTAAAACATATTTAAGTATATCATTGTCTCAGCAGGGGTTGTTTGTTGCAAATCATGTATGTGCATTCGCTGAAGTGAATGTGAATTTGTGACTCTGCCAAACTGTGACTTCTTAGGAGGAATCAATCAATCAATCAGCCAGCCAGCCAGCCTTGTGCAGTAATGAAGAGCCCGTCGTTCAGTATTTCATTAAGCCTGGGCACATTCCTGCCCCTCTGCTTTACCTTGTTATCTCCATTTTACAACTCTGTTTTATAATTCATCTCCAGGGCTGGTTTATAGTGCGTATAATGCCCTCAGAATACTATTTACACATGCGTTGCCCACTTGAGTCTGACAGCAGGACGCCAGTCAATTCCGAGCCAATACCCAAACATTTAAAAAAACGAGATAAGAAAGCGACTTAGGAGGAAAAACTAAAGTAAACGTTCTAAAGTAAACAGACGGAAAATAGACACGAGGACGTTCGGAGAAACCTGACCAGCCAACCGTGAACATAGAAATGACTTTAAATACAAAACACCCAGGGGGGTTAGTTATCACGATGACCCACCGATCGTCCAGCCGGGCCCCGCCCAGAACACAACAACCATCAAAACGGGGTAAATGTTTGTAAAAACGCACGAGAGGAAGCAAGCGGGTATCTGAAGCACTTCCGGAAAAACAAATACTTTGCGGTCCCTGAGGAACGCACGCATCCAGATACAAATGTATGTTTTTAAAGAGTATTTTGTAACTTTCAAATCTTTTTTTTTTTTTTTTCACCCTATCCTGTCGCAAAGATCGCATCAGACTCCTCTGAGCCAATTTGGGCCTACGTTTGGGGGCACATTAGACAAGAGGGGTGGGCGGCGGGGGAACAGGACGGGACAGGACGCATTGAAGACCGCACGTCTCCGGCGGAGGACGAGATCCTGATCTGTGAGAGCGAGGGGGGCCTAATTGTTCGCCTATCAGGCCGTCCCCCCGGAGCCCGTGTGTCTGGCTCTACTGTACAGACAGGCGGTCCTGAGCGTTCCCCTCAAATGTGTAATTAAACGTGACAATGGCAGTCAGACCACAACAGCGCCCATTGTCGTGTCGAGTCGAGAGTTTTTTCGGCAAAACCACCCAGCGTTCGGGTTGACAGAAAGACGTCTGCTTTGTTGACGTCGCGCCGGATTCCATTAGTGGAGCATCAATTATTTTAACTACGAGAGAGACCCGACATTTAGTACCCCCCTGTGCCCCCACCCCCTCCTTCCCCGGACAATGTAATCAGACCTTATTTAAACATTTCACATCCGTGCTCCATAGTAACGTCCCATGCGCCTGGGCCTCGCTAAGGTGAAGATGAGACAATGAATTAAACTTCCGATTCCTGGCTACTCAGCCATGCGTTAAAACCTAAAGGTTGCTGACGGGACGTGACGGGAATGAAAAATAATATCTTGCGTATAACACAGTGACAGGTTCCACAAGTGTTCAGTGTTAGAATTTTTGCAGAACGCATCGGAACTGCTGAAATAAAAAAGTCAAACATGAATAAAAGAAAGTGAAATGAAAATAGAAACAGAGGCCTAACAATCAAACCATTTTTTTATTTAAAAAAATACCGGTATATGTTTTTTTCTTTTATTGATTAGATTTTTATTGATTCCTACAAATTTTTTATTTTTTATTGATTCGCGGACCGGTTCTCTGTCCGCTGCGTTTGGCCACCGGTGCCGTTTCAGTCCACCAACTCATTAGGGCTCGTTAGGGCCCGACAGGGACACCGCACCTCCTAATCTCTAATCACGAGCCCTGGAGGATTCATAGGCACCTCCTCACCCCCCCCTCACCCCCTCACCCCCTCACCACAGGCCCTTAAGGTTTGAGCTCAACGGAGGTCTGACCTCGAGCGGCCGTCACCAGCGGGGGAAAGGTCGAGCGAGTCGCCCACTCTGGACCGCGGCTGAGCGACTCCGGCCAGAGCGGTGGGCGGTGGGCGGTCACCACCACTGACCTTCACGCTGAACGAGATGGCCTCCATCACGAACACGCGGTCGGGGAAGATTCCGGCGATTTCCTCCACGCTGGCGAAGTACTGCACGGGCTCCCGCACATCCCGGTCCTGGTCCAGCAGCTTAAACTTCCCTGGAGAACAGAGAGGGGGGCGACACTCATTAGAGACATGGCAAGCTGCCCCACACATCACAAACACCTGTCCAAAGGCTATTCACACTGCAGCCTAGCCTTGAATACCCCTAGTGTCATCACCGTCACCAGTACAATCGGGGGCCTCAAGTGGCGTAACGGAAAAAGCATTCGCTTTTGTGTGTTCTGTATGGTGGATGATGGCCAAACAACAAGTTGAAGAGGAGGTGGGGGTGGGGGGCGGAGCTAAAGGCTTTAGCCAATGTGCATATTGTAAAGCCATTTGGTTGTTCTGCTTTCAGATGTTGTGGACAACTGAACAGCAAACTAAAAGTGTTTCTGTTTCGATCTATAGACGAGAAATGGCCAGTCTTGAGAAGAAAGTGGTGTGCCCTCTGTTTTGAACAGGCCTAACTGGGAAGGGCTGGTGTGGGTGCAGTCTCTCTACCGAGCCCAGCACTAACACCTGATTTAACAAATCAATCGACATCGACCGAAGACCATGATTAGTTGAATCAGGCGTTTCGGCGCTGGGATAGGAAATCCCCTGCAGCCACATCGACCTTCTCTCAGGTAAGACTGGACACCCCTGTTTTGAGCGTGCTGCGTCCACAGAGATTAAATAACTCCTCAGAGCGCCCCCCCCCCCACTCTGCAGAAACGCGCTGAGCGGCTCCGGCCACTGAGAGAGGGTCATCCCTCGCCCCGGATACCCTCCCCTACCCAGGGTTGCAAAGGGGTCGAAAGGTTCCAGTACATTTCCTGGGGAACTTTGGCTCGGGCATTTTGCCCATCAAGAAAAAGCATATCATTACAAAAATATAAAGTTTTACAGGTCATCTTTTACCAACAGTCATCAATTACTAACAGAACCAGAGTCTTAAATAACTAAACTATTTTGTATTCACAATATCTTTATTTATTTTTGATAATCACAAGTTCTGACCGACTATAAATCCCCATTCAATTCCCATAAAGTCCCACGGAAAGTTCCTGGAATTTCGCGCCCATGTTCCCACCACCCACCCCTCCGGGGGTCTGAACGAGCCCCTCTGTCCCCCGCACGGTCCCGAACCGTCGCCCCCGCGGGGAGGGGGGGGGGGCACACGGACGCTCTCCCCATCTCAGTTCCACTCCACCATTCCTCCGGCGGCACCATGGAAACGGCTAGCGACAGGAAGCAGCGGCCCTTCCAGGAATCCCGGGGAAACGTACGGACAGACGACCGATGCCAAGCGCTCCCTAAATTCTGCTCAGGGGAAGATTCACGGCTTTAATATACTCTGTTATGCAGCCGTTTTTCTAGCCAACAACCAGTGACTGATTTATACTGGGGTGAGGGGTGCACTTAAGGGATCCGTGTTTAAACTGGGTGCCCCTCTTTTTTAACTGTTAAAGGAGAGGAACTCCTTTAACCACCTGCTCTGAATTCTGCACACTACTTTCTGACTGTCTGTGAGTCAGCATGGAATTAATGTGATAATAATATTTAAAAAATGAATAAATGCATACACATTTAAAAACTCTTCCAGAAGAGATTATTATCATATCACAGGGGGGGTGCAATTTTGAGTTTCTCTTCATAATTATGTTTCCTTGTTGGTTATTAGGCCCTGGAGAAAATATTTCTGCTAAAAATAAACAAAAGAATGAAAGCACTAGAGAGTGAGCTCCACAGGGTATTACAGAAGTACCACAACGTTACAAAACCACAGAAGGGGAAATAAACACAGAACACAGAGAGAATAAGGAACAGGCCGGTCATATGTGAGCCCTTTCTCTGCGCTGGCTACTTGTCAAAAGGGATCGGAGCTCCAAATGTGGAAATTATGCAGGAGTCGCCCGCGTCAGCCTCCTTCCGCCTCCGCACTGCACTGGACAGCAGAGAGAGGATGTTTTGGAACACTAATAATAGCAAATGTCCAGCCAGCCCATCTCTCATATGTAAAAACATGGCTGTGTCTTTGGCAAGAAGAGAATCCTCCAGTCTCTGTCCAGCCTCTCTCTCTCTCTCTCTCTCTCTGTCTTTCTCCTCTACAGCCCCTCTTTCTCTCTCTATCTCTCCCTCTCTCTCTCTCTCTCTCTCTCTGTCTGTCTGTCTGTCTCTCTGTCTGTCTGTCTGTCTCTGTCCTCCCTCTCCCTCTCTCTCTCTCTCTCTCTCCCCCCCTCTCTCTCTCTCTCTCTCATTCATTCACCCTCCCTCTCTTTCTCCTCCACATCTTCTCTCTCTCTCTATAGCCTTCTCTCCTCTATAGCCTCTCTCTTGCCCCCTCTCTCTCTCTCTCAATTCACAAAGCTTTAATGGCATGAAATACAAACCACTAAATACAAAGCGTAGACATCTGATGCAGCAGAGCAACATACAGTAATAACATCAAACGCACAACAGTTAGCAGAGGTCTCTCTCTCTCCCTCCCAAGCATCCATCCTCTCTCTCTCTCCATTCAATTCAAAATGAATTAATACAAAATGAATTAAAAATCTCTCTCCCAGCCTCTCGGCTCCACAGGGCAGGAGGAGGGGGAGGTCACTATCTCTGGCTCCAGAATTTTGTTTCCCTCTTTTGGATGTCAATTAATAATTGGCCTAATTCTGTCCTGCATGCATTGTTGGGAGGTTTTTAAAAAAACTTTTGGTTAAACAAAATGTGTTTACAGCAGTACTCTGCATGTAGGGTCTCTACTGGGGATTTATCCCATAAATCTTGCTCTTCACTTTGCTGTCACGTAGGTCAATGGGTTGGATGACGAATCTAAATATTTTCAACCGCACTCATGTTGGGAGTGGATTTGGGTGTTACTATAAAATAGAAGGGCTTTCATGCTTTCCCTTTCATTTTGTTCGCTGCCAAACTGAAGTTGCCTGTCGAGATTATTTTCGCTCCGAGGAATGTATGGTGTGTGCAAGTGTTCTGATGTTTCGTTTTCAAGTTTGAATGCGTGTGTGGTTCCCTGGGGTCGGGCGTTTCTCCAGCAGAGCCGGGCTCCACTTCAGCACGGGTTCTGCGGCTGACAGCAGAGCCAGGTCACCTGCGCAGAGAGAGGGAACTCGATTTCCTTATCGTGGAGGCTGAGGCTGCCAGCCACACGTCGTTCCAACGTCATGGCGAGATTGTTTACTTAGATGTTGAACAATGTTTTACTCCACACCCGAGTGAAGAATTCTCTGCTTTTGCTGCCAATATTAGTTCCACATTTGTTTTTTGTACACAATGCTTTAATGATATCATAAACTCTCACCCTCAGTTCCTCTCTCTCTCTCTAATAATAATAATATATGCCATTTAGCAGACGCTTTTATCCAAAGCGACTTACAGTAGTGAATGCATACATTTTTCACTATATGTGGTCCCAGTGGGGACCTCTCTCCCTCTGTCTCCCTCTCTCTCCCTCTCTCTCAGTCTCCCTCTCTCTGTCTCCCTCTGTCTCCCTCTGTCTCCCTCTCTCTCTCCCTCCGTCTCCCTCTCTCTCCCTCTCTCAGTCTCCCTCTCTCTGTCTCCGTCTCTCTCTCCCTCTCTCGGTCTCTCTCTGTCTCTCTCTGTCTCTCTCTGTCTCTCTCTGTCCATCTCCCCCTTTCTCTCTCTCTCTCTCTCTCTCTCTCTCTCTCCGTCTCTCTCTCTCCCTCTCCCCCATTCTCTCTCCCTCTCTCCCTCTCCGTGGTAGCCAGGTATGTGACAGCGACCAGGCAGTCTGAAAGGCCCCAGGACCCTTCCGACTCCTCTTTAATGAATTTCCCCTCCCGTTATTTGATGGCGTCCACGATGTTTATCTCCAGTGAGTGCAGTTCACATGACTCACAGGACCCTCAGGTTCCTGTCACCTAGCAACAGCTTTCTTTCCCACTTCAAATGTAGCGTCTCCCTGGCAGCCATTAGAGTACTGTGAGAGGGTTTCAGCCGGTGAAAAACACCACACTGCACGTCTGCAGTGGACGCTTTTTCACACCCCTCCACAGCACTCTTGACAGAACCGTGTTCTGAATCCTATGTGCAAAAAAACTTTTTTTAACAAGTCAGCTACAGTTCTTCCCTGAGTATATTAAACTTTCTCGGTGGGCACAGAACATACCCACAGAATCTATGAATCAGTCTTGTTGGTGGCAGTGAATCAATAAGTCTAGCAAATCGCTTGCCCTGTCGTTTGTTTTCAAATACCTACTTACACTTTCCTGAAAACTTTCAAACAATCCCAGTCTCCTTATATATGTGTTAAGATATTTGTAATAAAACTTTAAAAAATTTATACAGCAGGGTCCAAGGTCCTCTTTAAGAATACGTAAGGGGTGGCAGATAGCGTAGCAGTCTAACACACCATATTTTGGTCGGTTCGATATGGTGCGCTGCCTGTCAGGGACGCGGTTCGAAAGACATCTCTACCAGACTGGCCCTGGTCATCAGCCCTGAATGGGGGCGGTGATTGGCTGTCCGCCCCAGTGGAGGGGGGAGGGTGAGTTGGCACGAGTTGGCTACCAAATTGGGAGAAACAAACGGGAAACAATCTGAAACAAATTGTGCCAGTCATAGTGGCACAGGCCTACACTTGACCTCAAGGCCCGAAAGCGACACGAGACAGCTAGGAGAGTAACCTTCAACCTACATCCCCGTAATCCTTCTGATCTTTCTGAAGTAGCGTTAAAAAAAGTTATTCGAGCACCAAACGTGCACGTTCCATTCCACTCTCCGTGCCAGTCGAGGTTTTTGGATATCGTTTTGTCGCAGAACCCAGAAGCCAGGCCCCCTTCGCTCTTTGGCCGGCCGCTCTCGCGATCGCCCCGCTCGGGCCAATCATCCGACAGTAGGGGACAATCCGGACCCGCCCCCTCCGTCGCGCGGGTCAGCGGGGAGAGATGGAGGCTTTCGTTACAGTCACGATACGCCAACAAAGCACGCTAGCGCCACCCATCCTCCTGGCATAAAAGGGGGTCACGGATGGGTCACGAATACACGAATACGGCTCGAGTTTCCAGACGAAAACTGCGCGGGGCGCGGTGACACAGATACAACAAGAGGTGCAGTGTGGAGGAGGGAGATCTATTCTTGAGGACGAGGAATCAAGACATTTATCGCATCTCCAGATCTTAGCGCCTCATTTAATGCTGGATATGTTGACAGGCCAGATGGATTATCAGGGCAGTTGAACAAATGTGTACTGTCAGGGTACGCTATAAACGTGCAGTCGATCAGGGCGGGTGATCCTGCCAACAGTGCGGTTGAACTTCCTGTTGCACCGACGCCAAGAGTTCATTATCCTCTTCTGTAGTGACTGCTGCTCAAGCAGACCGATTTAATGCACTTATGTACCTTGTTTTGTACGGTCACTCTAGATATACGAGTGTTTAAAACTCACCCTCTATACCCTCTATTATTACAACTACCCCACTCCCCACAAGCCCGCTGCTGGCCTATCCTGATACCGGTAGTGGCAGGAACAACAAACCGACAAAGGAGTGTAGATGCTTCCCATAGGCTGGATTCTTTAAGTATATATATTGGTGTCTTGGAAGATGTTTTAATGTAGTGTATTGTCATATGTGTGTCAATGTAACTTTTAAATGCTGTTCTGCTGCCTTTCTTGGCCAGGTCTCTCTTGAAAAAGAGATTGTATCTCAATGGGCTTTTTTTCTTGGTTAAATAAAGGTTTAAAAAAATTAAAACGCCTCCTCTGAGACGGAACTCGCTAATTGCCAACCGTGATTCCGATACAGCCAGAAAAGTTTTCTGCAGTGAGCTCATGCAGGCTTCCCAGACAGCCAATTTCCGCCCCCTAGCAGTGCTCCCGGCTAGAGCCGGACTGGTGCAGCCAGGGAATCGAACCCCGGTCGTAGTGGAAAACATGCATCCCGGTCAGATGCCTTTACCGTTACACCACCCGGGAGGCCCCTATTCATACCTCATTTGAATGTTCTTGTGCCTTCCACTGACAAACATCCTAGAGAGCACTGCATGGTGCCAAACAGCACCCCCCAGCCGTATCGATATCCATTATATAACGAGGGATGCTCGTGCCATATCACTTTAATAAATGACAGATGCATCTTTCAGACATGCAGCATGTGCATTAAACTGCCTGGCTCTCCCTCTCCACTGGTTGTGCTTGCCATTTGTGGCGGGTGCCCGGAGATGGAATAAATTGGCTCTCATATTTTCACCGCAGCTCAAATTCTTCATCTGCGTTCTGTGTTCTTGGCTTGAGGCTTGCATGTTTTATATACTTTTCCACTACAATGTTCTTTAATCATAACCTAAAAAAACGTCTCTGTCGTAGCTTCCCAA
This sequence comes from Aldrovandia affinis, assembly GCA_029706075.1. Taxonomy (NCBI): domain Eukaryota; kingdom Metazoa; phylum Chordata; class Actinopteri; order Notacanthiformes; family Halosauridae; genus Aldrovandia; species Aldrovandia affinis. The sequence continues at coordinate 409,428 of JAINUG010000156.1, read as the reverse complement.
CCTTCTAACTATGTTTTAATTTCAGGTTCTCCCCCCCCAGGGTCCACAGTGTTAAAATCGCAAATCTCCACTTCCCAAATTTCCAAACTCCTCCCCTCTCCCTTTTGTGAGAGGCTTTTGGGGTCCCGGGGCTGAAACTGGACAGCAGACAGGAGATTATCAGAATGAATTCCGTCCATTTGTGACCCGTCACGCTCCGTGGAGCTATGGGAGAGTGCTTTTGTTGCTCGGGGAAAAGGAGGGAAAACCAGAGACAGCCCCCACAGCCTCGGAGGACAAAGGAGGTGGAGAGAGCTGTCCACCTCTCCGTTGTCTCGTTTCGGCAGCTTGAGCTAGGCTTTCAGGGCTCCAGACATTGGCCAAAAAAATAAATAAAACTGCCCAGCAAACACTACCTCTCAGAGAGACAGGCAGAGAGACCCTCGTTTCACCCCGCCCTTCCTGCACTCCCAGAACGGCTGAGTGGACACAAATCGAGGCGCTCTGCGCTCTCCCGTTCTCAGTTACCGTGGGGCACAAAGTGAGCAATAAGCACATCTGGTTCACAGGAGGCCACGGGAAGCGGATCGAACCGTCATGCTTAGAGCAGCAATCACACACAGAGCTCCCGTTCTCCCCCAGCCTCGCACACGTTCCTGCCCTCGTCACGACAACGCACGCGGCCTGAGGAAGACCGAGGTCCAAACGCAAGGCCTGGACCGGAGGGCAGGTACAATCAAATCAAATCAAATTCATTTGTATAGCGCTTTTCACAAATGCATTGTCACAAAACGCTTAACAAAAGGGAACCCAGGTCTAGACCATCCCCCCCAAAGCAAGCCTAAGGTGACAGTGGCAAGGAAAAACTCCCTTGACAGGGAGAAACGTTGGGAGGAACCAGACTAAAAGGAGGGGGAGGAGCCCATCCTCTTCTGGCCGGCACAGGGTGTGTCCAAAAAAGACCATATCATGGTCAGTCCAAAGGTGATGCAGAGCTGGACAGGGTATCTGACGCAGGACAATCTTGCATAAGCCACTGCTTTCTGGGCTTGTTTTGAGCGCTTTTCAAGCAATCGTTACCAGCTTGTGTGCCCCACAAAACAAATCAATAAACTCGTTTTTTGCATGACTTAACTTTGCTCTCTCCTCTTTTTAGTCTACCCTGCTCAAAGACAGGACGGTTTCCCTGCAGGACGATAAGAGCGCTGCACCTCTGCTCCTCCCAGTGGGCTCCAGGGTTAGGCTCTTACTGGGGCCCGTAGGGGAGGGCGTACAGGTCTGGGGAACAGATGGAGGTGCGAATGTGGTGTGTCAGCCTCAATGTGCCAGCTCGGATGGAGACAGATGGACGGGATGGCGGCCGGACGCTTGGCCAAACTGCACGCCGGATGTTCTCGTCTGGTCTCAGCGGAGGTACAGATTGGATTGCGCCCATCAACCCCCCATTTAGCAAAGCTTCCGCTGAGCTAATACCCCCCCTCCCTCCCTCCCAATTTGTCATCGTTGTGTCCCTACCTTATCTCTGACTTCATCGAATTCCCCGGTTGCCCTCCCCTCACCCACAGCAGGAATGGGAGGGGTTAATGTTCAGATTATGTTCACAAAGCAAAGGCATATGACATGCAGGCATATGACAAAAACGCATAACTTTTTCTTATCAGATTCTCAATATTTCCTTATTATTAGAATGTATGTATGTATACAGTATATCAGTATATCAGTATATATGGTTCTGTGTGGCTCAATATGTAGAGCATGATGTTGACAACGCTTAGGTTGTGGGTTCGATTCCCACCGGGACCACGTATACTGAAAAATGTATGCATTCATTACTGTAAGTGGCTTTGGATAAAAGCGTCTGCTAAATGGCATATATTATATATTTATTAGTATATATGGGTTTTAACATCATGCATTCTGTGACAGGAGCAATTGAGGGGAAGGTACATTGAGGACAGGCATGAGAGCAAACCCAATATCCCACTCCTCCACACACCAGGTCTCCAATCATAACACACAGCTCCAGACTGTTTACTTCAACAAAACGCTAAGTTCACCAAACAGCCGTAAGCCCGTGACTGAGATATCAGTTCGCCAGCAAACAGGGGGCGTGACCAGCTGTCACAGTGAATACTCACGTCCCTTAGCTCCCGGTCTGACCCCCTTCCACTAACACTCTGCACTCGATCTCTCCCAAATCACATCCCAAGTGGTGCTTTGAGCTTCGGCGAGAGGCCCCATCTGTGACCCTCTGGAAACAACGGGCCACCATAATGTTCAAGATGACAGCCGGTACTGTCAGCCTGACACATGGCCACAGTCCAGGCTTCACATATGATAACATGTGACAGCAAGTTTGTAAAGGGTTTTAAGAGACAACAGTCAAAATAGGTAGAGTATGGCATTGACAACACTTAGGTTGTGGGTTCGATTCCCACTGGGACCACATATACTGAAAAATGTATGCATTCACTTACTGTAAGTGGCTTTGGATAAAAGCGTCTGCTAAATGGCATATATTATATATTTATTAGTATATATGGGTTTTAACATCATGCATTCTGTGACAGGAGCAATTGAGGGGAAGGTACAATGAGGACAGGCATGAGAGCAAACCCAATATCGCACTCTTCCACACACCAGGTCTCCAATCATAACACACAGCTCCAGACTGTTTACTTCAACAAAACGCTAAGTTCACCAAACAGCCGTAAGCCCGTGACTGAGATATCAGTTCGCCAGCAAACAGGGGGCGTGACCAGCTGTCACAGTGAATACTCACGTCCCTTAGCTCCCAGTCTGACCCCCTTCCACTAACACTCTGCACTCGATCTCTCCCAAATCACATCCCAAGTGGTGCTTTGAGCTTCGGCGAGAGGCCCCATCTGTGACCCTCTGGAAACAACGGGCCACCATAATGTTCAAGATGACAGCCGGTACTGTCAGGCTGACACATGGCCACAGTCCAGGCTTCACATATGATAACATGTGACAGCAAGTTTGTAAAGGGTTTTAAGAGACAACAGTCAAAATAGGTAGAGTATGGCATTGGCAACACTTAGGTTGTGGGTTCGATTCCCATTGGGACCACATATACTGAAAAATGTATGCATTCACTACTGTAAGTCGCTTTGGATAAAAGCGTCTGCTAAATGGCATATATTATATTGAAATGTGCACATGCACACATTATGTATAATATGCATGTACAGCATGTGAATGTATAATATCGATGATGTTAGATATTTTCATTACGATATACAGTATACGCCCACACACCCGACTCATGCGATTTACCGGATTGTCTGCCAGGCTCATTAAATGCCATTGTTTAATTGGAGATGAACAGCTTGGCGAAACGCCAACCTTTGCTATGATATGATATTTTCCCCAAAACCAGTAACACAAATATTATTTTCAAGTTGAACACTTACTCAAACGGGTGCCTAAAGAAAAAGATAGTTTAATGTTTAAAATAACGTGTCATTTTTGTTGTGTTCTAACACACGTTCTAATGATTTGAAAGTGGGCACAGGTGACAATCCTCGATTGTCTCAAAATTCAAAACGGACTGATGTATTGAGGAACCGAGGTCAATGATCTAACTAACAGGACACAAAATATATTTTGTTTAATTAAATTTAATATAGAAATATTGTGCGCCTAAGCAACAGACAAAAATACACTTTCTATAGATTCACTGGGTTTTGTTATTGAGAAATAATGTGTGCTTTAACAAATACAATCTTGCTTTAATTACACGACAGCTTTGTTTATGTTCATAATATTAGGTTATTAACACAGGTTACATACACAATGTGAACTTGATGTGTCTATGTCACAAATGTTTCTAATTCGAGCCAATGTCTGGTTGATAATGTTTCGTGCAGGAATACCTGGCATCTTCAACCAAACAGAAAAAATCATGCTGTTGGACACCTGCATACCTGGGATGTCACGTTTAGGGGCCGTTTTTTAACATGTTTTTTGTATATTTACAAAATCCCATCTTGTAAATTGCCTTGAAACTGATGGCTGATCTGATGCCACAGATGGCTTCTGTGTGGCTCAGTAGGTAGAGCATGGTGCTGACAACGCTTAGGTTGCGGGTTCAATTCCCACTGGGACCACACTGAAAAATGTATGCATTCACTACTGTAAGTCGCTTACGATAAAAGCGTCTGTTAAATGGCATATATTATATATTATATATATTGATACATGAGCTTTATTATCTGAAAATATGTCGGATGTTCAACACCAACAGACCCATATTGTGCTTTCATGAATACAGAATGAGAAAGTCTCTCCAGTATCATATTTATGCCCAAATATACAAATAGAAATGAATAATAAGTCTTGTAAAAATATTACCATGTCCTGACTTATATAGAATAGAATATTCTTTATTTGCCACGTTACACAAGTTACACACAAGGTCATTGGAATTTGTTTCTTCACATATCTCTCCCAAGAGAGGTCTGAGCCTAGGGTCAGCCATAGTACAGCACCCCTGGAGCAGTTTAGGGGTTCAGTGTCTTGCTCAAGGGAACATCGGCAGTGCCCCAGGAAGTGAACTATCATCCCTCTGGTTTCCAGTTAATTGCTTTTTGGCTTTCCTGGGATTCAAACCAGCAGCCCTCCGCTTGCCAGCCTGTGTCGCTAACCACTGAGCCACTGTACCTACTTATACGCGTGGGCACTGCAGTAAGCGCTAGCGTGATCGCGAGGGCTCGCGTCCAGGTGAGGCCGCCATGACCTCATCGTTTGCCATGACTCATCAATGGGCCCATCGGAGCGCCTGCATCCTGAAATAAGCACATCAGGCCCGCCGGCGATGATCTCATCACCCGCCACAGCCGCCGCCATGGTGTCATGGTATATTGGGTATCCCCCCCCCCCCCAGAGAGGAAACGCTCTCTCCTCCTGTGCCACTCACCTCTATTATTGCATTACGCTGAGCAAATATTTTGGGAATGTTGGCTCTCTCGAGAATTCCCCTGTGATCTGTGTGGGGGGTTGGGGGGGGGGGTGAGGCAACACCACTTACCGCCTGGGAGCCCGTGAATGAAAGCACAACGTAGCCACCGTTCATCATCCCAAACAAACAGCGCTGTTTTTCTGGCGCACCTTTGAGCGGGGCTCTTGACCTGAATTGGCTCCGGCCAAACAAGCGACCATTTCAGTGGACGGCGTGTGACGAAGGTCAGCTTGTACTACGGTCGCCCTCCCTCCCTCCCTCCCTGGGCGATGCTAGAGCAGGTTATGAGCCTCTGCGCATGGCCGAGGGCCACGCTTGGCACGGCCGCGTTCACGGTTCGCACCGGACCACGGGACGCATCGCGGCAACGGAGCCCAGCGGGGCTGCAGGATGAGTCATCCACCAGCCCAAACGCACAGAACCCTCCGAAATTATTCACAGCCTTGGTAAAGGTGAGCAAATAGGGGCTGTATAAAATAAATACAGGTAATGAGCTAGATTTTATGCTCACAAAAATGGGATATTATGTTGTATTATTTTATACTAATACAATTGCGAAGATACTTATTAAACAAAAATTAAAAAAAAAAAAAAAAATTCTACAAAAAATATGTGTCACAATTATTCACACCCCTAATACTCAAATAAAAAATTTTTTAAATCCAACAAGAATACATCTTCATAAACATGTCATCTTCTATAGTGTTTATGAGGAACATACTGGGGGATTCCTCCACACAGAATCATTCAAGATCCTTCAGTCCTTCGGTCTGTTTGTGCCTGTGGACTGCCCTCTTCAATTAAAACCACAAATTCTCGATCTGGTTCAAGTCAGGAGACTGAGATGGCCAGTAATTTTGTGGTCAGTTAACCATTTCTTGGTTGATTTTGAGGTATGCTTGGGTCATGCTTGCTTGTTTCCATGTATAAATGCACATCTTGTGCAGTCATTCTGGAAAAGAGCGTCTGCCAAATGTCATAATGTCAATGTAAATGTTGCTGAAAGTCCCTTTTGCGGCCAAGTTTCAGCTTCCTGGCAGAGGGAACCAGGTTTGTCGGCCAAAATGTCTTGGTACTTGCTGTAGTTCTTGATTCCATTGACCTTAACTAGAGCCCCAGGACCAGTAGATGCAAAACATCCCCATAACATCCAAGGTCCACCAACGTATTTCACCATAGATATGGTGTTCTTTTCAGCATAAGCATCGTGTGCATGGTCAAAAAGCTACATTTTGGTCTCATCTGACCATAACACCCAGTTCTAATCAGAGTTCCAGTGCCAAACTCCAATTGGAATTGAGTGTTATGTGCAGCCGAGACCAAATTTATATAAATCTGGATCCAATACCTTTAGAGGGTAACAGAAACCTTTACTTTGAACTTTTTGGAAGCAAAACACTATTTCCAACAGCATACCTTCATCCCACAAAGCAAATTTCTGTCACATTCACAGGAGTGTTCAATCAACAGCTCCATGAAACCCGATGAAGCCGGACCGGGTCCAGCTGGAAGGAACACCAGCAAGCGCAACGGACCAGGACCAGAAACACAGCACTAGACGTTTGAGTCATTTTGGCATTTAGCAGACGCTCTTATCCAGAGTGACGTACAAGCAGTGCTACAGTACTGTCAGACGTACACACCCTCATTATACATGTCACTGTAAATTAAATCCATTATAGTACTGCACTTGTAATTCTCCCCTGTGTAAAACTACTGTTTCATTTTCCAAGGTGAAAGACGCACAAAAGAAAACATTTAGCAACGATTTCGAAGTATCTATCTTTGTTATACGCGTCACAATATCAAACAAATGCTTTCACTGCACTTGTAACTGTCACCTGTGTCAAAAAAGCTATTTAGTTCAAGACACAAAATAATTAAATGTGAGATTATGGCTAATGGTTCATCCCAACGCTGCAGTCTGTGGATCAATCGTCCAACAACACGAGATTGATATGGGCGAGAACAAACTGCTTAAGTACTTGAGGAGAGCATTCCGGGTTCATGTCTAAAACACCTGGGGTATTAATTTTCCAGATGTGCAGTGATCTCGGACACGGTGTCCTCGTAAACAGCTTTACATCCCCCTGCGCGGTTTGGGTCAAACGCGGGTTCGACAGCGATGCCGTTTCCATCGCGTGGGAGTTCTCCCTCCGCACGCATCGCTCCAGACAAAACAAATTCCCTGGCGCGATGAGGGGACGGGACAGCTGAGCGGGTTACGGCCTCGCCGGGCCGTCCCTTAACGGTCACGCTCCTGTGTGTCCCGTGAGCACTTTTTTATAGTCGCTATTTCACCGCACAGCTCTGAAACTGTCCTTCCAGGTACTCAACTTAATCACAATGTGCTCTGTCCCATCTCAGTCACGGGCTCATGGCCGCTTGGTGAATTCCGCGTTTTGTTGAGGTAAACAGTCAGGAGCTGTGTGTTATGATTGGAGACCTGGTGTGTGGAGGAGTGCGATATTGGGTTTGCTCTCATGCCTGTCCTCAATGTACCTTCCCCTCAATTGCTCCTGTCACAGAATACATGATGTTAAAATACATACTAATATATTTATAATATATATGCCATTAAGCAGACGCTTTTATCCAAAGCGACTTACAGTAATGAATGCATACATTTTTCAGTATATGTGGTCCCAATTGGAATCAAACCCACAACCTAAGTGTTGTCAGCGCCGTGCTCTACCTACTGAGCCACAGAGAACCACCGTGCTGTACTTTAAGTCCCAATTGGGACAAACATTGGGAAACTTGTACATTTGTATTCTCAAATGCAAGTAAAAAGTGCACAACAGTTCAACTGAACAAACACCATCGCCTCAAACTACACTACCCACAGGCTCTTGTGCCTTAAGTGGCACAAACTTGCACAAATCCTGCACAAATCAGAATAGTCAAAAAGTGCTCAACACATAATGCCGGGTAATCCGATTCTTAAAAAGCCCTTTAAAAGCCGTTGTGCAGATGTCCTGTCCCGTGTGGGAGAGTGTGTTTTTGTGGGATACTTTCACAGGCGCTGAACGGTTCCCACAGCTGCTGGGTAACATCTCCCTTTGATTTGGCCGCACTCCCTCAAGGGTTTTTGAGTCTTTCTTTCCAGTTTTATGTGACCGTCTGAAGTCTCAGAGCCCCAGAGAGGAGAGGACACAGGCGAGATATGTGGGAGAGATATAGACAGAGAGAGAGAGAGAGAGCGGGACACAGAGAGAGAGAAAGTGAGAGAAAGTGAGAAGGAGAGCGAGGGAGAGACAGAGTACCAGTCCTCCCTCAGAATTCATGCCCAAATGGCCCCTCCCTCTGTGTAGTCACCTTGGTTCCGGGCAGGAAGAGCTTTAAATCCCTTAAGTCGCACAGGGGGGGGGAGACCACGGACAGCAGAGTTACCGGTTGCATAATCCAACCTCCCCTCCTGAGTTACAGTCTCTCCCCCGGACTAAACAAAGGCTCAACAGGGGGGTTTCGGCCGGGCTCAGACGGCCAACATAACAGGGGGTGTGGGGCCGCCACAGACGCCCCAGCCAAACTTTCACCCCGCCAGGACCCGAGGGACAGAGGATGGCTTTCACGCGTAATCTCATATTGACCACGCAGCGGCCAGCGAACAGAGCTACAGCCCTGCGGTCTCAGACGGATCTCGTTTCAGAGTACGCAAACAGACAGAGCACAGGGCCTGCTATGTTTCGGGTCCCTGGCAGGCCGGCTACTTCTCCACCAGCATGGGGCAACGACAGACGGAGTAGCCGGCCAGTGAACCGAGACGCTAATCGCTAATTCAGAAACACGCACGCAGGGAGGCATGTCGCAACAGCGGTGATGTCATCGCTGCAGCCTCCTCCCGCAGCGTTCTTGGGCATTATTTTATCCGGATATTATCTGCTACTTAACCATTACTTGAAGGTATTACTTCAGTATTTGCAATTTTAACTATTGATTGCCTTGCTATAAAAAGAGCAGATAGAAATGTGAGAAATATTTTGGTTCTGTTTGGTTTGTGGTTTTCCCTCCATAATGCGATGCAGTGAGGCTGGCGAGGGGGGGGGGCAAGGAGGTGCTCTACCCAAACAGGAAGCTTCCCTCCTGCGCTGTCTGGTCCAAACAGGGAGCCATCGCTGAATCTCAGCTACGCGGACACGTGTATGAATAAACCGCCCCCGACGCAAGCAGTCGATATGTTGTTAACAAGGCCACTCCCAGCTCCCCGCCCCCTCCACCCCTCTCCCCCTCTCCCTCCTTTTCCTTAATGAACTGCCCTTCCTGCCTCTCCATTCACAGTCCCCCCCCCCCCCCCCCAGGAGGCCTGTGATTAAGCACACTGGATCTCCATTGCACATTATTTATTTATTAGGTTGCACATACAGTCAGAATGGGCAGCACTTAGGGGGCGCCCATTTACCCCCCCCGCCCCCGCCCTGGCAGCCTCCCCCCCCCCCGTGATCTCACAACCTGAGAATAAGTCCGGGCCTCACAGCCTCCAGTCAGTCTGTCAATAACCGTCCCCAGCTCTGACCCCGCTAGGGCCAAGCCTGGCGCCAAGTCCGGCACGTTCCGCTCCCCCCCTCTCAACACCTCAACCCTGACCTCATCTCCCCTCCCCCCCCCCGTTACTGTGACCTGAACACCCCCCTCCACACACACACACTCACACAAACATAATTATCTCACCGTTTATGTGTCCTCTGCATTAGACGGATTGGTGCTGGCTTACAGATAAGAGAGCGTGGGCTGGAGAGACAGGGGCTCTTCCGGTGTCTTCTCCACAGAATCCTCATTTCTGACCCAGACATGACCCCCCACCTCCCCCTCTCCAGTCCTCCCAACAAATTTTAATTTTAATTAAGAGGGGCCCTCAGAGTTTTAATCCGATTTGTTAAAGTTGATTTACAGTACCGCTTCCTACAACTGTTTTTCTCTTTTTGTGAGTTATTGGATCGGGCATGCTAACCTATTAGCATCGCTAATACAATGCAGGTTACAATGGGATTGTGAAAATTGCTGAACCACGTTAGAAGCAAAGCCACGGAACCAGGAGTGTTTTATTTTATTTTGGTGAATCAACTGTTCAGGAGACGACCGGAGCACAAGCCGTGGTTATGATAGGAATGTCCTGGTTTGCTTTTTTTTTTGTTTATTGGCACCCATTTTTAAATCATGGGACAACCAGGAAACTACCATAACAGCGAGAGTTTCAGTCCAGGGCCACCCAATAGATAAATGCATTGAAACCCACACTCTTCTTAGCTCAGGGGTCCTACACTTTACCTATGGCACAAATTAAAGGACTTATACAAACCATACAGTAGGCTGGCTATATCATAAATGTTGTAGAATATCAATAAAGCAATGCAAAAATGGCATCAAAATTTTTATTCTGCCTCCCGGGTGGCGTAACGGTAAGAGCGTCGGACTGGGATGCATGTTGCCAACTGCGACCGGGGTTCAATTCCCCGGCAGCACTGCAGAGTGCCACTAGGGGGCGGTAACTGGCTGTCCACTCCAGGGAGGGGGGAGGGAAGCCGATATGAGCTTGCTCATAGGAGTGGCTCTGTGTGCTGGAGTTACACTCGACAGCTTGGCAAGTGCCGGCTCAGAGGAGGCAGTACATCACCTTTGTCATTGCCGGTCTCAGGACTACAGCAGCGAGCTCACAATACAAGGGCGGGGGTGGTTGACATGAAAAGAGGGTATAATTGTCTACTAAATCGGGAGAAAATGGGGAAAAATCTGAAACAAAATCAGAAAAAAAAAAAAAAAAAAAAATTGTTCCAGTATCAGCTCTTTCAACCACATTCCAACATCTAGTCTCTAAGGGCAAGATTTATATAACACATGAATATGAGGCTTTTCTAGGTGATCACCAAAATCTTTCAACAAACCATTCAAGCACTTTAAAATAACTGTCACATTGTTATTCTCAAAGATGTTCAAGTACTTAATTATATTTTGAATCATGTGAGGAATTTCAAGGATTTTCAAGTGGGGGGTGTGGGAAGGATTCATTAGCCTTTCATGAGCAAAACTTTAAGGGTCAAATTCACTAAGCAAAGAGTCACTATGTTGCAGCTATTTTTCAGTCACAGATACAGACACATTACCAACCAATTTACTGAGATTGGTTCTAATTACGCAATCAAATAAATGAAACGCCCTCATTCGCAATTGTGCTGTAGGAGACCCCCATAAAAGAAAACCTTTCCTACAACATAATGCGGGAAAAGGTGGTTGGTGGTTCAACCGAGGAAAGAATATTAACACCGATAGAACAGGTGGAACAATCCGTGCAAAATGAACAAGTTGTGGGCGTGAAATGAACAGACACGGCTATACTTGTGATGGGAGAAGGCCACAGAGTGTCTGAAGGTAAAACTGTATTCACGATTCATTCTATACCCTCCTGACCACATACGCCCAATAAGACAATTGTTCAAATTCAGAACTGTATTTTTATACTGACTGCTAGCTGATTGGTTAATATAAATCCTGCTTCCTGTTATAAAATTGTCATATCATATCTGAAAATAAATGAGAAGTTCTAGTAAACAGTAGGTATGCCATCTCTAGCGGTCTGCAGATACAGCTATTCCTGAAAACAAAGCTGTCGTGACATGAACCAGGGTAGTTTGCAACTACAAATCTACAACTCGTACTAAAAACTACAACTAGTTTGTGATTATTTGTTTTTCCATCACTGGAATAGCGCCTAACACCGTGGTCGAACGCATTTGGAGAACTATGTTGTGTCAAAGCTAGGAGTTATTTGCATGTTATTCCCCTCTTCCCCTCCCTGCCCCCAGGGGGAGGGCGGTACTCACCAGGGTACTGCAGGGGGATGTCGATTTTGGGCCCGATGACGTAGTGGCCCTCCTCCAGGCTGTGGGCGGTGACGGTGGTCCATTGCCGGCAGGAGTGCAGGAGGATAACGTCCTGCTCCGTCAACCCCTCCACGTGGTCTCCTGGGGAGAGAATAGGAAGCGTCTGATTATTAACTTTAATCCTTTTTCTTGTTATATACGCCATTTAGCAGATGCTTTTATCCAAAGCGACTTACAGTAGTGAATGCATACATTTTCAGTATATGTGGCCCCAGTGGGGATTGAACCCACAACCTGCTCTACCAACTGAGACACAGTTTAACTGGCCTTTTGTTATACTCTCCTATACTAAAATGTAATGTACTGTATGAATCTGCAACTGTCTTGTGTCAATCATTCACCTGCCAAGGGACTACAGATGAAAACCAGCTCTCGAGCCAACTCTGGCATTGTGCCCATTGACACCTTTTGCGGATATGTTGATTACTATGTGCTGTCCCTTTTAAATAAATTAAATAAATGCATTTTTAAAAAGGTGGACAGGAATGCAGTGCTTGTGTTCATTTCTGTAGAGGTGTGTCACAAGGAGAAACAAAGGCACTCATTCCAAAAAGAAAGAGTAAATTTGCTTTTGGCTCAAATTTGCTTAAAGGTTAGAAGGGCCGATTTTTATTGGTCAACTCTTCGGTTAACGATACTGTTTGATCGTTAATGCAAAATCAGTTGACGGTGTTTTGAATAATATGTCAGTGCATCACAGAGGACATGTAATCCATACTATTGTAGGCAAATGGGCTTAGATTTTTGATACCCAATAAAACATTCTAAAAATAAGCATGCATGTTAAAATATTATTTTTAGAGGCCTCCCGCGTGGTCCAGTGGTTACATGTTCGATGCTGGCCACGGTGACCAGGGTTCAATCCCACCGGCCGCACCAGAGTCGGCTCTGGCTGGGAGCACCACCGGGGACGGTAATTGCCTGTCCGACCCAGGGAGGGGGGAGGGAAGCTGACAGGACGTTCGCTGCGCACAGGAGTGGCTCTGTAGTACCAGTGTTACAGTCAACGGCCTGGCGAGTGCTGTCTCGGAGGAGACGATACTTTGCCTTCGTCACTACCGGACACAGGGCCTACGGCAGTGAACTCCCATTACGAGGGGGGGATTGACTTGAATATAGCGGGTGTAACTGGCTACCAAACTGGGAGAAAATGGGAGAAAATCTGAAACAAAACAAAAAAATATAGATATTATATTTAATGGGAAGTCCGGGGCTGACGGGGCACACCTGATTCGCATTGCATAAGTGATGATATCGGATATAAAAGAGACGCCTTTACTCCAGTCAATCGCAAAGTACCAAGAGAGAAACATGCTGGTGAGTGAGAGAGAGAGAGAGCGAGAGCATTTGTTTTGTGTGATTACCTGGATTTGACTTTGATTACTGGAAAACCCCGCTTGTGTATCGACCCATTGTTTTGTTTGAGGACCTGCACTCTGGATTACGGACAAGAACAGATTACAGACTACATGTTTGCTTCCCTATTTATCCCTCCTGTGTGCATTTCCCCAAATAAACTACTCTTGTTTCCTTATTTACCGTTGTATGCTGATTTTTGTTATTGTTCTTTGGTGGCGCTGAAACCCAATACCCCGGTTCTTGCTACAACAGATTTTTAAAAATCACATCCCTAGTAAGGATGGTCAGAAATGACAGGCTGCCAGAAAACAAGCATTTCTCCAAAAATGTGTCAGATCTGCCACAATGCCGCCATTAGAGGTGACACAGATCGATCGGCTTGACGTCAGGAGTCCCGTTCAGAGGTGGTGATTGGCTATCCGCTCCCAATGGGAAGGGGGGGGCAAGGAAGCCGGCATGAGCTTGCATGTACCAGAAGCTTCTCTGGGCTTGTGGAAGGGGGATAGTTGGATCAATAGAGGGTACAATTGGGCACCAAATTCAGAAAAAAACTGAGGCAAAAATCTGAACCAAAATTTGAAAAAAAAAGAATTGAAAATCAGAAATCAGCTATCGGCTAATATGCTTGTTTAATACCTGTTTTTTTTAGCTGATTTTATTCCATTTGTAATTACGGGACGTGAACTTACCAACACGCATGGTAATGTGGGCAAAGGGAATTTGTACTGTAGCCTACAGTCATTTTAAAGACATTTATTAAATTTTTGAGAAGTGTGCTTCATTGTCATTGTGGAGGCATTGCCATTTCAGCCGCTATTCCAGAGTAAGGAGAACGCATTAACATCTTGGATATATGGGGGCGTACATGCCGGATTATACTGTATGGTACTATTACGGAGCCTACAAAAATAAACTAATCTGTTTGAAAGCTTAACTCTGTGAATAAAAATTTACAAAAGTCCAAGGGTAAAGAAATATATATTACAATTGATTTGATCACATTGATAGCATTATACCGCGGCAGTGTGGTATAATAGTTAGGGAACTGGGCTTGTAACGTTATGGTTGCAGGTTCAACCCCCAGGTGGGACACTGCCGTTGTACCCTTGAGCAAGGTACTTAACCTGAATTGCTTCAGTTAATATCCAGCTGTATAAATGGATTGTAAAGAAATGCTGTGTAAGTCGCTCTGGATAAGACCATCTGCTAAATGCAAATGTAAATGTAATGATGTTCTTTAAGTATAAGAGGTAACATAAGATTTGACCAAGTAGCTTGTAATTGAGTAGGTATTACAAATTATATGTGGGCCTCCAACTACACACCATGTCATTTTAAATATTGGAATCAGCATCGGTAATGGCAGATACTGGTGAGAAAACATCAGGCAATGGAATCGGCCTTGAAGTTCTCCATTGGCGCACCGCTAATTAGCATTCATTGCGTATCTGCCTGACGACTGTGTGACTGTGTGACTAACTGACTGTGTGACTGCGTGACTGTGTGACTCACTATTTTACGTCGTGCCGAAAAAGGCAGCGGAAGTCAATACAGATACGGGAAGTCAGGAGTGATACAGATGAAGTTAAAAACAGCAGTCTGACTGTGTATGCTAACAACAAACAAATACACATTTATTGGAGGTAGTTGGAGTTTTATATGGATTTTATATGGATTGTATTGTATTATATGTATTGAAAATACATAATCTATCTCCAATATATATATTTGTTCGCATATTTGTCGCTCTCCTGTTTTGGCTACACTTCTTGGCATTACATATTTGAACACAGAACCCAGGGAACATGTTTGGTGGGATGTACTGTATGAAGCAGGAGGCAAATGGTCTTGTAAGTTCCAATCAATCACTTTCCAAATGCTTTTTTGGGGGTGCAAAGCAAAACTGTCGGTTCAATTCTCACACTGTCGGGAAAGTGAGAATTGAGTTAAAAATGTCAATACCCTGCATCCAGTAGCCTTAACAGTGAAATGCCCTTGTTTAAGGTTCAGCACTCTGAATACTGAACACAAGTGGTATTATGCGTTAAAGCCCCTCACTTATCCAACTCCATGCAAAATATATTTATTTGATATAATATAGTAATTACTACACAGGATACCAATTATCAATTAAATCACAGGATTTGTTGACAGGCAAAGCAATCTGATGGACAATCCTTCTCAAAACCAAAGAATATCCAAAGCGACTTACAGTAGTGAATGCACATTTTTCAGTACATGTGGTCCCAGTGGGAATCAAACCCACAACCTAAGCATGTCAGCGCCATGCTCTACCTACTGAGCCACACAGAACCATATTTCCAGCCAAGAAAGAAAGCAAAACGAGCCCAAGATATGCAGGAGTGTGTCGAATCAAACCCTACGATTGCCAGACTGAAGGGATGGGGGGTTGGCCCATGCACGATTAACTTACAATTTGGGGAAGGACCCATTTTTACATTTTTATTTTGGGTCAATTACGACCACAAGACCTCTTTTCAAGGTCATCATGCAAATGATCCTCTCATGGTGAGTATCACGGTGACACCAAACATCGATAGGGCCTGGGGAAGCCAGCTTGGTTTATACAGAGATGTGGGTTGAGCTAATATTTGGAGAAGCATAATATGCTCAGGCAAAGAACATCGCCCACCATGTGACAAGGCCAATCGTGACACGTGGACCTCCACTTTTCTCCGGTGCGCCTGATCCATAACTTGTGGTTTGTGACATAGTCCAGTATGGGCCACGCTGGCACCAGACATACACGCCTAAGTACCCTCGTTTCATTCAACGAGCAATAAAGCCTGTCACTGATGACATCAGGGAAACCCACGTTTGTTTATGGGCATTTAGGTTAGGGCCGGGCCATATTCTGTATGCCTGGGCAGGATCATAAAATGCATAGCTAACCGGACAACAAGTATAATAGGTATAAGGGGAATAAAGCACTCAAAGCTGTGCATTCTCAGGATATATACGCACTTCTGGGGTGGGAACAGCTCTTAAGCCTCGTGCTGCAGCACCACCCCAAGCGTGCGTATATATCCTGAGAACACACAGCTGGTCGTGGTCTGTTCCTTACATGTAACTCACGATGTACAAATCATACATGTAAACCTCTTGTGGAAACACAAGAACATGTTCAAGAACGAAAAGCCTATATATGACTCACTCAGAAAGTTGCCAAAATACTACTTCATTCTGGCATATGGTTGCAAAAGGATGGGAAGTTTCCAGTAATGTCCATATAAGGTTCCATGAGAACTTTGATTTGGGAATTTTGCCCATCAAGAAAAGGATAAAAAAATTATTTTTAACATTATTTTTACAGGTCATCTTAAAATACAGAGCTGGAGTCTGTATTTGCTATATCTATTTATTCTGGCTTAAGTGGATGAATGGATTTGCTCCCCCTATTGGTGATGCAGCATCGTGCATGCTCAGCTCATGCTTCTATGGGACATGATTGTCAAGAAAACATTTAGTCAGAGCATCCTATCTGATATGAGTTTTATTGTTTATTGTTTACGGATCCCCATTAGTCATCACCATAGTGATAGTTGATCAACAACAGTTCGACACAGACACATGCCCCCATAATTTAGGTCAATTGTTAATGGCATAATACTGTTATGATGATGTAGTCAATTTTACTGGATGGTTTATCATTCGATCTAGTAGCTATGCTTACTGTTAATATTGTAGCTAAACTTTGCAAGCATTTATGCATTGTTCAAAGACTAGTTAGCTTTCCCCGATCTGCGCCAGTGTCGGCCGGGGAGTGCCACCAGGGGGCGGTGATTGGCCGTCCGCCCCAGGGAGGGGGAGGGAAGCCACACTGTTCGCTGGGCACAGAAGTGGCTCTGGGGTGCCAGAGTTACGGTCGACAGCATGACGAGTGCCGTCTCGGAGGAGATGATGCTTCTCCTTTGTCACTGCCGGTCACAGGGCTACGGCAGCGAACTACAAGGGAGGGGATTGACCTAAGAATAGCGGGAGTAATTGGCTACAAAATTGGGAGAAAAACAGGAGAAAATCAGAAAACAAATTTTAAGAAAAGACTAGTTAGCTAGCGAGCTAACGTTTGCCATTAATTGGATGTCACAACTTGCAAGTACAATAAAGTTTGAAAAACCTGTTTTCATTTGTATGGAACAGTACATTATGATTATACATTCCCATTCAATTCCCATAATGCCCCATGGAATGTTTCCTGTTTTGTTAATTCCTGGAATTGAGCAACCTTATTCCAGCAGTCCACATTTAACGAGGAGCATGCCGGATAGAGCACAACACAGGGCTTTGAGTCATACCCTGGAGCAGGGTGCTTGTCCTGCACTACTTCAGTCAAGACAGCCAGCTGTATAAATTAATCGAATGGGCATTAGATGAGCCAGCCCAGCACCAGACAAATATCAATACCTGTACGTTTCCATTAAACAACCCCTTCTTGTTTTATAAATTCGGTTATCAAATAAATGCTTTTTGGGCGAGAAGTGTAATACAATGCATTTGCTCTCGTGACAACAACCCGCCTTGTCAGCACCAGCCAGGCGTATGGGTATTAAAAACTGTTGGGAGATTGTTTATCGATTACGCTCAGCTTTCCATTCAGCCACTTCATGTGGCTCAGACTATGGTTTCTGTTAGCCTTTAAACCTAAAGGGGCCACGTCAGGTAATTCAATAAGAGAGTATATGGTTTACCCTTACGCTCACAGAGTACAGAATAAGAATGACTTCTCCTGGGTCATCAAAAGCAGAGCGTTAGTAACATGTAGAACTTCGGATACAGCGTTTCAGAAACCGACATTCAGCCAAACCGCACTCGTTCCATTCCGTGACACGGAATTCTTCGCCCTGCGTAGGAGGGTCCCAGGTGGGTAAACTCTGGCTACCTGAATCTACTGAAGAGGCGTTTGTTCGGCTCCACATAATGCCACACATAATGTAGGCCAGAATATCTGGAAAATTATATTTGTATATAAGTCCCCACTGGGGCCACATATACTGAAAATGTATGTCGCTTTGGATAAAAGCGTCTGCTAAATGGCATATATTATATATTATAGGCCAGAATATCTGTAAAATTATATTTGTATTTCTTCTAAAAAAAAAGTTTTACCAACTGCTGGAATAATGGACATACATAAAACAATAATTGTGTTATCACAAGCACGAGTTGAGAGTTGAGGCAGAGTATTCCACTTTTGAAGTATTTGACATGAACTCTGATTCACTGGACATTTCTGCCTTTTCTGGATTAAAAAAAAAAGAGAACATTAGGCCTCCCACGTGGCCCAGTGGTTACAACGTCCGACACTGGCCATGGAGACCAGGGTTCAACTCCCCGTCTTCCCAGAGTCGGCTCTGGCCGGGAGCGCCACCAGGGGCGGCGATTGACCGCCCCAGAGAGGGGAGGGAAGCCAACATGAGATTCGCTGCGCATAAGAGTGGCCCTGCAGTATACCGAGTTACGGTTGATACTTGGGCGAGTGCCGTCTCGGAAGAGGCGTCAGGTCGCGTGTCGCTACCGGTTGCAGGACTACGGCAGCGAACTCACATTACTAGGGGGGGGATTGACTTAAATAGCGGGTCTAATTGGCTACCAAATTGGGAGAAAATGGGATAAAGATCAGAAACAAAAATTATTTAAAAAAAATTATCAATTCTGCTCATACTGTGCTGCTTGGATACTCTAGATTCACTGGGTGGGAAGGATTTGCAGTCTGTCATACAACCTGGCAAACAAGTAGGCCGGAACAAGAATTTGTCTGCTAATTAAAAAAACGTGTAGGTCATAAGTGAGGGTGGACATTTTTTCCTCAAATCGCACCGTGTCATGTTTTTTTGCAACTGGGAGCAGTCATATGTTTAGTGCTGCAAAGGGAAAGAAAAGGTGTCTAGTGGTGGACTGCAAACCTATTTTATAACTGTGAATCAATCAATCAATATTTATTACGTTTAACACCACTTACAAACAGGATGTCACGCGCCGATACTCACAACAGCCATTCAGGAAGGAATATAAACACAAAACCCATTTGAGCAAACGGACGTGGAAAATGAATCCATGGCCCCTTAAAAGTGGACTGAGCTGAAATCGTGAAGAATCGCTCATTCAGACACTAAGCACAAACGTACGAAGGCCAGCCAGCGCCTGTAAGGGTGACAGGGCGACCTCGACGCTCGGCTCTATCAACGCATTAGCGGACGGTACGCAGTGGCGCCGAGGCCATTTTTCTCATTTTCCAGGAATCCGGGAGGACAGGCAGCTGACTGAGCCACAAACGGAAGCAGTCAGGATTCAGCCACAGACAAGACAAGGAGCCTTTGCCCTCTCTCCACACTTTATCTTTTTATTTTGTGTGTGTGTTTTGTTTGGACTGCCCAGACTGCTGCCTCTCTCCGTTTTATATTCCAGCCACATTGTGAAGGGCTTTGTGAACGGCGCGAATGGCTTTCAAACCACACATCAGTGGTGTCAGCTCGTCAGCGCTGACCATCCCCGACTTTGCAACCTGAAATGCACTAGGGGATTACAGCCTAGTCCTCCGCTAGTGTGACAAGTCAAAGCTGCCTTGTTATTTGGGGTTACCCCCCCCCCCTTCCACCCTTCCACCCTGTGAATGGAGCACTTCCAGCCTGTCTATTTTAATATAATTAATATAATATATGCCATTTAGCAGATGCTTTTTTCCATAGCAACTTACAGTAGTGAATGCATACATTTTTCAGTGTATGTGGTCCCAATGGGAATCAAACCCACAACCTATGCGGTGTCAGTGCAATGCTCTACCAACTGAGCCACACAGAACCACTATTTTACACGTTGCTACAGGAAAGAGCGGGATAGCTGGAGCTGATTGGAGGAACGCATCCCTCAATGACATCACTAAAAAGATTCACAATCATATTATCCTGCACACCAGTTGAAGGTATCCTATGTTTTCTCCAATAATTTACAAAGCTTGTGCAAAAAGTACACAATTCCACTGACGAAGGCAGGTATGCTGGTCTTGGATTCTTTAGCCTCATCTTCATGGAAAAATGTTGAGCGTGGATGAATTTGCAAAAGATTAGTTCACGCTCTAATCATCTATGCACACATTTTTTTAACCTATAGGCTGAGATGAGAGCGCAATGCATTTTGAATTAAAATGCATATTCCTTTTTTGGATTTGTGGCCATGATGAGTTAGGAAAGCAGTGATAGATTTACTGATAATATAAACGATGATTGGCAAACAAAACCCCGCCTAATTAGCTTGTACAACTGTGTTGGGTACGCAAAAGGGTGCCAACAGAACAACACCATTTCACTGATGAAGGCATTATATGTTAACATTTTTATCCGTAGACTTATCTTCACCGAAAACCTTTGACTGTGGTTATTTTATGACTCATTTTCTGCAAATAAAAACGTAGCTCTTATATACACGTTTTGGATCCTGTATTTTTAATAAGGTAGGTGTGAAGAGGTTATAAAATAAACCTCTGAACCTGCTGCTGTGTTTTATCGTTGTCCTGCTGCTGGATGGGGTCGATCACTGAAACATTCACCCTCAACAGCTTTTTACAAATCTATAAATCAATCTGACTTGACCACGCACCTCCCGAATCACAATCATGTGCACAGGCCTAACAGGGCTTGCATTGTTTCGATTTTAACCAATAACTAAAAAACACCACCACCACCACAGCTCAATTTAATCTTTTATGTTTGATTTTTTCCCCTACATTCATGCAAACACCACATTCCAAAACAAAGTACTTTACATTAATAAATAAGATTATGAATGAATGAATGTATGAATGAACGAATGAATGAATGTCACAAAAAATTAAGCAAGTACAGGATTTGACCTTTAGGGGGGCTCAGCCTCCAATGAGAATGTGAGCTGGACACATGCAAAGCACAAGCCCACATTTGTAATTAATTTACTGTGACATTCCCCAAAACAAAAACAGCACAATGGTGGTCGCTCTCAACATTGAAATGCCATTCTCTATCTGTGGTATTTAAAAAAATAGATATTTAGTAAAAATGTTTTTAGAAAAGAATGACTGGGCTGAGATGAAAGACTATGAATATGAAAAAGAGATGAAATTAATATGGTCTAAAGTCACCACTGATCACTGTCTATTTTTATTTTTTATTTTTAAAGCAGTAACCAAACTTTGTGATCATTAATGCACACCAAAAAAATATATACATGTAAAATGCAAGCCCCATCACCAGGGCACACTACACAACATAAAAACACATTAATGAATAAAAGTGGTTGGCTTGACCCTTCCATACCCAGTGCACGAAAACAGAAAAAACGACGAGTCCTGGACTCAAACACAAGCTGTACCCAAACATCCACAGAGCAAGTACATTCAGGCCTTCCCTGTTACATTATCCTACAACAGAGCTCACAGCTGTCTCCCTCTCCACGCATGTGACAGCTCCCCGCATAATACCAGCACAAAGTAAGAGAGCCCAGGGCTGAAATCTATACAGCGTACTTATAACCACACCAAGCTGCGCAGTCAGGGCAACAGGAACCACCTCGAAAATCCATCGATTTCTTTTCTGTTTTAACCCGATGATGCGCCGGCACCGATCTATTTTTAGGTTATAGAATTACGCAGTAACTGCAGGGACTAACCGCTCATCGGCGACCTCGGTTGGTCAGCGAGCAGTTTAAAAGCAGCATGGCGGTGTGTGTGTGTGTGTGTGTGGGTGTGTGTGCAGGGGGAGGGGGAGAGGGGTTTGTATTATTTGATTTTAATAGACGAGACTGCAGTTTTGTGCAGGTTTTCGGTCACCATTTCACGAGGGAAAAACAAACGAGTTTGACCGTTTGCGTCAGTGTCAGAGGCGCTGCGCTGTTCGGCCGTCTCTCAAACGAGCGCTCCAGTGAAAACAAGTGTACGGCTCCCTGCCAAGACCGTTCTTCACGCTGTCGCTGTCGGCCAATCGGAATGCTGCCTGGAACAGCAGTGGCCTGACATTAATTTAAAAGATGTGACAGCGAGGCTGTGTGTGCAGGCCCCAGCCAGCGTCCCTCATCTTGGTGGGTAAATGACGGCTTCTTTATCAGCCAGATAAATTACATTGAACACATTATGCAGATCATTTAAGATGGCAATAATGAGCCGGATGGACATAGTGCCATTCATCCTTTCTGAAGGACTAAATAGTGTTTTATTGGGGGAGGGTGGGGAAGGGGGGTTGTTTACAATGGATGCTGAGGCATAAAATGAGCTTCACTTCAGTGTATTTAGTACAAGGATGTATATAGTAATATTAAAAATGCACGAAATTATGGAAAAGGTTTAAACAACTGTTTTTGTAGCCTTTTTAAAGGATAACTAGGCCATTTATAATTGCAGTCCATTAAACAATAACAGCCAATGAATCTCAGTCCCTCAACAAATTGTTGCACATGCAGTAGCTAGCGTGAGAAATGATGTCGCTCACCAACTTATTGCCGAGCCCTGCACACAGTTATGAGGGGAAAACATCGAGCTGAAGCCCACGGAAGAGCCAGAGCTGATTGGAGGAGCTGAAGACACCTGCGCACTCTCACAGTAAAGAGGGTGCCATCCAGGAGGTGGGTTATGTTCCTTATTTTTAAATGTTTAAGGTGGAAAATTACACAAGTATTTAGACATTCGCAATTATTTCAGTACTCATCCAAAATGAATCCAACCCTAGAGCTGCCTTTCCACCAGCGCATCGATGTCATCCATAAAGGCACTTAATCGCATTGTGTGTGTTTCCTTCAGTCTTTACATTTACATTTTACATTTTTAGCATTTAGCGGACGCTCTTATCCAGAGCGACTTACAAGATGTGCATTAACACATGGTAGGAACAATCATATTTAGTGCACGGGATCAGTGCAGTAATACAGCGATAGACATCATTGCAGGCAGCTGTGTACCATACCTGTAACACTGGGAAGTAAAAGGTTAGTCTTTTTTTTTTTTTTTTTTAAATGACAAGGCAGGGATACATGTACAAGAAGTGTTGAGCAAGTCGGCAGTGGTGATGACAATTGGGTAGATGTACAAAATTCAGTGGTAGTGGAGTCTGAAAAGGTGGGTTTTGAGTCTCTTGCGGAAGATCGCAAGTGATTCCGCAGTCTTGACCGACTGCGGAAGGTCATTCCACCACCGGGGGTCAGGACAGAGAAGAGGCGAGACCGCGAGGAGTGGCTGCCGGGCGCTTGCTCTTTACACGTCACACAAAGGCACCCTGCACATACTTCAAAAACCTCCATCCGATTTCCATTTGCCAGCTCAATCTTCGCAATGAATATTCTGATGTTTTTCAGAGGGCTATAAAAATGTTATTGGTTTTGGCATTTTGACAGAAAATTGTCTGTCTTGCTAGTAATGCTAACACTCAGGCTGACACTTGCGGCTTGGTTGACTGTGGCTCACCATCAGGAACGCTTCAATGCGCTGGTCGCTCAATGACGTGGATGTTTTTGTTGTCGGAGGACGATGAATCCAAGCCACTCTTTTTTGTGAAAATGTTAAAAGCACTTAATGCATTTGGGCAAGGCGAAAAAGCTCAATGGACCTGGCATTGTGGCTTCAAGGTACCCTGATGAAGGCTGCTCAAGCGTAGGTGTGTTTTTGCCTTGCCCAAATGTATCACAGGCTTTTAACATTTCCACAAAAACAGTGCCTTGGATGTTTTGTTGGTGCATTTCACCCTCGGTTACTGATTGCGCTAATGCAGCTATACTTGAGTCTGAGCCGAAAGCTGGCAAATTTTCAAGTTTTTCAACCTCATTTTTTTTTTAAATAGCACCTTTTTGTTTTCGTGCTTTTCCCACAACTGCTTGTTCTGCAGAGTCAGTAATCTCATTTACTTTGTACAATGTACTTTGTAGTGCAACTGTTAACATTGTAGCATACTGTTAACGTTGTAACAATGCTCCACAGTGCTTCTGTTAACGTTGTAACAATGTTGCGCAGTGCTAGGTTACCTCTAACCATGTCCTACAGTTCTGTTAGTGGTAACCAAGGAGATGGCCTTCCCTCCAGAACAACACAGACGCCCCCTCCCGCCCCCCCCTATACTTGGCTGTCTCCTTTATTTGCCGGGCCGTTCTCAAAGAAGGCCAAATACAGTCATAAAAATGGACTCAAAAACCAACAGACACACATTCAACAGCACACAGATCAGCAGCTGCTTCAGGCAACCAGTGGAAGTCTGGCCTGTACTGGGTCTCCTGGAGACGTGGATCGCTGTGGTTCTGTGTGGTTCTGTGTGTCAGTAGGTAGAGCGTGGTTCTGTGTGTCTCAGTAGGTAGAGCGTGGTTCTGTGTGTCTCAGTAGGTAGAGCATGGTTCTGTGTGGCTCAGTAGGTAGAGTGTGGTTCTGTGTGGCTCAGTAGGTAGAGCGTGGTTCTGTGTGTCTCAGTAGGTAGAGCGTGGTTCTGTGTGGCTCAGTAGGCAGAGTGTGGTTCTGTGTGGCTCAGTAGGTAGAGCGTGGTGTTGACAACGCTTAGGTTGTGGGTTTGATTCCCCCTGGGACCACCTATATTTAAAAATGTATGCATTCACTACTGTAAGTCACTTTGGATAAAAGCGTCTGCTAAATGGCATATGTTATCACAGCGGATGTCCCATCAAGGGGCGGGGGTGGGGAGGGGCAACGGCAGGGTTTTAATTGGACAAGTATGAGTTTAATCATCACAAAATTACACTGGAGACAAACATCCACCTAAACAAAGTGAATTACACTTCTTGCGGGATAAGCAACAGCTTTCAAGTGCGGCCCTATTCATTGGCCATTATCCTCGCACTGAACCACTGGACCAGGGCCAGGGAAATCTGGCCGGGAATCAGCGAATCCCAGCCCGGAGTGCTGGCAGCTGATCCCCCAGTACATCACGTCTGATGTCAGGAGAAGCGGTTACTTAGGAACCCGGCGCCTTTCTCAGTCTCGATTTCTTACTGGGTGTCTTTTTTTTTTTTTTTTTTTCACAGGACGCATGAATGTCCTTCAAACAAACGCACGTTTTCGTGCATCAGTGAGAGATTTTTTTTATTTATTTTTGACAGTGTAAAACACAAAGCCCCCCCAAAACACAATGGACTCATCCCAGTCCACAATGGAAACCGTGATCACATGACTAACCCGGGCCTGCGATTCTCAAAAACCACTGTACCAAGAAGGAAACTCAATGGGTGTACAAACTCACTAAGTACCCCACAAGCACCACACAATCACCACACAATCAACACACACACAAACACCACACAAGCACACAACGCAAGCACACCACACACACAGACAGACAGACAGAGACAGACAGACAGACAGACAGAGACAGACAGACAGACAGACACACACACACACACACACACACACACACACACACACACAAACACCACACAAGACACACACACACACAGACAGACAGACAGACACACACACACACACACACACACACACACACACACACACACACACACACACACACACACACACACACACACACACACACACACACACACAAGAACACACACACACACACACACACACAGACACACACACAAGAACACACACACAGAGAACATCCCCCAGAGGATTAGAGGATTTGCAGAGATGGCAGCAACAGTGCAACACGGACAGAGCCCCTGATTCCCCCTCCTCTTCCATATGGATCTGCCAGTGATTATTTTCTGCAGAAGGGCTCTCTGGAGGGGCCTATGGAAATGCTCTATCGATCGGAGGGGGCAGACACGGAGGACAGCCCCATGGAGCAGAAGAAGAAGAAGAAGAAGAGAGCAGAGGAAAGGGAAGAGAAGAAGGAGAAGAAGAAAAAAAGAAAAAACATCAAAACAAAGCCTCCATTGATCTGCCTTTGCAGTTGAAACCAGACACCTTGAGAGAAGCTGCCACACCAGTCGTACAGGGCGGTCCTGAGCTTCCTGTCCTACCCTGTCAGTCAGCCCCGCTCCGCGTCCAGGGCCACGCAAGAGCCCCCCCCCCCCCCCCCCGTCCTCCTCCACACGCCGGAGGGAGCCCTGCCCAAACCTGACTGGAGCCTGCAGCCATGATCTCCCATTGGACGGGACCAGTCACACGGCTCCGGTTAGGGAGGGAGGGGGGAGTGTCTGTCGTACATGGCACAGAGCGCGGGGTGAGGGCGCACGAACGCAGAGAAGTGCCGGCTAGCGTTAAGGGCACAGAGGTTCTGTTCCGCTCTTAACTGGCATCTTACGCCGTGATAAACCAGTGGAGGAATCTACATTCACTCCACTGTGAAAGAGAAAGAGACAAGACAAATCAGTCAAATTTGAAATCAATAAATAAACAATCACAAAAAACTAAAGAGACATGTTCTTTTGGTGACTTTTATGATTGTAAATTTCACTATCCCAAAAGACAAGACCCTTGACTGAAGACAAACCGATGGTCCATCTCTAATCTTGTCTTACAATGTATAGTCAGACACTGCAGCGTTTCTCCAGAGCACTTCCGGTTGCCTGTCATACAGAGACAGAGGAAAACCAGGGGAAAGGGCTCGGCTTCTACACAACCTTATACACCCTCTGCCCCTCACCAGCAAGAGCAGGGTAGGGAAGCATTTCAATTCACATCATATTATAATACTGCATAGCTGCCCCATTCATTCAAATTCAAATTGAACCCCCACACTCTGTCCTGACGTGAACGTCAACTTCCTCAGAACCCTCCAGCTGGGGTCCCAGGGTATAAAGCATGGTAAAGCTGGGTCCAGCTTGTCTCCCAGGGTATAAAGCATGGTAAAGCGGGGGTCCAATATAATTTATTTCCTTAGCATTTCTCATTCATTTTTTGCACTAAGTGCTGTTTAATGTTTAATTGTGAGGGGTCTGTGGCTCTCAGGGTTATGTGGATTGTTGTAAATTTAACAGCCACACTGGGGGGTGATCTCATGTGGCTCAGCCCTTCTGCGGGGCCAATCTGCTACTCCCCCTAACTGGGAGAGACCCCCCCCCCCCCCCAACAAAAAGTGATACCCTGCTTTACCATGCTCTATACCCTGGGACCCCAGCTGGAGGGTTCTGAGGAAGTTGATGTTCACGTCAGGACAGAGTGTGGGGGTTCAATTTGAATTTGAATGAATGGGGCAGCTATGCAATATTATAATATGACGTGAATTGAAATGCTTCCCTACCCTGCTCTTGCTGGTGAGGGGCAGAGGGTGTATAAGGTTGTGTAGAAGCCGAGCCCTTTCCCCTGGTTTTGCTCTGTAATCTCGGTCTCTCCCCCAAACAGTCCTGGGGGAGGGACTCCAGGAACCCTGTAATGAGCAGGACTACCATATGCTGTCAATCACAGACTCACGTGAACCAATCAAGGGACCCAATCATTCAATCATCACTGTGATTGGTTCAAATCTGTAACTAAGCTATTAGTTATTATATAGATGTAACTAAGTTTAATTTATTCATGTGTCCCCCCCCCACCCTCACTAATACATAGCAGAACACGTTAAAAGTATTAAAAGTTATTGATTGCATGATTAAACGCTGAGATAAAACAATACTGAGGATCACCTCAGTCATGAGTTATGAGACATGGTTCAACATTTTACATTTTATGCAAAATATTTGCATTATTACATATTTTAAATTAGCTAAAAAGCTAATGGTCTGTGGTAGCATTTGGCACAGTCATTTAAACCTGGCTGCAGTGTAGTGTAATGGTTAGGGAGCTGGGCTTGTAACTCAGAGGTTGCTGGTTCAATTCCCAGGTGGGGAACTGCTGTTGTACCCTTGAGCAAGGTACTTAACCTGAATTGCTTCAGTAAAAACATATCCAGCTGTATAAATGGATTGTGTGTAAAGAAATGTAAACTGTGTAAGTTGCTCTGGATAAGAGCGTCAGCTAAAAAAAATGTTATCACATCTGATAAAATAACTCATTTAATCTTCATTCATTTCAGGGAAAGTGATGAGTCACAGGTAACACACCATAGCCAAGGCCATTCTGGGGTTCGTGAGGTTTCCCTGATCCCGTCACTACCCAAAACCAGCCAGCTTGTTCCCATCATGCCCCTCTCACCATGGCAACCGCTCACACAGTCTGACGCATCCCATAATTACACCTTGGGGGTGATTAAACTGCCATGGAGCTGGCCCTTCTTTACCGCTATGTGACTAACCACTTTGGCCGACTCATGAGTGTGTGGGGGCAGCGGGTTTGACCACGGCGGATTGCGGGTTTGAATCCACATGGCTGTACCCTCAAGCGAAAGGTCATCGGAATGGCTTCAGTACATGACATGTATCCAAACAGTACAAGTTGGCCTGTCAGTCTATCAGTCAATTGATATCTTAAGCATTGGTGACAACCAAGTTCAATATGATCCATTAATATGCTTTAATGTTCCTCCTTCAATGAGCTAGTCACTCCGGCTTACTTATAGCACACACATATGCACGCACACACACACACACACACACACACAAAGTTCCTTTGAGGAGCACTATTGCACAATGCTTATTCTAGAACATTCCGTAACATTCTAGTTGATTCTAATTGATGACATCATAAAGGGCTGCTAATGGAATCCTCAAACTGTAAAATTCTGGAATAAAATGCTATGATGATAGAACGCCACATGTCTGAAATAGTGGAAACTGTCACTCCCCCCCCTCCCCAAATGCACACCATCATAAAAGCTGCATTAAAAAATATATTGTCTTAATTCTGTACAAATGTTTATTATTATGATTTTTTTTTTTTATTGTTTTAAAGTTAATAAATGAAGTCGTTATCGAGTACTTGAGTATTCATGCCCATCCCTAATTAACACCCCATAATAAAAAAAGCATGAACCAATTTCAAATTACTTTAACTTTCTATTTTTTTAATTTAGCCTTGAGAAATCGAATGGACAGAATGGATCTTCTGCACCTTTGGGTTCCAAAGTTTAAGTAAACGTACATAGACGTGTATGTTTACTTAACAACAGTGTGTAATTATGTAATCTTAACAGAGCAGCATACATCAAATGTCAACCCCTGTATAGCCAAAAGATAACGCCACACACTCCTCTACAGGGTTGCAAAATTCTAGGAATTTACTAAACAGTAAATTTGCAGTTTATGGGAATTGAATGGGAATTCATAATCATACAACAAAGGCTTTTCAAACTTTACCAAAAATGATTATTTTGAAATCTATAGTATATATATATTTTAGTTGTAGCATCCAATTAATGACAAGACTTATCTAGCTAACTAACTCATCTTTGAGCAATGCACAAATACTTGAAAAGTTTAGCTACAATACTAGAAGCAAGCATAGCTACTGCTTTGAGTTATCAACCATCTATTCAGTAAAATGTTGACATTATCATTACCACCCTATTATACCATTAACAATTTCCCCAAATTACAATGCCATGTGTCTGTGTCAAACTGTGGATGACCGTCCCAATTGTAGCATGTCCCTGTCATCAATCAATCAAGTGGGAACACATCCTTCATCCACCTTGTCAGGAGGACAATCTTTCAGACACACAGAACTTTGTGATTATAAAAACAAACAAAGCCAGATGAAGTAAAGATATATCAAACGCATTATTTAAGACTCCCGCTAGAAATGTATGACTCAGTTAGTTATTTTAAGATGAGCTGTAAAAACAATTATAACACAAATACCATTTTATATGCTTTTCTTGATGGGCAAAATTCCCAAGGCAAAGTTCCCATGGCAATCTACCTGCAATTTAATGGCAACTTTCCAACTTTGCAACCATACACCAGTGTAGTAAAACGTGCATTTTAATCGTTTTTGTGTCGTTTGACACAGAAACAGATTACAGTAAGCGGTTACTCATTTCCTGCGCTAGTCGCAGTTCACGTTGAGCTAATTGATTAGTAATTCTTTGCTCATACACCGACTGTTGCTCCACTTTCTTTTTTTAACTTCTCCAAGTATCTGGCACAGGAACTGACATAGTCACGGGACTTACTGAAGTTACTCTGAATAACAATGACTGGAATTGAGAATGGAAAACGATCAGTAAATCAGGTTTGAAATTGGATATTACAGATTTTTGAATATACTCTTGCGACATATTCCGATTGTTTCCCTCCAGGGCGGGCGGCCTTAGAGTGTTGTTCCTGTTCCCCCAAATGCTTCCCCCAGTAAACATCAATTAACATTACAATTTCCCGAGAACATATGTATTATAATTGAAAATCTGCCAAAACTAGCAGGACAAACAGTCATTTATAATGAAATATCGTCTGAACTGACAGTCGGGAGCAGGGCAAGTTTATAATTTATCAGTTGGTTATCTAAACATTAATCTGCTCAGATCTGAAATGTAAACCGAAGAAGTTGGAGAGTAACTCAAGAGCGTGCCTGTATGCTGGGCGTGTCTCCACACCTCGGTGGCATGTGTGACATATGACCAGTCAAACCCGGGGCCCAGCGTCGCCCCCGAGAGCTTCTTGGGAAATGTGACGGGTAAAAACAAACCCAACATGCCTGTGTGAAAGACCCTGCGGAGTGAGCCACTTAATTATTTTTGTGGTTTTGTCTGGAAAGTGAAGTTTCACTGCCACTGCACCCCCCCCCCCCACTGCGCCGTATACCCACTGACCTTTGTCTGCAGTCTAATAATACACAATGACTTGTGTGAGTGAAATACTTTTACGCGCACAACAAGTGGTTTCCTCTTTTCTGGCAGCGGACCAGAACTCCACAGGGACTATCACACACACAAAAACAAAACTAAAGTTAAAAGGTATGGTACGCAGCTGCCAACAATTATGTCTATCGGTGCATTACTGCACTGATCTCGTGCGCAAACTACGATTGTTCTTGCTATGTATTAATCTTGGATAAGAGCATCTGCTAAATGCTTAAAATGTAAAAAGTTAAGTTAAAAGGTCTGGTAAGGCTTTGGACAGGCTAGTGTCGGCCTTGGCTGCCCTTTGTCCTGCGATCAATTAGCACAGGTGATTCTATACAGCTCATTGATCGGGACTGTGAGGATCTGAACGTCAGCCGTTCCTTCACTCTCATTTAAAGTCAAACAAATCGTTTGCTCGGGTACTTAGCGAGGACGCGCCGTTTAAACGTCAAGCACTGGCGTGTTTCTACTCAAACAACCACTTAGGCGACCACCGCTACCCTCTGCTACAGTGCTCCAGATCTCACTGGGTTCGTCCAAACACGTCCATTTATATTCGGCTGGCACGCTCAAGGATACGGCATGTTTCAAAAATAAACACCAAAATCGTTGTGGAGAGGTGAAGCCGCGCCAACCGGATATTTGTTATGGTCTGTGTTATGGTATGGATACTGATGATGGTCATTTGACCGAAACGTCTGTCTCTTTGTCTTTTGTCGATTAAAAGACTTTAAATTAAACATCGAGCCTTCGCCTCCTTTGGGATATTCCCTTTTCTACACACAGTGTGCGGGTTCCACCTTCATTCATTTAAAAATAAACACCAAAAATCCCACCGCCTACTAATGACCTAGCGTCGGACAGGTAAAATGGTGAAGCAACTATGAACAACAATATCGCTGCAACGAATCCAGCTCAGGTTCTTGTTCTTAGTGCAACGATATGACCCGCGATCCTGATCACATCCTGACCGTACAGAGTGCCGGCTGTGGCCATGAGTCACATGGAGCGGTGCGTAATTGCCCAATGCATCGGCCAGACAGGAAGGGTTTCACCTGACTCACTGCACCAACTCCTATTATTAAATACCAATTCCGGACATGACTACAACAAATAAACAAACAATAACATGTGTACATGTATTTACATGTTTAGCAGACAGCCCTTATCCAAGGCGACTGGTATGGCTCTGCATACACATTGTTACACCTGGATATTTACTGAAGCAATTCAGGTTAGGTAGCTCATTCACCAGTGCTGCCGTGACACGGACACCCCACTCTGGACATGAACCTGCAAACCACTGGTTAAAAGCCCAGATTCAAAGCGAGGCTTCGTGAACCCCAAAATGGGTGGAGGTACTGTGTTCCAACAGAAAATCACTGTTGTGACACAGCGCTTCATTGGCTCCTACAAGACACGCCCACTGTGGTTCTTCAAGTCACAGGCCTCCAACTCTACCACCAGGCTCCACCCACTCTCACTACGCCACACCGCTGTCCTGTCCTGTCCTATTTCTGTCCTAGTCCTTGATCTCCCTTGGCGGGATTGTTGACCCGTCTGCAATAAGCCGATGACGGATTCATTAATAATTGACTCTGGCCCTGGACAAGTTACCACACAGAGGGAACACGCATGATGTAAGGTTTAGAGGGGTTGTTGTTCCACAGGAAGGAAGAGGCCCCCCCATTTGAGTAAACGTGGATGGCGGCAAAGGTGTGCAACGCACGTGTCGTGTTGAGGATCGCCTTTAAGACGAGCGTAAGAAAATAATTATTTGGCCGACAACTGCGCCATACAGTTAATGCACAATGCTGGGGGTTATTCCAAAATAAATCTCAATATCAGACCGATTACATGCACCGTGCACATCTGAGGAATGCTTCCAAGCACAAGAATGTGGGTCAATTTATTTGACCCATATTCTCCTTGACAGTTTGCACGGCCTTATCTAATGAGAAGAGGGGGCATTTTACGCACTGCGGACTGAAGAGGAAAGCACAACAGAGACAAAAGAATAAAACCCCACATCTACCCCCCCCCCCCCGCCCCCGCCCCCACCCCCGGAGGACTGAGACCGTAGAAAGCACGGGTCCGTTATTTCGGCCCGGTACCAAGGGCTGCAACCTCTCCCGAATCACGGAGAAGAATCTAGCCGCCGAGAAAACACATTCCATGTATTTATTCAACGGCTGAATAGAAGCCCTAGCGCTGCCTCCGAACCCAAGACTCGGCATTATAGCGAGCAACAATTAGAGCATTCATTCTGGGGATCCGACCAAGCCTCCGAGCCAGGACAGTAAAACAAGAAGTGCGAAGAGCAGTCGTGTAAGTGAGTGGAGACGATTGCACACAAAATAAAATGGGGTGGGGGGGGGGGACTGAACGCCGGCTTATCCCATCCGCCGAGAACAGCACGCTATCCATCCTTCAAACGGGGCTCTCGATCTTCTCTTCGTGTCAGCATGCGACGGCGAGACAATTAACACCTGCGCTCCAAGACGTTGCCGCCGGGGCGGGAGGGGTCCCTCCACCAAGGGTCAAACTTGAGGCAGCGTGGCAGAACGTAGGACGGTGGTCACGATCGCGGCCTGCAGTCCGCTCAGAAAAAGCCCTGCTAGAAGTCAAGCGGCGGACGGTGTGCAGACCGAGTGTGTGGCACAGACAGCGCTCACGCTCAAAACCGGATTCATATTTTCCATGACGTTCTAATGATAAATGCTAATCTGCTAAAAGGCATATATACTGTATATGTATGTATAAATGTTGATTTTCAAATATTTATTTTTGGTGCAATAGTCAGGACTACTTTGGGCTATAGTTCTACTTTTGTGAGAACTACATACTTTGTGTCTACAGAGGTGCAAGCTTCACTGTCTTTTGGTAAATGACTTTTGGTAGTGGAATTAATGTACAAAACCTGTAAGCTGTCCAATTAGTTACAGTAGCATTAACAGCAAACTGAAATGTTAAGACTTGGTAGTAAGTAACATCATGTTAGTGAGTTAGCAAGAAAGATCTATACGGTTAGTTCACTGTAGGTTTCTTTACTGTTATTATTTGGGACATTTTGTCCTGACTTTTCAAAGACACTTGGATATTTGAGTGTTTGACTTTTCAGGATGACAATATTTGCAATAACTTTCAAGGACTGTGAGAACCCTGTGATGAGCTTCCCTCCTCTTCCTCCTCTTCCTCCTGGCAGTCTGCTTCCAGGTAATAAAACTTTCATGGCTGCAGGTGACCTCATTCGATTTTCGGTCAAAACCTGACCTCATCACCCCATACAACTGATAATCACGTTCTTCCAGCTTGTTGGCACGCACTGCTGAATCAACACTGAAATCTGCAAATGGCCATTTGATCAACATTCAAGTTCATCTAGCCAGGCCTGTAATTGATTAACACTCGTCTCGCCAATGCACCATCAGAACAGCGTCCCTCTAACTACAGCAGGGGCCAAATCCAGCCCTCTGTCCTGGGCACCAATTCTGAAAAGAATCTGCTAAATTATCTTTCTAACTGCACATTGCATAATAATCCCAGAGTTTAAATTCCCGCACTGGGTGAACATGTGACTTCATTTTGTTTTTGGGGACTGCAACAGGTGATCAAAGTACAACCATCAATATTAACAGAAAGAAAATATTGTAACTGTAACTATTACCCAATGTTCTATGAAGCAATCACAATTATGTGTAAACACAGCTAAACCCAATGTTCTATGGAGCAACCATAATTATGTGTAAACATAGCTATAGTACATGTAGCTGGATAGACAAGTTAGGTATATATATGCACTCAACATTGGCCAGTTAGTTACCTAATGCATTATGAATGTGTACCTTTCTTTCTGTAAATTTTGCCTAATCTAAAATTCCCCTGTGATTGAATTTGTAGCATTTATAAATAATTACAGAAATACATAACACAAACGGTGTTCTTTGGTTGACCTTAAGACCAACTGGCCCTCAGACTGTGGCCAATGAACGTCCTGTACACTTCAAGACCTTCTTGTAATGATTCAAAGACATCACTGTTGGGTTAGTTCACGGGAGATATGCAACCATTGTCAACCTAACTTAAAAATCAATGTCAACACTGTATCAACTGCATGACAACATTAAATCCATGCCTTGGAAGTTAAACAACTCGTTAAACAAAAAACCCAGAGTCCACTGTCTCCCGATGACCTGTGTATGCTGTGGACATGACAAAAATAATACAGTCAGCATATTTCGTTCATATAGTTCCTGCTGTGTGGACCACCAACCAGTCCATTCCCGTGTACCCAAGCTCATGTCAATTGGTACCTCCTCCAATTTAATCAACCACAAATAGAATGACACTGAGGGGAGTTTTTCATACTTTCTTTGACTACAAATTGTTTGTCAACGTGCAATTAAAAGTTTTTCCTCTCCGTTTAGCACAAGTGAGCATCAAAAATCCCAGAATGTCACATATTTTCGAATACTTTGGCTTTGTGCCCCGACAGATGCTTTAAAACGGGATGACTCCTGTAGCTGGGCCTGTCTGAAAGAGTAGCCGAAGTGCTCCCAAAAGCTGGCACTCACAGCTGTCCACCTACGGAGCACCACACTTTCTTTAGGTTATGTTCTAAAAAGGAATATTCTTACAGTTTGTTTTCATTCCGAACTGGCGAATGAAACTAATTAAACTCGAAGCTTCTGAACTCTGATGTTTTGGAACACAAGGGATTTAATCAGCGCGCGCCGATTCATCGGATCAAATTGTGATTCAAACGGCTAGTGTCTTTCAACGTCTGGTTGAAATAAATAATAATCAAAGAAACAAAACTACTCCTACTAGCGGATATATGGCTGTTTGGCCGTAATAATGCATCGGGACTTCTCCACGCTCGCCTATAAGCGATCCGCTCCCGGGCCGTGCATACATAAATACAAACCCCAAATTATAACATTCATCCGTCTATCGAACATGACCCGTATCGCGAAAAGTAGCCAACATGTGCATGCCTGGTGGACTCATGTTTACATCGCGTAATCTTTTCTCAAAGCAATGTAACATCTTTGTTCGCGGAATAATTGTTTAAAAACTTGGA
The DNA here is from genome assembly GCA_029706075.1 of Aldrovandia affinis. Lineage (NCBI taxonomy): Eukaryota > Metazoa > Chordata > Actinopteri > Notacanthiformes > Halosauridae > Aldrovandia > Aldrovandia affinis. The sequence continues at coordinate 373,491 of JAINUG010000156.1, read as the reverse complement.
TGTTTCCTCGGAGTGCGCTTCTTAGTATGCAAGACACTCGGTTGCTGATGACCACATCTCCATATGAATGGCCGCGGATCACTTTTGGAATACAACAGATACTTTGTCACCTTTATTTGCCTGAAATAACCACTTGGTTTTTAGAAAAACAAAAATATGGAATACTAATACATGGGGTTTTTTTACGGTGCAACTATTCACACTGGACGAATTTAAAAAATCAATTGCAAGGCAACAAAACAAGCGAAATTCCTTCCGTTGGGTCTACCCCGACGATGCCTGGACGTTGTTGAGCCGTGTTGCAGTGTGTTGTATCACAGCATGTGTAACGTTTTATACCACGGCAGGACTAAATAAGCCCGAGTGTGCTCGCGAAAGTGCACACACACCCGGTCAAGCACAGCGGCACGGCTCGCGCTCCCACGCAGATCCACGCGTTCGCGACCACGAGGGGGGAGAAAATGCCCCTTTAAGAAAAGTAAACTTGTGCGTTATTCACTTACCTTGGCTCAACCGCACCAGCGTAGGCAATCGAAATTTGCTGACGACCAGATCCAAAGGCAGGGACACGGAGCTCCACGCGATCTCGGAAATGGTTGCAGAAAACTTGTCCATTTTTCCAACATCATAAACGCCTCGGAGTTGTAAGGGCTACGGGCGAGGGGCGAGCGGTCGGCAGCGGCATCAACCGAAGCGCTTTCAGTCTCTTGTGGGGGGCTACTCCACGATTCGCCATGTTGAGACGCGAATGGACTCTCTCCGTGGAGAAAGAGAGAGCCGAGAGAGAGAGGGAGCCGAGAGAGAGAGAGAGAGAGAGAGAGAGAGAGAGAGAGAGTCTTTTCCCTCGGGGACTTTCAATAGCACCACCTACTCTCAGAAACTGTCAACCGAAGCCACCGACTTGTCACAGAGCACCACCCTTCTCTGCAGACAGCAAATCAGCATCTCCGCGATGCCCACTGCGCCGGACAGCTGATAAAAGATCGCTTTTTTCTGTTTTTTTGTTGCACGAATCTCGTGGCGCTACTTGCAGCTCGCCCCCGGAGTGGCCTGCGCAAAAAAAAAACCCACGAAAGAACAAATAATAAAACCCTCAGATCCTCCGTTAGTAAAGCGACCGTGTAGCCTACAGTGTTGTAGTAGTTTCAATACAATAGCTGTTTGTGCATTTGTTTTGCGTTACACATGCGCATGTCATCAACTGTTCGGTATGAATGAGGTTCACGAGCTCCGTAGGGAGGTGCTAAAGAACCGAGATTAACGTTCCCGGAACGTTTGCCGCTACAACGAACGGAAAAGTGAGAATTTGACGAAATATTAAAAAAATATTATGAAAAATATTATAGAAAACAGAGCAAAGGAAACTGACCAGTTTTCAATTAAGATGTAAAGCTTACATGCACTTTGTTGTGCAAAATAAAATGTAACTACGTTTCAGAAATTTGCGATACATGGTAAACATCTGGATTACCAGCAAGAAAATCGGTGTGTGTGTGTTGATTTAAAATCTTAATTAATACAAGTTCTTTTTTTAATGAATAGTTTTTATTTTTATTTTTAGATAGCTAACAACTTATAGTTTGCCAACAGCACAAGCAGCCAACCTGATTGTGACTATGCCATACTGAGTTTAAAGCAAGCCAGTTGGTCAAAGTGTAAAAAATCTTTACAATATGAATAGTAAAAAAATAATAATAAAGGAAATTATGAACAGGAAGTGATTTTGTGTGAAATAATGTGAAACTTTAACTTTGGGCCAGTTGTAGCGTCTTTAGTTGGGAATTAAACCAAATAGACCGCTTGACCACTCAGCTAATTTAGAACTCAAATATTTGTCAGTGTATCTTGGTGCATACTCACACAAACAAGCTAATTTCTCAAGAAAAGGCTTGTAAAACAAAGCTTACAACAAAAGCTTACACAAAAGGTTCTGAATGTATGATTTAATGAGAGAGCTCTTGTACATTATACATATGCATGCTGCTACACAGACATGTTTTGTGGGTCCCCGGCCCAGCCCATATCTACTGCCTTCCTGGTGAATTCACAGACATGCTGTCTGCTGTTGACTTACAGTTGTGAGGACTCTACAGCCCACCAGGTGAACACGTTAAAGCGTCTCAGCTCAGGGGAAACCTGAACCGGGAGACTGGGAACCACGGGAGCGTAAATTAGAAACGTCAAAGCCATTCAGGAACATCTCCCCTGGTAGTGTTCGAGAGAATGTTCCCTCCTCCCCAGAATCTTCCGCAAATCATCCATAAAACATCTTCCTCTTTCTGCAGAACGGCTCCATTTATGACAGACTTTTTTTTGCCGCACATGTCAATGTATTTATACCTCCTGCCAGAGGTCTTCAGAGTCCTCAAAGGTCAGGAAAGTTGTGCATAGCAGAATGTTGCGCCGACATGCTCGGGTTTGACGGGGCAGCCGAGTGGGATGAAGACACGTTTGGGGTTTCCCAGCGCAGCACGTTGAGTCTAATGCGGGGCACAGGCGCGTTCAGGGTCCCGGGCCCGGCACACATCACAGAACGAGGTTCAGACACGTTTGGGGTTCAGGGACCGTCACCCTTCACCTCGCTGCGCCGCTGCCATTGTCACGGAAAACAAAACGGCCCCAGAAGAGCCGCTTCTGCGTGAGTCGTGCATGCGGGAGGGGGCCGGGGAGGGGAACCAGTTCCCAGAAAACCTACAAAGAGAGGGGCACTCAAAGTGTCGTCCCAGTGGACATAATTAACCCTAAATTAGCACAGACACCTCGGCCCCTCCGGGCCGTTTGGGAACGCTCCACTTTGCGTGTTCTCATAAAACCGGGCACACATGTGTCACTATTTTATTTTCTTTGTATTCTTAATCTCATATTTTAATATTTATGACTGTCATTTTAAAACACTGCTAAATGGCATATATGTATAAAACTTTCCCATGTATATTTTTTCACTTTTTTTTTGACAAATGTTTTGTCTTAAATATTTTTTTATTTTAGGTGTAATAAAAACGTTTTATTATTAATTATTATTATTATTATTATTACTATTATTATTTTATAAATGACAAAGGAGAAATGGCCTTGGCTCATTTCCACGAGACTAAAAAGACTGGCTCATTTTTCCCCTGAAAATATGTGTGCACTGGCTTCATTCAAGTGTAAAACAAACATCGTTTTTGACTGAGCCGTACCCTTGTATAGTTGTACAGTGATGGAGGATATATTACATACAGATATTTAAAGCAAATTATAGCAGTATCAGCTAACATGCACACCTAATAACATTTCTCTGCAAAAGCCTAAAGCGGAACACAAGTTTGAACTTTCCAAGGGAACCATGAATGACACTTCCCTGCCAGCAGCTTAGACTTCAATTATTTACATCCCTTTGCTATACAAAAGATTGACACCTGAGATTATATATACACGCACAACATATGGAGCCCTAACAACTCAAAACACTTGCTGCTACCTGAGAGCTAGAGCTCCTAGGTAACATGGCCTTTAAAAAAACATTTTCTTTTTTTATATTGTACTGGAGATAATAATGAATGAGTGGCCATGTTTGTGAATGAGCTGGCCTGTGTGGCCCGCTGGCTGGCCCCCCGTCTCTGAAGCATTGTGTGCTGCTGTTCCTGCCGATCCTTTCATTCGCACCGGCGGGGAAACAATAAGGAAACCGAAGCCTCCGCCACCGCTGTCCCTCGACGCGGACTGCACGGTTACCGAGGCGATAAAGAGGCAAGCGATTCGCAGGCCTGTCGCTAACGGGTACCGTAGAATTCACTCCCTGCCCTGTCCCGACCAGCCCCGCATATATACCTCTCGTGACAACAGTATGCCTGAGCTGTTACCCATCTGTCCCATGACAAACTCCTACTGTGTGCTGACTGAGCGGATGGGATCACCGACCTGTTTTCATTGCTCTGCCTTGGCGCGCATATCATCTCCGTATAGGGCACTGTTGTCGCAAGAAATGCTGCCAGTCTTGACACACTGCCCGAGATAAGTGAGGCTGTAGGGTGTTTGTGGGGGGGGTTCAGAGTTTTCAGCGACAGCATTGATATGCACTAGAGCGTTCCTCTGCGAGACTACGCCAGCAGGGAAATCAATACCCTCCCAGATTAGACTGCGGGTGTTGATTGTTTGCTCGTGAGCCCTCTGTTGAAATATTGACATGGGATTAGTTTGTTTTTTGCCAGGAACTCACCTCGTAGGTCCTCGTGTCTTCTGCGAAGCGACCAGCAGGGGGCGCAGTCTTATCCAGCTCCCTTTAGTTTAGTGGAAGAGAGGGGTGGTTAGGAGGCTTGCCTAACTTTACATTATATTACAGAGGCATTTGGCAGACGCTGCCAGGTGAAAGGTTAAAAACGGAAACTGAAAGGTTAACGCAAGCTACCAATAATTAATGGTTTATGGTGGCTGACAAACCCTGTGTAGATTATGCAGTAAGAAAATAGAAGCAGATGAACAAAACATCAATAGAAACATATTACAAACTATTTTATACTTTGCATGTTTCAGGTTTTTTTTAAAAGAAAACAGTTCCCAAATTTGCTGCAGGTGGTGGAAATGCTAGGTGGGGTCAGGTGAACGATTTTAAGGGGACCAACCAGGTCTCATTTATTAGTAAGGCCTTAAATATAATTCTATATTTATTTTTAAACATGTTTAAGTGTTAACATTTTTGAACGTTGAAATTAATGAGCAGCCATGAACATGAATGTGCAGAATGTACATCTCTACCGATACCTCATAATTACCTCACTTTACACGTCATGTCTTATATGTTCATGTCATGTCTTTTGTATTACATTACATTACATTACAGGCATTTGGTAGACGCTCTTATCCAGAGCGACGTACAACAAAGTGTTAACCGTAGTCAACAACAGTTTAGCTGAAAGCCACCCTAGTGGGAAGTACAGTTCCTAGGTGCTAGGAGCAACCACATAGTTTAACTAGGACCCTGTAGGTAAATCTGTAGCCACAATTCAAAGGTATTACATTGTATGTGCATGTTGTGTTAGATTGTATGTGTATGTCAATGTCTGCCTGTAGTATTGCAAAACAAATTCCCCTGTGGGATAATAAAATACTCTATCTATCTATCATTGTGTGTTTGGTCAAAGTGTTCCTGGCACACAAAAAAAAACCTTACACGTGCGATTTAACGATCAAATTAAACGATTGCTTGCAGTTTCCTTGTGTCTGCTTTCCTTTCATGTGGAACAGTACTATAGTACTGAAAGAGATGACCTTTGGCAGACCATAGGCAAATGGACAATTTTATTGTTTCCCTTTGAAAACGGGTGTTCGTAACGTCAGTGCACGTATCATTCAAAGGACTGGGTGTGACTTGCAGTAGATTGTGTGGCCGGAAGTCGTACACTCCCTCGTTTTCTTTGACCTTTGGCTTGTATTAAGTGAGAGATTTGTTTTGGCTTGGCATTTAGTAAATATTTACCCCTAACACGCACTGGCCTGCACACGTGGAAGACAACTCAGAGGGGAGTATACCAAACCGCCAGTAGAGGGAGACAAAGCACATTTTCAAATGCAAAGTTCTTCAAACCGTAAAAAAATATTGCAATGAAAGAATAGAGCCATACATCGATATAAATATAGCTGTTTTGATGAGCGAGGACAAATATTAGGTGTTTTATGAGTAAATACCTTTAATAAGTTTGTGCTTTTTTTGTTTGGATGTCGGGAAACCCAGAATCCGTTAGGTTGCGTTCCTGTGGTCAAGAGACTTGGCGCCCTCTGCTGGAGACATTTTAAAATTCTGAAGAAACGCACCATCTACATTTTAGGCTAAAATTGACATTTTTGTCCTTTCCTGAAGAACTTCCACTAATAGCAACCTCTCCCAAAAAGATTAATATTTTAAAAAATGGTAATAAAATACAATCATTTTTTTTTTTTATCTGCAGAACATACTTTCCCATATTTTAATCTATTATTTTGAAAGGTTAAAATGGCATGTTGGCAGGTTGGCATTTAACTACTAAAAACAAACAGGAAAAAATCAATGACATTGAATATGAGCAAACACAAACACAAAAAACTATCACCATAAAAATGAGGTACTGTGCATGGACTAAACAATGCCTCTTCTCTATGATTCCATGCTGCGCTCCACTGATGATTTCATTTGATGATTGATGATTTGATCTTTGATTCTACAGTTCAATGAATCAAACAAGGCTTCCCTGCTCAGTCGGCGCTCCAGTGAAGATCCAGGCCCCATAAACTGACGTGTAAGACGCGAGCTACGTTAAATCACCCTGGGGAAGGTCACGAGACAGCTGTTGCATGCAGTGTGGCATTAATTAACTGCCATCACCACTGTTTACATGTCTAAAAATGTAATAATAATCATTTTAAAAAGTAACTTTTCTTTCTCTGTGTTACAGGCATGGTGTGCAGCTGCCAACAATGATGTCTACTACTGTATTACTGCACTGATCTCTTGCACAAACCATGATTAATCTTACCATGTTTAAAAACACACTTTTTGTAAGTCACTCTGGATAAGAGCGTCTACTAAATGCTGTAAATGCAAGGCTTTGTGCTACTACAGCGTGTCTTGGGCTCGCAGTAAAAGTCTTCGGGATTGAGAAGCGGAAGCTCCACTTTGCTTCAGTCAGCTGCCTCTGCAGAGCGAGTCTTGCTTTATGTCATCGGTTGAAATGTAGGTTTGGCTCGACGCCTCGGTATGTGCTCCTTCCCAGAGGATGGGGCCCTTATGATCCTGCTGGGAGACGTCAACATCCATCTGCCTTCTTCCACCTGCTCCTCTCTCTCGGTCCCATTCTGACACGGTCACCCCCCCGCCCCGCCCCGCCCCCCCCGCCCACAGGGCAGGCAATCAGCTGGACCTGGTCTTCCCGAGGGACCGCTCCACCCCCAACCCTAGTCACCCCCCTCCAACTATCTCACCAATACTTTGTATTGTTCGCTCTTCCTCTCCCCTCCTACCCCCCTGGATTCATTCACCCACCTTTCTCTTGACTTTGCTGCTTCCACTTGGGGGACAGTGGCTCAGTGGTTAGCGACAAGGGCTGGCAAGCAGAGAGTTGCTGGTTTGAATCCCAGGAAGGCTAAATTAAAAAACAATTAACTGGAAACCAGAGGGAGGCTAGTTCACTTCCTGGGACACTGCTGAAGTGCCCTTGAGCAAGGCACTGAACCCCTAAACTGCTTCAGGGGTGCTGTACTATGGCTGACCCTGTGCTCAGACCTCTCTGAAGGTGTGTGTGTGTGTGTATATATATATATCTAGGAGAGATATGTAAAAGACAAATTCCAATGACCTTGTGTAACATGGCTAATAAAGTATATTCCTTCCTATTCCTACACTGCTCTCCTCTCTGTCACCCACCATCAGCTCTTCCTGTCCTCTCACCTCCAGCCCCATGTGATCCTCTCCCCTAGTCCGTGACTAACGGATTCACTTCGTAACAACAGAACCAAAACTTTGTTCCGAGGAACGAAAAGGGGAGAAAACTCAACACCTCTGCTGACTTTTCCAGCTACCGAGCTGAGCTCTCCTCTCCCTCTCCTCTCCTCTCCTTCTCCTCTCTCTGCCTTCTCCTCCAGGGTTATTTCTGCCAAGTATTCCTTCTATCAATCAAAAAACTATCAGACCAACACAAACGGTTTTCCACCCACTCTTCTCTCCTCCAGCTCCTTCACGAGAACGCAGGCTGGGCCCTCGAGTTGCAGGTTTGGCAGCCACGCTGCGACAGGCACTGTATTATATTTCCCTTTTCCCCTCCCAGTGATTTCATACAGATACCACTGGAAACAGCCCTCAGGGTAACAGCCAATAAAACCGAAGTGGAGAACGATAGAACTGCTGACTGGGGTAGAAATGCATTCAGCCATTAGCCGAGATAATATCCAACACATAAACGGGTGCTATTTCTGTACCAATTCCTTTGTTGATGGGGAAAAAAATTTAAAAATGTTACCTCCACACGCCAGGCTCACCTCCATTATACCAAATATTTTTCACTACGCCGGGTATGAACGCAGGAATATGATGAAATGCGAATCTAGACACGTCAAATTCAGAATTTTGCTTGACTTCATAATCTGTACATCATACTAAATCCCTCAAATGCACGGTTAATGTGTTTTCTGGGAGTCTGCAGTTTCAACATAAATCGAATACGATTAATCCAATAAAACAATACCTTATGCTTGGGGGACACAGTGTGGTCAATATTCTGTTATGCTCAAAATCTGACCCAATATATAGCCTAGCTGATATAAAAAATATAAATAAATTGATTTGGTCCCCCCCAATGTTGACTCCATGGTTACGGCCTTGGATTAATCCAATAAAACAATACCTTTTGTTTGCGTGGGTGAGTGTGTGGTCAAAAACTGTTTCGCTCCCCGTCTGACTAGGACTCTCTCCAGGTGAGCGGCATTTCATTGATTACACAGATTTCTATACTAACAGGATTACCCGAAGAGGGAGTCATCCAGAGGTAAGCGTAAGATAACTACGGTAAGTAATATACACATAATTCCATATCCTATAGAATGCATCAAACCATAACTAAGGTAAGTGATTAATATAAACATAATTCCATATCCTATAGAATGCATCAAGCCATAACTAAGGTAAGTGATTAATATAAGCATATTGTTTGATACATGTTTACATTCATCTTTTTTAATGTTCTTTTTCCACAGGTTTAACCAAATCAACTTAAAAGTCAATTGTGGCTTCAGTTTTTGTTAGCGGTCACTGGTCAAATTAAGTTGGTAGAGCAAATCAACTGGGGCCACATAAAAAAATGCCAATTGTGGCTAAAACATCAGGGGTGTTTTCCATCGAGGGCCGCGGTCACTGACCAGCTGGTGATTTCGGTTGAAGAAGTGGGCAATTAGTGAAATCACCTGGTGTAGTGCATTGGTTACAACAGAAACCTGCACACACTCGGCCCTCCATGGAATGAGTTTGACACCCCTGGCATATATTATTATATTATCATGCTGGGGAAAATTCGGCACGCACATGAAGAGCGTGCAATGAGGGCCGATCCGTTTCGGGATTTCACGCCAACTTCTGCTCTTAATTATTTAATCAGCCGCAAACACGTACTTTGATTTGACCCCTTTGATACAGTCGGGAGCTACAGCTACAGACTGCAGACACGTATCCTTGGTGAAAATGTTTTAGCGTGGTCCGATATAGGAGGAAACCAAGCAATGGCCTAAACAGCGGTTTAGAACATTAAGACCTGGAGTTGTGCACGCCTGACATACTCACTGTTCTCAGAGCAGGCAGAGAAAGCGACGAGATAAATCAAATGAATTTTAAGACCAGCGAAAGGGCAGAACTAGGGTGACGGCCCTAAAATCTATTCACTGACCTTAAAGTCTCCCGGCTAAACATTTATGTTCACCAATGAACACGCAGCAATGTGCGTATTTGTTTATGAAGTAAACATTTTAAAACGGTTTATTTATTCTCGTGTGGACTTGGTACAGTAAATCTGGATCTCTGGAATGTAGTGGCATGTTGTGCTGCGACTATGATTTGGTGAATTTTTGCAATAAATTATTTAAAAAAATCTTACCTAAAAATCTTCCGATTTCAATTTCTGTGCTACTTTACATGTCGAACCATAGCACAATGACCTCCCGTTCAATGAGTCTGATACCGTTTCATGCGCTGAAACAGCGGCTCCCAAACCTTCCCACATATTAAGAAAATACATCAACATAAAAACACATAAAATGTACACTAATTTATCTTCAAATATACTTAAAATATTACACATGTACAGTACATGCAATCAGCGGTGTTACATTTGTCTGGTGTTAAAGGCAATGGGCCTTCACCTCTCTTTTACACTTTCACCCAAAACCCAAACAGCAACAACACTACACCGTCTATAAATACTGTTTATTTGATGTTTTTAGTCATATCAGCATTTTAAACTAAAACCAACAGACTCCAGTGGACAGAATGGCGGTCCTGGAGAGCAGAACTGGAACCAGTTGGGCGTTCACATGTCTTCTCACTGTACACACAACATGTCTGCTTTGTTGTAATAAAAAGCTTAACCCCCATCCCCCCCCTAAATGTCACTTTTGCACCGTGATTCCCTTACAGTCATGAATAATGGCAGAAAGTGCAGGTATAACAGAAAGAGCAAAGCGCTGTGTGGTTACAGAGACGTGAGCGCCATGCTTCAGGATGCGCTGGTGAAACAGGGGGAGACAAACAAGTACATTATTACCCTTACATCCACCTTTGGTTATTAGAGGACAGTCACACACGCACTCACCAACACACGCACACACGCACTCACACACATGCACTCACTCACCAATACACGAACGCAGGTGCACACGCACTCACCAACACCCGCATTCGCACACCAACACATGAACGCACGTGCACACACGCTCACTAACACACGCACACACGCGCTCACAAATGCCTTGACTACAAGACCAGCGTACAACACACACACACACACACACACACACACACACGCCACACACACACACACACACACACACACACACACCCCCACTCAGGGCAGAAAGCGCTCTGTCACACTAACACAGGCCTGTCTTTAATGAGCAGGGGTCCAATTCTAAACATTACTGACTGTTCCCCGCCCCAGCCCCTTCCCCCTGCCCCTGCCCCTGCCCCTGCCTCTCCTCCTCCCCTGCCCCGCTACTTAACACTCCCCCAGTGTCACACAGGTTGTGAAAGCCCTTTCTCAAGGTGGTATGTTCCATGGCACATTCAATGGAAACCAAATTTAGAACCAAACATGCAACAACTAAAATGAACTCAAAATGCGCTAAATTAACACACACACAGACACACACACATATATATATACACATGTGTGTTTTGGGTGTGTGTGTGTGTGTGTATATGGTCTGCATAGTTGTCAGCATGGTCTTGTTTCTATGCATTTGCTTTCTAAAAAACTAAATAAGTGTTAAAAACAAATACGTGCTGCAAATCTGCTGCAGAGAATCTAGCGTGACCGTCTCATACGCATACTACCTGCTCTGTGAGCACCTACAAATAAAACAGGGTTTGTTATAGTTATAAAAGCAACATGAGCCCAGCAGAAGCACAGCACTACCACATGCAAAACAATTCCCTCCAAATCGGTAATATATGAACCAGAAGATTAAAAAAATAAAAATAAAAAAAACAATAAAAAATAAAAAGATAAACCACAAATCTTTTAACTTAAACAAGCTTGTTTTTTTAATGGATCTGCAAAATTGTTTGAATTTCCAAAGAGAACTATTCAAACTACACCCCCCCTCCCCGACCCCTTGCCCGACATTGAGTAAATTAGTGCAGTTTCTTTTTAAGAGCAACTTGGTAAACTTACAAAAGAGTTTCCCAAACCAAAGAAACTAGCATGCAGGAAATAAGGAGAAAAAAACAGAGAAGAAAAAAACCAGAGAAAAATAAATCATATTGAGGAAAAAAAACAAAACAAACATTCTCTTCGGTCTAACACAAGAAATTCAAACCTTTCTGCACTTCCTTTATTTTTTTAAATTGTATTTTATTTTTTAGTTTAAATCATTGACACTGTCATGGAGAAGCGATAATATTCATAATTTCAAAATAAACTGTCAAATTAATAATAACTGCCGACGCGCCACAGAAGTGGCTCTCTCGCCATGGTTACGCTCCCTCGTGTAAGGCACAGGACAAAAGAAACCCCACCCAGAGAAGTTCCACAGAGACCCCACAGCGACATTCCCTCTGTCACTCTCCCCGCTCCCTGTACAAACTGCAACGACCGAGTACAGTTACACACAACGGAAATCCCACTATTGTACAAAATTGTTAATTCTACGTGTGGTTTGTCACCCCCTCCCGCCCCCGCCCCCATTTCAATTGTGACCAGCTGTTTACGCAGATTCAAAACAAGTCGATTTGAGGTTGATCAGGAGTTTTTAAAATAACCCAAACCATTAAAAAAAAAAAAAAGAAATGTAGTGGTGAGTTGGAGACTATCTGTTTTTCTCATTCTGTATACTTGAAAATAAATGACAAGAAACACGATCTCTTTTTTTAATCTATACACTTTTTTTGAAATAAAAATTATATCGTCAGCAAGCGGTGATGAGTGGAGGAACAGAATGTGGAGGTTTAGGGTTGGAGAGAGAAGGAGAGAGCAAGACAGGTGGAGGAGGTGTTAATCTCAGACAGAAGAGGTGGTGTATTTCCAGAGAAAGGCAGATCATCGGAAGAGAGAGAGAGAGAGAGAGAGAGAGAGAGAGAGAGAGAGAGGGAGGGAGGGAGGGAGGAGATAAGAGCGAGGGAGTGAGTTAATGAGTGCGGGAGGGAGAGCGAGATTGAGGGAGAGAGGGAGGGAGGGAGGGGACGGATGGATGGAGAAGTTGTTCAGCTGCAGCACTTGCTCTTCCACCCTGTGACTCCACTCGCACTGCTGATGTCTACGTTTTCACTGTTGGGTTCTTTCACGGGCGTCTGGAGGAACAAGAGACAGAGAGACAGAGAGACAGAGAGACAGAGAGACAGAGAGACAGAGAGACAGAGAGAGAACCAGGTGAACTTCAATCTAAGCACTTAGATCTAACTATCAAATTCGTTTTTCCACAACTTTTCTGGACCAGCGATCTGTGTGGAGCCAGTCTGTTACAGGTGGTCCCTCAACCACCATGGTACACACTCCACCTCACACACTTTAATGGTCAAATCAAGTAAATATTTTTTTTAACTAAGATTTTTTTTTTTTTTTTTTTTTAAACAAGCACACCCACCTTTCTAAGAATGTCTTCTGCTAACGTGAGGAAGGCCTTCTCGATGTTGATGTTCGCCTTTGCGCTCGTCTCGAAAAACCTAATGCCGTGTTCTCTCGCGATCTGAAAGTGAGCGGAGAGGAGAGGAGAGGAAAGTCAAAGTGTTTTATCTATCAAGTGCACAGTATAACAAGGTCATTCTGAACAATGACATTCTTGGGACATGGCAAGCAACAACTAAGTAGTGACCAATAGCAGAAATATACATAACAGAAAAACAGTAAACATTAAACATTAAACATTTGTAGCAGTTCCAGAACCAGTAAAAAGGGGGAATATAGACAGTAGGAGAGAGGAGAGGAGAGGAGGGGAGAGGAGGTGAACACCGTGGCGATCGGGGGACAGAGCTGGAACAGCACAGGCCCTCAGCTTCACCACAGCGCCGCTCGGGTGCGGGCCAAAGTGGTCGAGGCATGAGGTGTCACGCGGCCTGTGACATCATCACGTGGACACACTCGATCGGTTGCTAAGCACCGGAGGCTGCCAAGGCCAGATCTAAAGACGATACAGGCCAGTGAGAAACGGAGAAGTGGCTGGGCCAGTGGGCTCTCAGAAGCCTTTTCCACTGTGTGCGTGTGCGTGTGTGTGTATGTGTGTGTGTATGTGTGTATGTGTGTGTGTGCGCGTGCGCGCTTGCGTGTGTGCATGTATCAGATGATCCTTGCTGCACATTGTGCAACAACCATTCAGCTGACCAGTGATCGGCCCAACTTCATTTGGACTCATTTATGTGTGCAGTGAAGATTAAAACTGGAGCCTGCACTCCATTAACAGAAAGGTCTGTCGGGGGCCCCTGGGTCACGCCACTGGTAAAGGCGCGTGCTCTCAGTGCAGGCTGCCCCACTGCGGCCGGGGTTCGATCATCGGCTGCGCCCGCCCGGCTCTGGCCAGGGGTCCCGCTCAGTGGGGGCGATTGGCCGTCTGCCCCAGGGGGAGGGGGAAGGAATCCGTTTTGGGAAATTCTTAACCCTCCCTCCCTGGGCGATGCGTCACCTCATGGGGCTGCTGGCCACAGTGGATTCAATCTGTGTGTGTGTGTGATTCAACCCCAGACCGTGGGGCTCATCCACACACCAGAACAGCACCTTAACAGGATGAGCTGCCCTTTCATGCGTTTTAACATGTGTAACAGACTAGCATACGTTATAAACAGCCTATATAATATTTTAATAGTCCTTACTGCCATTCAACAGCACTGTGCACAAAAAGTCTATCCACAAGTAGATTTCAGAAACCCCCAAAGAATCTGAAGCCTATTTAAATAAGAAAAGAGAGAGAAGGTGAAAACAGAGGACTGAAGCATCTGACCTGTTCTCCCTTGGCCTTGGGTACCACCCGCTTGTCCTCCATGTCACACTTGTTGCCTAGCAGCATTCTCTCCACGTCCTCATTTGCATGCTGAAAAAAAGACCAACCAGAGATCCAATAATCACTCAGAGATCAGCCCTCCACTTCCTGTTCCGGCGTAAGAGAGTTCCTGCCTGCCCCTCTGGATCAACATGTGTACTGGGGCAAGGGTTCCAAAACTGGGCTCTGTGAAGGAGTCCCAGAGAATGGAAGCCGGGACGGCAGTGTAGTGTAATGGTTAGGGGAGCTGGGCTTATAACTCAAGAGGTTGCTGGTTCAATTCCCAGGTGGGGGCACTGCTGTTGTACCCTTAAGCAAGGTACTTAACCTGAATTGCTTCAGTAAAATATCCAGCTGTATAAATGGATGGTATGTAAAGAAATGTAAATTGTGTAAGTCGCTCTGGATAAGAGCGTCTGCTAAATGCCTAAAATGTAAAATGTAAATGTAAGACATGGAAGAAATCCTTCCCCTGCTAATATTGTGACCGTTTGTAATTATTAAATACTATTTTCATATCCTTGATATATGGCATCATGATTTAGCTGTGCTTCCATTAACTAGAGTGTTAAACAGCCGATGCATTGCAGCCTATCGTGGGTGCTGGACAAAGTGACACATTTTATTGAGGTCATTGGCCACAGGGTGGTAACTTCAGTGCCCTAGGGAACCCCTGTACTGGAATACTATACATTGGTGAACAAAAGCACATTTAAGTCTCTTTGTGAGCTGCCAAAGTTCAGCTCCCCAGAGCCCAGACTCAAGCCCCTCCTAAAAAGGGAGGTAGGATCAGGTGTCCGAGCCCTGCAGGTGAGGTGCAGGTTATTTTAAGCTTTCCCCATACAGGGAAACCCCCCTCCACAAATGGCCTGGCGTCGCTCGCTTGCCCCGACGCGCTCTCTCTCTCTCTCTCTCTCTCTCACCTCGTCTATGTTCCGCAGCCACTTGCTGATGTTCTCGAAGCTCTTGGCGTTTGTGATGTCATAGACCAGCATGATCCCCATGGCGCCTCGGTAGTAGGAGGTGGTGATGGTGTGAAACCGCTCCTGGCCTGCGGTGTCCCTGCAGGCAGCAACAACAACCGCCATTACAGCAACCGTGTGAATACAACCACCGCCATTACAGCAACCGTGTGAATACAACAACCACCATTACAACAACCAACATTACAGCAACAACAACCACCATTACAGCAACTGTGTCAATACAACAACCACCATTACAGCAACCGTGTCAATACAACACACCAACATTACAGCAACACACCACCATTACAGCAACCGTGTCAATACAGCAACCACCATTACAGCAACCGTGTCAATACAACACACCAACATTACAACAACCAACATTACAGCACACTGTCTGGTCACCATTACACCAACTGTGCAAATAAACTCACACTGTCCGGTCACCATTAGAGCAACCGTGTGAATAAACGTCAGTTTTTAAAATCAGACAGTATTCTTAAAAGGCACACTGCATTTCGCTTTTTTGCACGTTCGATATTGTTTTTGGTTAACTACTAATAAAAAATCTATTAAATCCCAACCCTTGGGCCTTAGTTCCACTGGAAAACCCAAAAACATCTCAATAATAATAAACAATAACAACTCTATTTATACAACACTTTCCAGAAAGTGCACTCAAAGTGCTTTCAAAAATAAAAGATCTCTAAAGTAGGTATCAGACCAGCTGGCAATTAAAAGTAAACACAGTGCAAAGATAGAGATGATATAAAGTAAAAAACGATGAAAATGAAAGAATGAACGTACTAGAATATCTCAACAATAATAAAAATAACAATAATACTAATCAAAATCAACTCATTTTTCCCCCAAAATCAATTCCACAAAAAAGGTCAGAATATTTCTGTACGCACCTCAGGTTTTCCATTGAGTAACCCCACACATAACCCTGTTTTAAATAGAACTCGCTAACCCACCGCAAGCCCTGCCCGGTAACATGCGTTACTACCGAGTGTCCCGTCCTCTCTCTTCCACAAGGGGGAGCTCTCCCCGTTCACATGCTCCAGACACACCGCACAAGCGTGTTTGACTGGTTACTGTTACACGCACCCTTTAAAAACCCGATTAACTTTCACTTAAATGTCACAGACTCCTCCATTCACCTGTGGCTCTGCACTTCACTCACCCCTACGGGTCACAATGACGCAGTCAAGTTTTCACAAGAAAAAAAAAAAAAAGAAGAAAAAAACCCAACAAAAAACAAAACTCACCATATCTGTAGTTTTATCTTCTTTCCTTGTAATTCCACAGTTTTGATCTTGAAATCAATTCCTGTAAACACAAGAAGGAGACCACACAAAAGTTAAGTCAAGAGCAGGGACGTAAACACATGTTGCTGCAGGACAGGCGAGCACACGATGGGGGCGGTGCACAGCCGTTTGAGGTCGTTACTCAATAGCTGTGACGTCTTATCTTCAGGTGAGAGGATTCCACTGCTGGTGACGCAAGTCAAAACTGAAAGCGTTGATTTAAAGTCCCCAAACCCCACTAATAGCTGGATAGCCTCCTCCTTCAAGGCGGGGGCTGTTCAGCGAGTGTTGACTGGTGCCCCCAAACCACGGTGGGGAGCTGGCGGTTTGTGAAAGGCTCAGCTCTGGAAATGTTCCCGTCCCCATAATGAGGTACCGGAGAGCACAGAAGACGTGGGGAAGGACAGTGGGAATGTGCGCATTCACACTCTGCAGTAAAGCAGTGGCGGCTGGTTGCCATGCGTCTGAACCGCCGGGTGACTCAGGGTTTCACAGCACGGCTGGGCTCGGGCTCTGCACCACCCCCTCCCTCCCTCCCTCCCTCCCTGTGCTGGGTTATTTTCATACAACTGCACAGTGCATCCTGCTTTATTCCTTACATATTAAATTTCACTTTTCCCTTATCAAGATTTTTTAATTTTTTAAACTGAAAGCAAGTTTCCCTAGTTAGCCAACTATAATTAGTTAGAAACAATCTACTAAAGCATTTGTTACAGATGGTAGTTTTGATACAGGGTTAGAGCACATGCCAGCTAATACAACCAGTTACAGACTTTAGCCTACATGTCTGTGTATAATGTGACATGGGGTTATGGAATGAATGAGCAAACACTTCCCATGCCCTGGAAGATAGTTGCAGTAAAAACCAGAGTACGATTTAAAAGGATACAGAAAATGAACACAAGAGGCCTATTCACACACACACACACACACACACACACACACACACACACACACACACACACACATTCGATGGTCTTAACAGTGTGAGGCAACGTGATTGGCTCAGTGCTCAGGGCCCAGGGCCCAGTGTGAGGCAACGTGATTGGCTCAGCACTCAGGGCCCAGTGTGAGGGAACGTGATTGGCTCAGCACTCAGGACCCAGGGCCCAATGTGAGGCAACATGATTGGCTCAGCGCTCAGGGCCCAGTGAGAGACAACGTGATTGGCTCAGCACTCAGGGCCCAGTGAGAGGGAACATGATTGGCTCAGTGGCTCAGGGCCCAGTGTGAGGGAACGTGATTGGCTCAGTGTTCAGGTCTTATAAGGGGTCATCGTCACATGTAGAGTGACTCAAACCGGCCTGCACAATGAGGAGGCTTGCTGCAGCACAATCTGCTGTGTTTATCCGTTAAAGAGACGCTCTCTGCTCTGCAGTCGAGTGACAGAGAACAGCACAGCCGCTCAGAGGCCATAACGGCCGCATGGTTACTCCACTGAAGAGATCTGACAGGGGTTCTCTTCTTTCACTTCTTTATTGAAGAAGAACGCGGCTAGCGGGAGGAAAAACAGCAGCAACGCTTTCAAATGAATCCCCCATTTTTAAAAAAATGTTTCCTTAAACGGTTCCCGTTGGATCCTGAAAAGCACTTCAGCAGCTCGTCTAAAACGGATTCAGACAGCAAGAGGAGCGCATGGCCTAATGACTCCAAACAGCACACAGAGCAGGGCCTGGGTTAGCAGGGTTAGCCTCGCTGACTTGTATGACAAGCCAATCAATACTTTCCACTCCACAGTGAAGCCCTGGGATTGGCTGAAGCCATTGTGATTGACAGTAATCGGCAGCTCCTCCCATTAGGGGAGTTGTTCTCAGAGCCTTGCTGTCCGTCACCAGGGTGGTGGAAACTTCACAGGGGGAGTGATATTTCAGCACAGGCTCACATCAGTGGGCCTTTAACCATGGTCAGCTGGCTTTTGTTTCGTCCTTAAAGTCAGTGACCGATTCAGACACAAGAAAGCAGGTGGGGGTGAGATAATTGTGCAATCAACTCTTTTCCCCTGCTCAATTAAGTCTGGCGTAACGACAAAACAGCGAGCAGGCCCTGTGGGAGCGGAGGACCGGGGCTGAGTACGCCTGCACTGCGTCTCCTCTCCGGGCCGCGCGTGACATCACCGCGGCCGATTCCTCCGGAACGGCAGGCCGTCCCGCAGGACGGTGCACATGCCTGTGGCGGCTCTCCCAGATGTGCACAGCTGTGGAGCGGCACCCCCAGGAACGGCCCGTGTGAAATCTATCCCACACACTCTGCCCCCGCACAATACTCTCTCTTACACAGACTCACAGACACTCACACGCACACACAGAGACACAGACACACAAACACACACACTCAGAGAGACACACACACACACACACACACACACACACACACAGAGAGACACACACACACACAGATGTTAACTCTCCAGATGTTAAACAGAACCTGAATATGTCCAAGTCAGTAATCACCAGAGGAAATAAAAACATTTACTCTGATACAGAATGCAACATCTTGTTTCCAGAAGAGGGGAGGTTTGGTTCGTGGGAGATTAACAATAAACAGTGACAGTGATCTCATAAGACCCATCCGTACTAAGAGGGAAAGGTTAAAGGTTAAAGTTTTAAGACTGCCCTAGTGGTGCCCCATTCTGAGCCCAACTGAGCCCGGCTTTACCCTCTCTACCCCTGAAGGGTGCTCTTGGTGCATCGGACTGCCTTCACAGAGGAACCAGGGACCCTGTTAATCTGGTTCATTTCACTTTTCACTCACACTCATACATGTGCACAATGTAACAATTTTTGCATTTTTTTTTGCACAATTCTATGTTGCAAACAACCCTCCAAACAAATGTCCTCATTTAAAACAACCCGCCTGAATTCCCCTGTTGTGTGTGCCAACTGCTCTGGATTTTTTTATTAGCAATACAAAAGGATGCACTTCTCACTGGCATCCATTCAGGGAAGTACATACACACACAAACCCTCCACCTACTTTCCATCTGATTAAATTAACTGAAGCCAACAACACATTGCAGAAATTATTAGTTTTACTAAGGTAACCATTGACTATGAATACGTTTAAAAAATGTCACTGCAGCAACTGGTCTTCGACAACAAATTCTTATAATTTATTGATCTGAATTTGCAACACCACACACACACACACACCACACACACACACACCCCATCAAGCTCTCCTGAATAACCAGCAATTCCATCAAGCTCTTCTGAATAACCAGCAAAGGGAAGCCGAAGCACCAGCTGATTGAGCCCCATTGAATCCAGGATGTCCTGAAGCAGGCCAGGCCAACCTTTCAGACAGGGGAGCGATTGTGAGGTCTGAACACTGGCGGCCTGATGGAGGGGTGAGCTCCACAGCATCCCTCGGTCGCTATGTAAATGCCCCTGACAACCAGCTACAGTATTTCAGCAAGACCGTCCCACATTCATCACTTCTGCAACAACAATGAATGAACAAAGGAGGAGCGAGAGGGGAATACGCTCCATCAATAATAATTTTATTTTTATTTCTATAGCACACTTTAAAATACAGAGGAATCTCAAGGCGCTTCACAACAGATGCCATTTAAAAACAACAAAGCAATACAAATACATAGTCTAATTGTCCTATACACGTAATAAAATAAACTATACATTTATTTTTCTAAAAAGAGGGGCTGAAAAGCTGGTATGGGTGTTCATTGTGTGGCTTTGTGCAATTTAAAGTGGTTTGGTGGTTTGGAAAAGCAGAGACGAAAAGTGAGAAGTGAGTCTTAAGTTGTGTCTTGAAAGTGGTGAGAGAGCTGGAAGTCCTGTCCCATGTGATATGGGAGCTGACTCCAAAGGCACATCAATAACACACAGAGCACAGGGGTTCATACAGAACGGGGCGTATCCTTGCATTCTTTAATCCCAAAGACTGGCTTCATCACACTAAACGGACTTCACCACGCTAGCTCTGGGTTCACAGCGACAAAAGCGACTCAAAGACTGCAACCCTGAAGGAGGTGAGGAGTTAAAAGGCGGTCTGGGAAATCGGGCTGGTTTTGCACATTGTGCCGAGGTCAAAACGCTGGACGGCAACAAGCCAGTGAGCGGCCTTCCTGGGGTTCGAGCTGAATTCTCTTAATATCGCCGTTAAAGCCATTTCACCAAAAGACAAAAGGCCAACAGTGGGGCCATTGATGATGTACAAAAACAAAACACAAGAGAGAGACTGAGATTGGGGAACTGGCTACGGGATACTACTGCCAGCGAACAATGACATGTTTATGTTGCCCATTTTTTTATTCTGAAGGGAATTTTTTTATAAAGTTGTTTCAGAATTCTTTCCCCCCTGTTTCTCTCCAAATTTGGTGGCCAATCGTACCCTCTATTGATTCAATGACCCTCCCCATGAGCCCGCCGCCTGCAAGTACAGGACCAGTCGCTACCCAGATACTGGTAGTGATGCGGGCAAGCGAACCGCCTCCTTCAAGATGGACCCCGAGCCGTCGACCGTGAATCTGATACACGCAGGGAAGCTTTCTGTAACTGCAGCGAGCTCGTGCCAGCTTCCCTCCCCCTTCGCCCCTCCCCCTGGGAGCAGACAGCCAATCACCACCCCCGAGTGGGACTCCTGGCCAGAGCCAGGCTGGCGCAGTCGGGGATCGAACCCCCAGCCACAGTGGACAACATGAACTCCGGGCGAGTGCCTTTCCCAGTTGAGCCACCAGGGGGCCCCCCGGAGGGCATTATTTAACCACATGCCGATTTAGGACTCGAGCCCTCCGATCACAATCACCCAACATTTTGGCACACAAACCATCAACTCCCAAACACTGGCCTTTCCCCACCCCTTCCTTCCAGAAGTGGAAAAACGTGACGAACGCTCAGCGAACAGAACCGGACCGCGGCGATCACGGGCCTTGAAGGGAAGCGCCGCGGCTACGCTCTGTGAGCTGGCACGCAGACACGACATTTCAAACGCCGCTGACAAATTTCCCCCTCGCCGACAGAGCGGCCTGCTTTAGGTGCGGCTCGCGGGAGAGAATAACACGCACAGAGCAGGCTGCCAGGCTCTGAGTCACCGCAGTTTACTGTAACGACGACATCTCGCATCGCGCTGGAGGAGACGCCCCCTCGCAGAGCGCGGAGAGAGCAAATGGAGACGGCTCGCCGCTTCACCTGAACCGCTCGACGTTAGCGGGAGGATTCAGCGCCGGCTCCAGCCTATCCCAGGCCCCCGGGGTCTGTGTAGCGTAATGGTTAAGGAGCTGGGCTTGTAACTCAAGAGGTTGCAGGTTCGATTCCCAGGTGGGGCACTGCTGTTGTACCCTTGAGCTAAAGGTACTTAACCTGAATTGCTCCAGTAAAATATCCAGCTGTATAAATGGATTGTGTGTAAAGAAATGTAAACTGTAAGTTGCTCTGGATAAGAGCGTCTGATAAATGTAAAACATGTAATGTAAATGTAGAGAGGACCCCTCTGCCCGGAAGCAGCGGGCGATCCAAGCTCCCGCCTAACTAATGACTCCCGATCGCATCATCGGGATCGGCGCCAGAGCGAAAACCAGAAGCGGATCACGGGCGGCCACCCGCATGACTCATCTTATCGGGTTTTTTTTTCCGATGAACAGCGCACACGCCGAACCATTTCCAAAGAAACCACTTTCAGTTCCTCCAAACCATACGAGGGAAGAACCTTTTCAAGGGCGAGAGGAAACGGCGTAGAACCGCTTACCCTTCGCAAAAACGCGTCCGTCCACGATCGCGTGCATCCGTAGCAGGACGACTCAGCAAGCTGCCGTTTCCACATTCAGTGTGTGCACGCCTCGAACCCATGTTCAGCTGTGGCCCAATGCATTATACCCGGACTCTGAGACACTACACCACTGGATGGGCAGGGCAGGGCAGGGCAGGGCAGGAACAACACAGAAGATTGGGGAGGAAGGAGGGAGGGGGGGAGCGTGGCCAAAGCCGACTGGGGCTGGAAGAGCGGCTGTGAAACCTGAGTGCTCGTCCTTTAGTGACATGCCTGTTCATTCAGGGAATGAGGACAGAGCTGACTGGGGGGGTGCTGACGAAGCAGCCCTTTCTAGCGGGGCCTCCTCTGAAGCCCGCCCCAGCTCCTTACAGGAGAGGGTGTCCGCTTACGGGAGAGTGACACTACACTAGCGTCCACGCCTTCACTTGTACTTTGGGGAATTACGCCGATCGAAAGCCTCGCGGCGGAGACAAGAAACGGAAAACGGAAAACGGAGCACGCCTATTCGCGCGGCTTCCAAAAAGGAGAAGTGTGAACTTGTTCAAGATGGCTGATCTTTCAGCACTCCCGTTTCCGCAGGAGGACGGTAATTGAAATGCAGACTCGTCTATGAGAAGGGCTGGATTTGAGGCCTAGCGGAAATCGTAGCGCTAAGTGACAGATTATCGAGCCACAGGCCTCTCCTCGTGTGATATTATTCAATTTGAGCCATTAATGGAAATGTGAAATTCACTCTTTATTCATGTCAGACTATATGCACACTTCGTATTACACAATCTAATAAACAACGAACGCTGCACATTCATTTCCTTTCTATTTTAATTAATATCTGAAGACGTTTTCTTTTGCAACACCAAATGACCCGTAGGTGGCGCTAAGCGGCCTAGCCTAATGCTGACGGAATGGCTGCAAATCAGAGATAATGGCTTGTGACATTTCCATATCTCTTAACGCAGACAAATATGAACTCCATTGTTTAACAATAGCTGCACCTCCGGTACTTGATAAAAGCTAGACAAATATACTAGAGCGCCGAGAGTGACTGATCACTCCCTTCCCCCAAGTCTCATATTCATGTTAGTGAGATAATCACGTCCCAAAATAGGGTCTCAACAACTCATTTATTTTCACAAAGCAAGTGATCTATGCATCTACACATCTACAGTTGACTGTTACTGACCTACAGCTCTTTCCTAGACACTCTTTCCTGCCGTCCAGAACCAGGTTCTTTGAGGAGGAAGGACTTCGCTGTCCAGTTTCGATGGTTAAGAAACCAAAACCAAAACCGACGTCAGGCTGCAATGGGCGTAGGCCAGTGGCGATTTTACACCCTACTTTCATCTCAGCCCCCCTGGAAATGTTTATAGTCATTCTTTTCTAAAATTCATTTAAGCCCCTCGGATTTTGGGCTCTTGTCCAAATTGGTAAATTGACTGAAAACAGCGGCAGCAAGAAACAATGAGCAAACTCTCCTATCATCTTTAATATCCAATCAGCAGCATCCTGTACTCCAGGCCCTCCCCTTCCCAGTCTTTCGTTTGCAAATGTAACAGTAAATTAATGACAAATGTAGGCTTGTGCTCTGCATGTGTACATCTCACATTCTCATTGGGGGCTGAGCCCCACCCCCCCCTAAAGGTCAACTCCTAGAATGGCCCCTGGCGTAAGCTATATTCTTCTTATTACTGGTTTACACAGCGACATTGTCGGCTATGAAATGGATCCATTCAACACACTCCAGGAGGGGATTTACAACTTTACAACAGGTTTACAACTTAATTTACTGCAGAGGGGCAGTATGGCAACCAGGGAAAACACTGACCAGACAGCCAATGTGTGAAATAAGGAAATAGAGGAAAGCCAACTCCCCGCTAGCACAGACTGGCCCACAGTGACACAAGCATGTCGTTTCAGTAAGGGACGGAAAAACTCACGTGAGGGTAAACTCGATTTCCATTCGTCCAATGAGAGGACACATTACTACACTGATACAATTCAACAAGTGCATGGGACATGCAGGTTGCAGTGGACAATATTTTTAGGCTCCTGATTTTTTTCTATGATTACTAGGAAACTTTATATCAGGGGTGGCCTATGTTTGAGGGTTCAACAGATTGCTGAAAGAGATGGTTCTCTGTGGCTCAGTTGGTAGAGCACGGCGTTGGCAACGCTTAGGTTGTGGGTTCAATCCCCACTGGGGCCACATATACTGAAAAATGCATGCATTCACTACTGTAAGTCGCTTTGGATAAAAGCGTCTGCTAAATGGTATATATTATATGAGTAATTGCATCACAATGGTGAATGGCATAGCCAAAGAACTACAGGGTACACAGACAAGTCCTCCACAACATGGCCAGGGCAGTACAATTGAAACTTTATAAAAAAAAAAAATAATAAAAAAACTCAACATAAGAGCTGGTGTGTCATGCCAGGTGTGTTGGTTCCCAACACACCCCCTCCCCCCCTTTGAAGTTTTAGTTACAGCACCACTGTACCAGGCTACTAAATGAATTATACACACGGCAATAAAGCTATCCAATCTGCGGAAACAGCGTTTAGGACATGTGCACAGATCACCTCTACACACCGGCTTAGACCGCTGCCTTAAGCGTGCCAAGTTTCATTACGATCACTGGATGATTAGCGTTTTTTTTTCTCCAGCTTTTGCATGAAAAAGCGGAATGCGGTAAAAGGGTGCTAGAACAAAAGTGTCTTCGGCCATGCCGGCGTTAAAGCTCAACACTATCGGCGTTGACTTACGGGGTGTGACAGTACAGAGAATTACTACGGTTGATTATTGGCAAGCCACTGAATATAGGTCTAATCTAGTTCCCTTTAATGGGTTTGAATTTCCCCTCAACGCACTGCATTACCGCACCAGGTTTCAGCAAAACCTCACCTCTCCAGATGCCGTTCATTTCACGGCAGGTGGAGCAGCTACTAAATTAATCACGGGCCAGACTCTGAGGATCGAGTGTTACGGGAAAGCGCACCGTTACACGTCGGAGGAGAAGCGGAAAGCTGCCAATCAAGGTTCAAAAACAAGATTCGGGACACAACACGAACTGGGCGGGTTCGACTTTGGCGTCGAGGCAGGAATGCCAGAACTTCTCCAGAGTGACAAAGCTGGACTTGCTTTTATGTTTTTCTACAAACTGAATAAATGTAGGTTAGATTAGATAGATTTTAATTTCAGGGAGGTGTTGAGCTGGTTGAGAACGGCAGGAGCCCACGGGCGCTCCTCACCACCCCGAGGGTGACACTGGTCTCCTGTTCATGGGTCTGGCCAGGGCCCTGCCCTGAGGCCATGCAGGAGCCAATGCACAGAAGGCAAAAGGAGAAATTTCATAATAATATATGCCATTTAGTGTACACTTTTATCCAAAGCGACTTACAGTAGTGAATGCATACATTTTTCAGTATATGTGGTCCCAATGGGAATCGAACCCACAACCTAAACACTGAAATGCCGTGCTCTAGCGACTGAGCCACACAGAACCACCGGTTCAGCAATTATGATTTCCAGTGCTCTCTCTGAAAACGCACGGCCTGTGCACGTTCACTACAGTGAGGCCTTTTGAACATCGTGACGAAAATAAATTACTGCTCTGTTGTTGTTGTTACGCTGTTTATATTTTCTTCCATCAAAGACGTTGAGAAACTGATTTGGTCTGTTATTGTGGTTTTTTTCCACTTTTGTTTAACGAGGAATTGTTTTCCCCAAAAAAGATATGCTTGATATATGCTTGGGATCATTGTCTTGCTGAAAGATCAATTTGTGGCCAAATCTCTGCTTCCTGGCACAGGGAACCACAGGGTTTTTGGCTAAAATGTCTTGCTGGAATTCATGATTCCATTGACCATAACAAGATCCCCATAACCAGTAGAAACACAACAAGCCCATAATATCAAAGACCACCACCATTTCAACGTAGGTATGGCATTCTTTGCAACATACGCATCCTCCTTCCAATGCCTAACCCACCGCTGGTGTGGAATGGCCAAGAAGCTTCATTTTGGCCATAACACCCGGTTCCATTGCCATTGCCCTTTGACAAACTTCAGAAGCTTATTTTTGTTGACTGCCCTCAAGGGGCCTTTTTTTCTGGCAACCCTTCCAAAAAGCCTATTGGCATGGAGGCGGGTGTCTGATGGTAGATTTGGACACTCTGTGTCCCCAACAAGCAAACAAGTTTTGTAGATCTCCAGCTGTGGCCCTTGGATTTTGTTTTGCCTCCCAAACCATCTGCCTCACTGGGGGTGGGGGCAGGATGCACTGGAATCCTCTAACAGGCAAGTTTCCCACTGTTCTAGTGGTATTAAACTTATCATACATGTGCTCTCAAGTCACACAAAGCGATGCCATCTACTTTCAGTCGACCCAAGTAACAGTACAACACCTTGTTATTAGTGATTCCCAAAATATAAACTTTTATTTATATATTTTTTTATTTTTTA
The DNA here is from genome assembly GCA_029706075.1 of Aldrovandia affinis. Classification (NCBI taxonomy): domain Eukaryota; kingdom Metazoa; phylum Chordata; class Actinopteri; order Notacanthiformes; family Halosauridae; genus Aldrovandia; species Aldrovandia affinis. The sequence goes on along the minus strand of JAINUG010000156.1, from coordinate 346,844 downwards.
AAATAAGTTTTGTTTTATTATCAGCTATTTTGTTGCATCACTTTTTCTTGTGTGTTTGTGCATGTATTTTGTTTCTTTCATTATTTTTGTAGTTGTAGTTTATTGGGGTTGGAAATTAGCCTTTGGCTACAAACACTTGCAATGCAATGCGACTCATGCTTGTTTTTGAACATTGCAACAACGCTCTTTGTCATGTCCCTGACAAACAAACCAACAAATAAATAAATGGTTCTACCTAAATATGATTTGCAACAGAGGCTTTTATGCATGTTTTCTACGATATAGTACAATGTTAAAATCTCATGCCGTGACAATAGTGTTGAATCCCCAGTCGATGCGTATCTTAAACATAGCGCATTCCCGTTGTAAACTCAACTGGCTGCGTTTTGCCATCTGCACATTCAAACGGGCCAGAAACGAGTGCAGACGGGTACCGTAAGCATCGCCCTGCGAGATTTGATTAATCAACGTAGTGACGAGCGGTTACCTAACACTTGGAGCTCGCACATTATTTTTCCACAGATTCCTCTTAAACGAGTAGGACGGGTTTGCGTTTCGCAACAGCCGGCGGGCGAGGGCCGAGCTGCAGACAGGGGGTAGGGAACTGTGGGACACGGCCCCCACCGGAGCGTTCTGAACCCAAAACTCAAACTCAAATCTGCATGAGCAACGCTGCCCTTTTAAAAAAAGAATTAAAATCATGCTTCACCAATCTGCCAAAATGATTTTGCACTTCTTTTAAATTAAAGTTCTTTCAGATTTCATAAGGGAAATAAAGTTTAATGGCATGGCCATCTCCACCGTTCAGCCCGCCAGTTTGACTACAGTCTAGTGCATGTTCGGCAAATGGTGTCACGCCTGGTTTTGGAACACTCCGAGGGTCTCCACTTCTGTGACAGGCCCTGGCAAACCGGTCCAATCGGTGGGCCCAGCCGATCCCACAACTAATCCCTATCCTCAGGCTTACCCAGGCATTCTAGTCCACTCCAGCAGTTGATATGATCTTCAGGTGCTTTCAAGTCTTGTTGCACAATCTACAGCAACAATCACATTTAAAACCTGCGATGAAGGTGTACAATCAGGCCTGGTGTTTGAGATTTTGAAATCCCATGACGTAAACAGAATGTTAAATGCAAGACGGTGAGGACAGATGCTTTTCCAGTAACTCACCTCGTCCCTCAGCCCTGGGCGGGACTCAGACCTGTCATTACTCACAACGCAAGCTTAACCGCTCCACCAATCTCACCACTTTTAATTATTCATCGTTTTATGGGATTACGTTTCCCTTCGATGCATTTATGCGTCTCATCCACCCCCCCAAAACACACCTATGTCTTTAAGAAATACCCACACAATGAAAATCAATTGTACCAAGTACAAGAACCTAATGTTTAGAGCTATGTTGCAGGAATTTTATTATAAGGGGAGCATTGTATTTCCAAGTATGGTATGTTTTTGTAAAAATAATACTGAACTGTTTAAAAGAGATTCATGACTAGGCCAACATTATGCCCATTCTCATTTTCATGTTCCAGGTTGTATTTGAGGAAACTGCATTAATGAAGAGTAAAAAAGGGTGGCTTTCAGCTAAACTGTTCTTGACTACGGTTAACAGTTTGTTGTACGTCGCTCTGGATAAGAGCGTCTGCCAAATGCCTGTAATGTAATGTAATGTAAGAATGAGTGACAGAAACATAAGTGTCAAATATGAACACGTAATTTCAACACATTAACTTGAACTTTCTCATTTTCTGTGTCAAAATCACTGACGTTTAAAAATCACACAGATGTCCAAAACTGCAGTGTACAACCATGAATGAATCCACATTCAATGGTGTCGTGCATCAAAAAGCATGATAATACCTGCCAAATACAAGTTTGGACATTGCAATAATATTTTGATCTTGCATGCTTTTCATAGTGCTAAATGATGGCAAATATAGGCCCGTTTGTCTAAATGTTGCGTTGGTCCATTTAATTTATGATGTGTGCCAAACTTCTGTGTCACCCAAACACAATAAACAAATGACATAGCTCAAATGTGCAACATGCGCCCGATACTGTACCCATAAAAACATAGCATTTCTGCACTGCTCCTTCCTTGACTTTGCCCAAGTAGGCACTAGACAGACACGTGGTAATGCCCTTCTAACATCTGCTGACTGAGCAAGTGTTTTCCCCAAAGAACAAGCAGTACATCGATGTTACCACTATATGGAGATAGGTAACTAATAAAGACAACTGCACATTCACAGCACTGGAACATTGCCAGTTCTGCTGTCTCCACAGATCAAAACTGGCTGCTTATTTTACCTAAGTGCCTAATAAACTTTTGGAATTTCGGTGGATATTTCTGCCTTTGCAAGAAGGCCCCTAGCCTGGTCTCTGTTAACCACTCCCACAGTTGAGTCTTGCCTTTTATGCAACAACAAAAAATCTGAGGAATGACATCTAGCCCATTTATTACAACAAAAAAAAGAAGAAGAAAAAGAAAAAGGAAAAAGGATCGCCGTCTAGAGAGTGATGACTCAGCGACTGAGTAATCTATTGGCACATCTTAATCGAAATGATTGAGTAAAGAGACAAAACCCCTTTAGCATTATGACTTGTTTCAGGTCAGCGGAATTACAACAGAAATTGCCCAAACACACACGAATGGAATACCTGAAATTACATTATCTTTTTTTTTTTTTTTTTAAACAGAATGGATGCCCTTTCCTGTGGAGAGTTCAGCAGGGCTGGATACTGGGAAGGGGAGTTTCCGGTTGTATATTTTAAGACCGTGAGCCCGCAGAGTGGCTCTTGCACATATGCTGCAAGAGGCATGACCGCCTTGTCAACAGCGGAACAAGAACTGCTGGAGCAAATGGCAAATGTCCCAAAATACTGCCCTGCGGCAAGACTGAAGATCTGACACTCAAACAGCGAGGGGGGTAAAAAGAGAGAGACGGCCTTCCACATTCTTTCAACAATTAATGTTCTTTTTAAAAAGGTACAAACAACACAGACACATGTATCAATGATTCCGAGAGAACAGGGGAAACGTCAAACTAGAGTGACTCTTTAAAAGATTTACGGTCACACACAGCCAACCCACTCAAGGATACAAATATAGCCTCCGCAATATTTAGGCTAACATTCTCTTCAGCTGAATTGTTCTTATTGTTGGGCAGATTTTTGTCAGCTGAATTTATGGATATGACCCACCTGCTTACATCCAAAATGGGCACCCGGCACACTAAATCGCTGTCCCGACACCTGGTGCCCGGTTATATATACATATGTGGCGTGTATACTTTGAACTCAGCTGTAACAGACTGTAAAAAAAAAAAACTTGTTTCTGCTAGTTCCCCTCGGCTCTTTTTGCGCGTCGATTTGTCGTTCGTTACATCACAAGGCTTAGACGATCACCTTTGGAAAGACGAATGGGTCTTGAGCCAGTGACACCGACGACAGGGTCCAAAGTTACGTGCGGAGTAGCCTACGTACCCAGGCGCGTTTCGTAAGGAGCGTAACGGCACCGCAGGCAAAGGGAGGGCCGGAGAGAGGACAGCGTGCGCAAGACGAGAAAAAGCTAGCTTGAAACAATGACGTCAAACAGCCGAGTTATACAGCAACATTGTAATTCATGCAGGAAAAACCGTCTCTTACAATTGTTTCCATATTGATATGCTGCATATTTCCCCTCCCCAGGGGGGGGCTGTGTGGGGACTTTTCTGGCCATTCTCCTGCACCTCAAGCTGCCCAGCCCTGGATTACATCATCGGCAACATTTCATTGCAATGGCGAGGTGTAAACAAATGTGGAAACTCCCCATCATGTGAGGACTTGGCCAGCTACACAAGTTCATTTCCCCTCTCTGAAAGAGCCCCTGAGTTTCGCAGAGGCCAGATCTGGATCTTGTGCCACTTTTCCCTCCCTGCGAAGCCGGACTTGATTACCGACACACAACACAGGGTCCTGCGGAGACCGCATCTGAGCACTTGCATTTGTCTTGTCGTTGAGGCCCACATGTGCCCCCGAATCCTCCCTCCCCCTCCCCCTCCCCCCTCAACTGAGGAGATGGTGACAAATATGTAAGCATGAAAAAATGTATACCAGTAAAGACTCCCACAGCTGAGGAAAGATTTCAGAATTCCGTGTCTCCCATATGGTGCTAGGTTTGGAACTGTCTAGTACATGGCACAGCGTTGCACATTCCTGCACTCGCAAGTTTAAGCAAATTACATTTTAATAACAAACGTTTCTCATGACCTTTCTACCCGCTGTCAGCACCTGTCCTGGCCACAAACGGGTTACATTTTCCTACTCGACACGTTCCAAATAAAGATCTTAACTGTTTCATAATGCTGTGCGTTTATTAAGCAAATGATCTGAGCCCATCAACATCTCACTACTGATGAAGGCATTTTGACTGTAAACATTTTAATTCTTTATATTTAATAGAACAATACAACAATAGTACTTTCTTTAATTACAAAATGAGATATGGACAATTACTTTGACCAAAACATAACACTGAATAAGCATACCTACATACCTCTTAAGAATGCTAACTGAAAACACTCAAACACACAAATTAAGGGAAAGCGAGTCTTGTCAGCAAAGTTATTCCGTTTAAAAACAGAAGGTTTACATGCAAATCATAATCCTGCAACTTCATAAACCCAGCTGGTGACATCAGAGGCGTGGTACAGCATACTGGCAACAGGCAGGGTCTGGTAACTGAAAGGCTGTCAGGTTCAATTGTAGGGTAGAGGGAAAGGGCCCTTAACCTAGACTACTCCAGCAATACGGCAGGCATAACGGGATAACATGTAAAAAATGTCAGCTATGCAAGTCGCCATGGTTACCAGTGTTTGCCAAGCAAATAAATAATGTAAATAACAGTAATTAGATCATGGCATATGTAATAAACCACTTACCGGAATGTCACCGGTAATGGACAAGACATTCTCCTTTTACGAATGATTGAGAGAGAAAAACCGCAGGACAAGAGTGGGAGAAAGACTTCAAGCAGCCCAATGTCTTCATACAATCAAGGCAAATAGAACGGTCTCTTAATTGCAGAGTAAATATTTAATATAGTGCTAACGTGGCACAGAGTTAACACCCCACTATATATGTATATCCACATTTTAAATGTACTTCACACACACTCACACAGACACACAGAGAGAGAGAGAGGAGAGTAAGAATGGTCTGAAATGCAACTGTCCAAAAAAGGTCACACACGACTTCTGTTAACATTTATGTTCCAAACAGCAGTTGGAAGTTTTTAGAAAAGCACGGTGGACCAATCTGCTATGAACCACGGGTAGGCTAGATTGTGATTTAAGTTGAAAAATCGCTTCATTCACAAGACTACATTCGCAACTAAAAACCCCGATCTGAAGTTGCTGCCAACAAGCAAACCATGTTTCAGTTCTGAATTTCAAGGTGGGGCACACTGCAGACTGCACGTTGGCCTTCAGCAAAGTAGCCAGCAGCGTGTACAACGTTAGTAAAAATACACCGTATTTACCAAGCTCGATAGCCATCTAACGGCAAAAGACGTCCTGGATACATTCGCGAAGTAAAGGGAATCCACGTAAAATAAATTATGTAACGTTCCTTCGCAATAAAGCAATGCCCGTTTTGCTGAAGTTGGCTAGCCAGCTGTACGACCAGGCCTCTTTCTGTGCATGACCCTGGCTAGCTCACGTAAATGCGTCTCGCCAGCTGAGTTAACGTTAGCGAACTTGCTAGTCCACACAAAGCCGGGTTTTTTGGGGGATTTTACAACCAGGCCAACGCTAGCTGCTGCTGTTTTTATTTAAACCTTTCTCTTTCTCTTTAGGCAGTAAAATAGTTTCGCTTATTGTCTCGCTTGTCATCTACGATCCCGACAGACAGACATCATATCAGTAATTATCTATAGCTATCTAATGTTAGCACGCCCGGCTGCTGTTAGCTTTGCTAGGACACTGGGCTAGCTCACTAGCACCATTAGCTTGGCGGAGATCTGGCTTGTAGTTCGCATGGCTAGCGAGTTGATACGGCTAGCTAGCTGGGCAGCTAACATTAGAAATGTGGTCCTGAAGTTAAGGGCTTTTCAGGCAAACCTCTTCCTTCACTTCGCAAGCGAAGCAGCATACGAAGCGAGTCGAACAAAGACATTAAAAACAAAAGTGCCCAGCGGCTGCTCGTCAGACGATAACAAACGTCGTCTGGCTGGCAGTGTAGTGTAATGGTTAGGGAGCTGGGCTTGTAACTCAGAGGTTGCAGGTTCAACCCCCAGGTGGGGCATTGCCGTTGTACCCTTGAGCTAAAGGTACTTAACCTGAATTGCTTCAGTAAAAATATCCAGCTGTATAAATGGATTGTATGTAAAATAAATGTGAACTGTGTAAGTCGCTCTGGATAAACGCGTCTGATAAATGCCTAAAAATGTAAATGTTATGTCTCACCGATAGTGGAGATGAAGGTGGTGTTGAAGGCGTCGTCGGAGAAGCGGAACAGCACGCAGGTCTTCCCCACGCCAGAGTCTCCGATCAGCAGGAGCTTGAACAGCAGGTCGTACGTCTTCTTCGCCATTGACGTCGGTTAACCGGGAACCAGTTGTGTTCTCGAAGCCAGTCGGGTCGAAAGACACAAATAAAACGTACCTAGCCACGGAGCAGCTATCCAATAAAAAGGGAATGGCTTGTTAAAACAGCCTAGCGAATTCAACTAACGTTCGCTGGCTAGCTGTGTGGGTTTTTGTTTACGACAAATGCCACACAATAGCTATCTGGCACTACAGCGAATGTGTCTTCCCAAATTGTAACCGTTCTCTTTACACCAAGAGGGCTGCTAGCTGTGTGTATCCACCCGTATTATTTCCTTTTTCCACTCTTTTCTTTCTCCCACACAGTCGGGACAAAATGGCTCCCCACTCTACCGACTTATTCTTTCTTCAAACTACCAAGCAAGCTCATTCAAATTGTTAGCATACTCCCGTCATGCCAACCAGTTCTGGGCGCGGATTCCGGAAGAATAATATTATCTTCGAAAGTTAAGAGCCAGTTTAATTGGCGACCTTACGACTGCGTTTTCTTTTCTTGTAAAAAAATATTGGACGCTGACACACAGACGACCGCGTCGCCTTCGAATGGAGCCCTCCAGGCGACACCCTAGATATGGTGACACGCCTCGTTTCCGCCCATCGCCTTGCCCTTCGGTTGGTGATTGGTTCTTTGCCATGCCCGTCAAAATAAAGTCCGATTGTGATTCGACGGATAGCGAGGCATCTAGGGGCGAGTGGGCGTGTCTACCGCTGAAATGTAGAAAGGGCAAACGCAACTGAGCGAACGTTTCCGCCATGTTGGCTCTGGCTGTTCGCGGCGCATCCGCTTATTTTATACGCACGACTGCTTGAGCCAAAATGGCTGTCGTTTCTTGTGAGGTGTGTTATTTCCAATGGGCCACGCTATGGGATATTGAGTGAAGCAAGCATGGACATCTGCCCTCTACCGGTAGACGTGCAGTACAATTTTGTTCTCATTAAAGTACATGGGGGGGAAAAACGCGAGTTTTTTGGCAGATTTTTAATGGAGAAATAAATTACATTTCGAACGTTTTATTTGTTTGTTTCGAGAGATCAATAGTAATGTCGTAACTTCATAAGTGCTGATACTGAAATATTCACTGTCTAGCTAGCTACGCCGGACCCCACTTTATTTCTGGTGCCCACTCTTAAGGCTGTGTTCAAAACCGCTCCCTATTCCCTATATAGTGCACTATATAGTGTGTACGCCATTTTGTAGTGTTGTTCGAATTCTAAACTGTTAATTTCGTTCACTATATAGTGAACGATAAAATACCCACAATTCACACCGATTTGTAGTGAACAGCGAATGTACCCTACAATTTCTCACGTATACCACAATGCAATGCGGTCGACTTCCATAACGGTAGCTATTGGTGTCTAAAGCAGTGGCTAGCAGACAGCACCACAGTTGCACATCATTAGAATTTCAACAATTTATTTGGGATTTAACATTCAAAACTGAACATGCAAACCCGATACTACCTCAGTACATTTCAACCTGCTGTCATGAGTGCTCGGTTTGTTTACGTGATACTGGGCGCATCCGTTTGCGTCACCTGAATATCCGGCACAATATTTTGACGCAAATGACGTTCAGTTGTAGTGTCTGAAAACAGTTTAATCGTTCACTACATGGACCACTATATAGTGAACACTACATAGGGAATAGGGAACGAGTGAACGAGTAAACGGTTTCGAACACAGCCTAAATCATTTGCCGCATGACGCCCCCGAATAGGATGCATGATCACCTCGATCATTTATATTGAGACAAAACAGGGTTGCAATGCTAACATGTAAGTTTAAATACTATGTTATGGCTTTGAAAACGTAGTAACTGTGACATATTTACACATGATCTACAGTACAAATGCTAACAGGGTAATTCCTTAGCCTTTAAGCTAAACAGAAACACAGTCAAATATTTATTTATGGACCTTAATGATAGTGTACCTGGCTACTTTTAGAAAGACAAACCACTAAAACCTCAATGATTATTACAACCAAAAAGCTGCACCTGACAGCATTTTTTAGCAGATTTAAAACAGAGTAATACATTGTAAATAGACTAATGTCAAGTTAATTCGGTTCAATACATTACAATTCACAAAAGGCAGTCATAAGAGTCAAGTCAATCACGTTAAGTTTTTCCTTGGAAGTAAGCATAGCAGTTTCATGCTTCAATGCAGAGTGACAGTTCTGGTGAGTCAAACAAACTGTCAGTCTAATAGAAGCGAATGAGAAATAGAACAAAAAAAGAAATAAGATAGCATGTTCTATGAGATGTTATCAACATTATCTGAGTTAATTACATTCCGTATCTGAGAAATATTGTTATAGAATTTATGCAAAAATGTGGTGCTTTCTCATTGACTTCAATAGACACATAAATTGTGTAATGATGCACACTTACGTGCAGATGGCGCTGTAGAGCACCCGGAAGTAAATATCTCCTTGTTTGCTTCAAAGCGCATAATGGGTGTAAATGGCGATCGGTTGGTCCACTATACTGTCTATGGTTATTTCAAGCCACGGTTTGTTTTTTCGACGTGGTGGCGAATCCAGATGTGAGTCAGACTGGTGATGTCAGCCCGTAATGTGTGGCACAGGCGTGGCCCAGAGCTCCAGACAGCAATTGGATGTTCAAATATGTGATCCGTCATTATCCAGCGGAATTGTGCACTGGGACAGAATACTGTGAATAACTCAATGTGCAGGATCTTCTGGCTACCGGCATCCTTTCTTGCCGTTAAGTATTCCCTTAGGTAGGCTATTTAGCTTTGTTGTATTCAATCAATTAGGTTACCCATTGAGTTAGTTATTTTATCTTTTGCAGCACATTTCCTACACATATTTAAGGGCTGGTCGGATCTTATAAAAATAACGTGTCCCAATCAACATTTACATTTTAGGCATTTAGCAGACGCTCTTATTCAGAGTGACTTACACAGTTTACATTTCTTTACATACAATCCATTTACAGCTGGATATTTCACTGAAGCAATTCAGGTTAAGTACCTTTAGCTCAAGGGTCCAACAGCAGTGCCCCACCTGGTAATTGAACCTGCAACCTCTGAGTTACAAACCCAGCTCCCTAACCATTACACTACCCTGCCAGCCCAACCAATGAGGAAAAATCTTCAAATAGAAATGGATGTATGTGCATGCTTAACTTACACCTTCAAACTTGTGTTGCTAGTTATTGTTTTGGGACAATTTGGGCTATTTGTGGAAATAATTTGTTTGAGTAACATGTGAGAGCCCCACACTGTTAGGCAGTAATTGAAAGGTAAACATTCAATGGTTCAATTCAAGAATTGCTCCTGAAATCACACTAATAAGATGCCTGGACAGGTTCTTGGATTTAAAAGGATACTAAAATAACCTTTATATTTAACCAAATCTTGCTGGCAATCTTCATGTTTCATAGGCCTAGGTTTCCACATGGATTGACTGCGGCCACTTTAATCTGCTGAACAATTGGTCACCCAGGTATAAAGTTTCAGCTGTAGTCACGTCTCAGAAATACAAACCTTTGAGGAAACTTTTAATAGGTTTTTCGGCAAGTTAATGTTCCAGAATTTCATTTATAAGTGTCTGATTATGACCTCTCTGTGTATGGATTAAATGCAGACATGCAATATACAACAAGTAGTTACTAATTGAAATAACATCATTTGAAGTCAGCTGAAACATACTTGTCAAATTAACTAAAATATATATTTTTGCCTGCCAGGATTGTGATGTCTGATCATCTGTAAGTGGTAGCGTTTATAATTCACTTTATGCTTTTATATTCATGTTTTTCTGTCTCTCTTTTTTGTCCTATTCAAAACACAAGGAAATAAAATGATTTCCTGTGGGTGTACATTTCAACAAGCAGTAACTTGAACTTGCGTTTATTCAATGGAACTGATTCGCACAAGGATACTCGTACTCAACATTGTTTGGCATTTTTGAACCGCCTCCGCTGTTGATTTTAACCACGTGAGTCATATACTGTGAACTGTACTGCATGTACCATGTCTACCACCTGATGAGTCATCCGTCACCATACCCACTCTTTTCTAAACTGTCTGAGCCCCGTTCTGTTTTGATTTGGTCCATGACGACGACTGGCACTTTGTCTCAGGGCTAAATATTAAAATGCCTTCGTAATGGCTGTGTAAACAAGCATTCAAAGGGCAAAGGCACATTTTAAAGTAAAAGTCATCCATAACAGATATTCCTGGTCAGGGTGAAATTGGAAATTAAATCATTAGGATCAACGCAGGGCCTGGCCTCTTCTGAGTTATTGTATTGATTGCAGATTCAACAACTGCATTGTACGCGTGAGTTGTATATCACTTCTGTTAAGACCAATATTAAGCGGTACAGTATGCACAGAGGGTGTGACAAGTGGCAAGCTTTTAGAAAGCATCACCAGAAAGGCTAACTGATAAAGCCTCTCTCGTTAGGCCCCAGGTAGACTCCATGCTAGTATAGGGAAGTTCTGAAGTTCTGCTGCAGGTTCGATTCCCAGGCAGGGCCTGTAATACCCCTCTGGGCAAGGCATTTAAACCGAGTTGCTTCTGTACATATCCAGCTGCAAATCGATTATTATGATTATTGAATTGAATTGAACATTGGATTTATATAGTGCTTTTTTCCCCAAGGAACCCAAAGAGGTTTACAATGAAGGGGGCAACTCACTTCAACCACCACCAATGTGCAGCACCCACCTGGGTGGAGAGGGCATGAATGAAGTACAAACTCACTACACATCAGATATGTGGATATACTGTATACATTGTCTTTACTGTCTTTGTTGAGAATTTGGCCAGGACACCGGGTTAACACCCTACTCTTTTTCGAAAATGGGATCTTTTATGACCACAGAGAGTCAGGACCTCGGTTTGTACCGTCCCATCCGAATGACGGACATGTACTCCCATGGGATCGAACCCACAACCTTGGCAGTGCCTGTGCCATGCTCTACCCACTGAGCTACGGGACTACATTATTGTCATTCACCTAATAATAACACCATCATCATCATCATCATTTTTATTATATAGTTGCGAGATGGCATAGTGAGTACTTATGCCCTGGGTAAATACACACCCACTTACCTGGACAGGACGCCGGGATGACGGCACTTCCTCTCGAACAATGGATCAACCTGCTGCAAACTTCATGTTGACTGTGGTGAGTCACTGTTGGCAGTGCCACGATTGCAAAAAAAAAGCGGAGCAAATGGCACGATGAGGAAATCAAATCTGCCGGGACATATGTGCGCGCGGAGCGGAGCGAGAACGCAGCGAGGACGCGCAGCGAAGAATCACGTCGCTCTCTACGGGATCCTCGCGTGTCAGACTGGGTTTCAGAGGCCCAGCGGCGTGTTTAGGGGGTGGCCTAGGGTGGCACGTGCTACCCCTGGAATCTGATTGGCCACCCCATGTGCCACCCCAGATGCTAAACTATGATTGGCTATCTGCCACTCTGTTTTGTTGTGATTGGTATAGGTTTATTTATCTTTTAAATTAAACACAGAAATGTAAGACACTGTAATGTTAGTAATTAAAGTAGATATGGGTAGTAGAGACAAAAATGGCAAATTAATGCTATTCCGTGCCCCCCGCCCCGATGTGCACATTTGTGCTTCATGCCACCCCTACATAAGTCAGTGCCCCACTTGGGCCACCCCAGTCAAAACAGTCTGGACATGCCACTGCAGAGGCCTCGGTTATGGTCATGTTCGCTCCTGTCTTCTCGAGTGACCTCCGTGGTGACTCACGCGCTGAGGAATGGCTTTGTTTGGAATCGGTCAAAGTATGGCTGTTTCCTTCCTCAGCTGAGCACAGTCTAGAGATGTTGGGGCAGCGGTTTTATGAAGTAAACACTTGAGCCAGTGTTGCAGGGAAGTAATGATTTTACTGCGACATACAAAGCAAAGCGAGTTGTGAAAAGAATGCACGGAATGGGAAAAAGTTACGAAACGGCCTTTATTTGTGTCGTGCTGTGGGTATTTGTGTTTGTGTGGGTGTGAAGAAGTCCGTCTTATTCTCAGAAAATGGACTAAACAATTTATAAAAAATGTACTAAACAATTTTAACTTGTCTGTGTAATGCAACAAATGTGCAAAGAAAAACAAATGTGGCTCAGTAGGTAGAGCGTGGCGTTGACAAGGCTTAGATTGTGGGTTCATTTCCCACTGGGACCACATTGAAAAATGTTTGCATTCACTAAGTCGCTTTGGATAGACGCGTCTGCTAAATGGTATATATTAAATGTGAAATGTGAATTTTGACATGTATAAATTTGAGTTTTAAAGGTTGCCTGAGTCTGTGTAGAATTTAACTGCTGAATTCGAATTAAACATTAGACTCAATTAAATCCAAACTCAAAATATACCTATTCATTACATTTTATGGCTGAGTTTGGCGTGCATGTGTGCACGCACACACACACATACACATACACAGTTTTTAAAATTATATTAAATTTGAATACATTTTAGTTTTGCTCTGTTTTCACTTTTTCTTTTTCTTTTTCTTTTTCTTTTCCGCTAAGCACTTTGAGACCGCTTTGCGATTAAAAGTGCTATATAAATGAGGGGTTATTATTATTATTATTGTATAAACCTTTTCTCGTTGGTTATTCATGGAGTAAATAAAAACAGAACCATAGAACAAAAGAAGAACTTAAACAATGTGTCTGTATTCCACCAGATACCGAGGACTTGGTCTAACTGACAGAAACATATGAATTTCATGAAAATAAGGTGAAATACCCAAAAACACATACTCGGATGTACAGGTAACTGCCAAAATAAAGGAAACCCCAACCAAAGTTTCTTATTATGGTGTTGGGCCACCACGAGCCACCAAAACAGTTTCAATGCATCTTGGCATAGATTATACAAGTGTCTGGAACTTTTTGGAGGTGTGCTTCCACAAGAAATTCCATAATTTGCTGTTTTGTTGATGGTGGTGGAAAACGCTGTCTCAGGCGCCGCTCCAGAATCTCCCAGAAGTGTTCAATTGGGTTGAGATCTGGTGACTGAGATGGCCATGGCATATGGTTTACATCATTTTCATGCTCATCAAACCATTCAGTGACCACTCACACCCTGTGGATGGGGCATTGTTATAATGGAAGAGACCACTCCCATCAGGATAGAAATGCTTCCCCATAGGATGAAGGTGATCACTCAGAATGGCTTTGTATTTAACCCCCTCTAAGGGGTTGTGTGCACCTCACACCATAACAGAACCACCAGAACACTTCATTTACCCAAGGGTTTCTTTTATTTTGGCAGTTACCTGTATATAGTTTGTATATTGATGTATATGGTTTACTTATGATTTGTGAATATCTTTCATAATTATTAACAGATGATTGGCTTTTCTTTATCTGCTGTGTGGTTATGCAGAGAAACTCTTGAATGAATATAGCTTTCATCATTTGAAGTCTCTGTAAATAGAGCCATATTTATGTCAATACAATTTTATTCAAAATAAAACTCCTTCACAGATCACAAAAGCTTGAGGGAGATGCTGCCCTCTGCTGACGAAGACTCAAAATCACAGGAAGTGAATATCTATGGTGATTTTTAATGAAGAAATAATCAACATTTTTACATTTTAAGCATTTAGCAGATGCTCTTATCCAGAGCGACTTACAAGATATGCATTAATTCATGGTAGGAACAATCATAGTTTGCGCATGAGATCAGTGCAGTAATACAGCGATAGACATTGTTGTAGGCAGCTGCATACCATACCTGTAACACTGGGAAGTGAAGTAATAAAATAAAAAAATAAAAATAAAATTATTAAATGAGTAGGTAGGGATACATATACAAGAAGTACTGAGCAAGTAGGCAGTGGTGATGACAATTCAATGTATATTCAAATCAAATGTATATTTCCATTGAAAAATTGTAATAGTAATAATAATAATGACTATTTGAATTAAAATATACTATATTAAGTTTGAATTAAAATATACATTTGATTATTCACCATAGAAATCTCCCAACACCTTTGTTTTCTGAGGTATTTTAAAAACTTTAAACAGGTATGCCCACTTAAATTGGCCAATTTTTAAACAATTATAATTTTTTAGAAGAAAACTGATCTTTCAGCTGTCCCCTTCCATTTGTCTTTGTGAAATTATTATTTGTATTGAGAGCAAAACATAATTGACATAGACATTCAGGTAGATAGATCATGAAAGTAGATGGATTTAGATAGTGGAAGAGATATTTTTAAAACTGTGTGTTGAGAGTGCATGCGCCACACTTTAATGTTTATATTATATAAATAATTACATAAGTATCTTTAATCAAATTTAATCTGATATCTTGTTATCTTTAATTTGAGCACAATAACAGAGACACAAATGCCATTAAAATGTCTGTATAAAGCTCCATGAGTTTAACCAGCAGGTACTCCTTAAAGTAGTTTTGCTCTCTACTGTAACTACACTGTGGAGGTTTTATAAAGCCCTGCTGATAAAGACAAGGACTGGCCACATAGAGCGTTTAAAAGTGGCATAGACTGATAGGTATGGTTTATTTAAGGTAAAGACAGACAGCAGTGTGTTGCATGTAGTGTAGAGACAGGCACTGGTGGGGTGTGTTTAAGGTAACAGGCACTGGTGGGGTGTGTTTAAGGTAACAGGCACTGGTGTGGTGTATTTAAGGTAACAGGCACTGGTGTGGTGTATTTAAGGTAACAGGCACTGGTGGGGTGTATTTAAGGTAACAGGCACTGGTGGGGTGTATTTAAGGTAACAGTCACTGGTGTGGTGTATTTAAGGTAACAGGCACTGGTGTGGTGTATTTAAGGTAACAGGCACTGGTGTGGTGTATTTAAGGTAAGCACAGGCACTGGTGGGGTGCATTTAAGGTAACAGGCACTGGTGTGGTGTATTTAAGGTAATGACAGGCACTGGTGTGGTGTATTTAAGGTAACAGGCACTGGTGGGGTGTATTTAAGGTAACAGGCACTGGTGTGGTGTATTTAAGGTAACAGGCACTGGTGTGGTGTATTTAAGGTAACAGGCACTGGTGTGGTGTATTTAAGGTAACAGGCACTGGTGTGGTGTATTTAAGGTAACAGGCACTGGTGTGGTGTATTTAAGGTAAGCACAGGCACTGGTGGGGTGTATTTAAGGTAACAGGCACTGGTGTGATGTATTTAAGGTAAGACAGGCACTGGTGGGGTGTATTTAAGGTAAGCACAGGCACTGTTGGGGTGTATGTAGGGTGTCAGTATGGTATATGTAGTCCAAAGGCAGAGCAGTAGTGCTTGAAGACAGTAGTGTGCTTGAAGAGTCAGCCCCAGGCACACAGGTACAACCAATACCTGGGAAAGCAACACACATATACCTGGGCATTCCCAGAACATATGCATGCAAGAGATCCAACGGACCCAAAGACCTTCTGCCATGTGTATGAGAGATTTACACCATTTTAAAGCAAAGATAAGGAGTCACGTAGAGCATTGGACTGCATGAGCTTGACTGAATTGTTTTCTTGACAATGGAGCAGACTACACTATGAGCGCATCTGTGCAGTTCACTTACTCTACCAGCAGGTGGTGCTTTCCAATCGTCTGTCTTTTCAGACTTTAGAGCTGTGTGATGTGAAAACAAATGTTTTAAAAAAACATTGTGCCCCAGGGAAATTACAATAATATACACACATTAAAAATACATATTCCCATTGTATCTTCCACGTGTGTATGTGTGTGTGTGTGTGTGTGTGTGTGTGTGTGTGTGTGTGTGTGTGTGTGTGTGTGAGAGAGAGAGATGTTTTAAGTTGGGTGGTGTAGACTGGTTGCAGATTTGATTCCCAGGCGCCAAATTGCCATTGTAGTATAGTTTACCAGAATTACTTAATATTGTGAATAATAAATATTGATATGTAAACATGACTGTTGGTTTAAATAAAGGTTTCTGCTATGAGAATAAGTCATTTGAAACAGAACTATATATAAAAATTGTGCATCTATGTTTATGAATATTAACATTATAAATGCATTACATTTTAACGTAACACTTTGATTTCAATAAAATATTTTAAATTTATTTTCTTTGGGAGGTTGTGCAGAATTGTAAAGCTATATAGTTCATTTTAAATGAAAAATAGGAGTCATATTTGTATCTGAGTTTTAAAACAATATAGATCTGTATTTAATTTCCATATATTTCGATTAATAAGATTGTCTCATACATTTGAAATATTTTGACTGAGCAACGCAAGTGACTCGTACATTATTTCTGGAACAGAATTTCCAAAATGTGAATTATCTTGAAAAATCTGTCGGTTTTATATTATAAAAGTATATTTGCTATATAACGTTAGCTACCTGGTTTCCGGATTTAACAATTAAACAAATGCAGTAGCCCATCAAATGACACCAAACATTTCTTGCGCATTTCATTCTAATCACAAAATGAAGAATTATTTGCCTCTAAGAGTAGCCTCTTATATTCTTAGCACACACAAAAAAATGAGCTTTCTTGGGGAAAAAAAAAAATTTCGACTACAAATCCCAGCATCGCCTCGCGGCGTCCGCAGTGATACTGGGTGGGGGCGAAGATGAGGTAATTTGTCGGTGGGCTGGGCGAGAGAGCGTGGCTGATTGCGCTTTCTCCCAGCAGCACAGAGTCTCACAGAGAGCCGCAGCATCCCCATTCAAGGGTAGCACCAGCTGTTTACAGCGAAGGGGGACGGGGCAGGGCAGCCAAAGAGAAACATAGGCGTCGCCAGCATCTAAAGGACTATCGTCTCGTATCGACTAGGAAACGGCGTCTAAATGGTACCTGTGGGTAAAAGAGCTAATTTATTCATTCATTCGCGTGAACGGGCTTCATAGTAAACGTTGTCTTTTGTTTATTAGAGAGCTTGCTGCCGTTTGCGAATATCGTACGGGGCAGTAATGATGCATATGGAGCGCCGGACTGACAGTGTAGCCGTGTCGCGCGATATCGCATGATCTCAAGTCTTTTTTACCTGACCAGCTGAATTGATCGTAAACTGTAAACCGCGGGTTGAATTTTATGCGCGATAAGCCGCAAAGATGTCAAAGATTAAAAATTGCGAGACGGTCAAAGTGGTGGTGAGATGCCGCCCGCTGAACCGAAAAGAAGAGGCGACGGGCTACGAGAGTATTTTGGACCTGGATGTCAAATTGGGCCAGGTAGCGCTGAGGAATCCGAAGCAGCCGTCGGCGGATTTGTTGAAGACGTTCACGTTCGACGCCGTGTACGACGGCAGCTCCAAACAAAGCGACCTTTACGACGAGACGGTGCGACCGCTCATAGACTCGGTGCTGCTCGGTTTCAACGGGACTATATTCGCGTACGGGCAGACCGGCACGGGCAAAACGTACACAATGCAAGGGCTGTGGATGGACCCGGAGAAGAGAGGCGTCATTCCCAATTCCTTCGAGCACATCTTCACGCACATATCGCGCTCTCAGAACCAGCAGTACCTGGTGAGAGCCTCGTACCTGGAGATATACCAAGAGGAGATCAGGGACCTGCTGTGCAAGGAGCACCGGAAGCTGGAGCTGAAGGAGAACCCGGAGTCGGGCGTCTACATCAAGGACCTCTCCTCCTTCGTCACCAAGAACGTGAAGGAGATCGAGCACGTGATGAACGTGGGCAACCAGACGCGGTCGATCGGCGCCACCAACATGAACGAACACAGCTCCCGCTCGCACGCCATCTTCGTCATCACGGTGGAGTGCAGCGAGACGGGCCTGGACGGCGAGAACCACATCCGCGTGGGCAAGCTCAACCTGGTGGACCTGGCGGGCAGCGAGCGCCAGAGCAAGACGGGCGTCCGCGGCGAGCGCCTGAAGGAGGCGACCAAGATCAACCTGTCCCTCTCGGCGCTGGGCAACGTGATCTCCGCCCTGGTGGACGGCAAGAGCACCCACATCCCGTACCGAGACTCCAAGCTGACGCGCCTGCTGCAGGACTCGCTGGGCGGCAACGCCAAGACCATCATGGTGGCCACGCTGGGGCCCGCCTCCTACAACTACGAGGAGACGCTGACGACGCTGCGCTACGCCAACCGCGCGAAGAACATCAAGAACAAGCCGCGCGTGAACGAGGACCCCAAGGACGCGCTGCTGCGCGAGTTCCAGGAGGAGATCGCCCGCCTCAAGGCCCAGCTGGACAAGCGCGGCATGATCACGAGGAAGAGGAGGAGGAGCGGCGGGCGGCGGCCAACGAAGAGCGCGGGGGGGGGAGGGGGAGGGGGGGGGGGGGGGGCGAGGCCACGACGGACGGCGAGGGCGAGGGCGGGGCGAGGGCGAGGAGGAGATGGAGACGGAGATGGAGACGGAGACGGAGGAGGAGGAGGAGAGCGTGGAGAAGGCCGCGGGGGACTACATGAAGGAGCAGGAGGAGAAGCTGGAGCTGGAGAAGGCCGCCATCCGGGACGACCGCAGCCTGGTGGCGGAGGAGAAGCAGAAGCTGCTGGACGAGAAGGAGAAGATGATGGCGGACCTGAGGAAGGAGCAGGAGGCCACCGAGATGCTCACCGCCAAATTCAAGGTAAGGAGGCGGGAACGCCTTCCTCAACGCGAGGCTCTCGTTTTTGGTGTGGGTCACGTATTGTGCTGTCGCTCCTTTGCTGGGCATCTTGTCAGAGAGAGTGCTTTTAGGAAAAGAGGTAGATTTAAGTGTCAAGGGTATGGCTTCATTACGATGTGTGTGTGTGTGTGTGTGTGTGTGTGTGTGAGAGAGAGAGAGATAGAGATAGAGAGAGAGAGAGAGAGACAGAGAGACAGAGAGACAGAGAGACAGAGAGACAGAGAGACAGAGAGAGAGAGAGAGAGAGAGAGAGAGAGAAAATACAATAAAATGTGTTATTCTTATACCTTAATACCAGTCTGTTTGCTTTGAATAATTTGGTCTGATCTAATCTGACGATTGGGTGTATTAAATATTTACATTATTATGGAGTTTCCAGATTATGCATAATTTACGTCTCAGGATATTCTCAACATCATATTCAGTCTGTCACAATTAAAACATAATTTACTGAAAGTTTTGCTGAAATCATCTAAAATACAATGACTTAAAATGACAATTTTTGAAGAGGGAATTGTCTCACTATTTTGCACTTAAATATTAATACGCTTCAGAAATGCATGAATGAATCTGTTGATTAAATACAATTGTTTATTAGAGTGTGTTGTCTGACTTATGTAATTCTCTGAATTGGTTCCCCTTGATACACGTTATTGCATATTGAACTGATATTCAAACAAATAACTAATTTAATGCACGATTACTTCACATAACTACTTTCAGAATCATTTTTCTCCTGCAAAGGAAGTTAGTCATTAATTTGCTTAATAGTTGTCTGTAATGGACAACTTAACAGCAATATGAGTGTGAGAAAATGAGTGGAAATCTACTACTCAGTTGCATCCAGCTGTTGTAGTTTTTGAGCAATTCAATCCAAGCTGTTGCTGGTATTATTTCATAAAATTGTTTCAGAAAGCATTTATCAACACAAAGCAGTTACCAACTAACTGCAACAATACTAAATGCCAAAAATTGTATGAGAACTGACAAAAAGCGGAAATGTTTGAATAAAATACTTCATCAACATAAATTCTGCAACAATAACTTGTTGTTCCCTGCCTTTGCTGAGGTGGGTGTCAATGAGGACATTTTCTTCTTTTTCCGGAACAACTAGGAACAGGAGCCAATGTGAAATTCTATTGAGGTTTTGTAACCAACATCCTGGTAGCGAATGCATATATAAATCCCAGCATGCACTGCTCTCCTGTTGATGTTCTCCTCTCCACCCCTCCCTCTCGTAGTGGATTGGAGCTATTTACATTTGCTAATTGGGCTGTTAATTCATTTTTTGGAGAAAAATTGTTGATTGTCTAAATATGGAAATACAGTCAGTGCACTGTGAAAGCTCAGCTGTAGATGTAATCCACATTTGTACACAAAGATAATTTACTTATTGCTGCCTGGCATTTGAATCTATGTCCATTTCAGCAGTGCACTTGCCTGATACTCGCATGCAGAAGGGGTGTGGCCAGCTTTGCAGTGCATTCTGGGAGCTGGAGGCAGATGGAAGTGATGAGAGATGGGAGTATACTCGGCTACAGATGAAATAATATTTTTAAAAAGCTTAACTGTTTCAGGATGACCTTATGGTTCTTATGGAGATAATTAGGAAACACCCTTTCAAGTGCATTAATGCCAGAGGGCTCTAGTTAAAGTGAAAACACACCTGGGTGGTAACAGAATTGTTAGTTTTGTCCATTGCAAATGGAATATTTCTCACCTCCACCCAGTTTAGTAGTTTTGTGGTCTGATCATTCATTTACTTTTTTGTCCACCCAGACCGGCTCTTAACTCAATCGCAGCCATGAATTTAGTTTAGTACTGCCGCATGAGATGTTGTCCAGTTTTATTGCTGTGAAAGCATATCTCATAACTTTGTCTTCGCAAGCCATGGCATCAGACATGATGGAATTGCCTGTTTGCAATTGTGTTCAGAAAAAAGCTGATGTTCTGATTGGACGTAATAAAACCAAACCCTCACCACACCCAGGTAATTTATTTTTCTTAAATCAACCTCTTTTACAACTGCACTGCAGGTGCACTACCGTCTGTTGTCACAAAACTACCAGAATGGTATTGGACATTATGGTATAATGCCTTAATGCCTGACCATCCTAAATTAAAACTGGTAACTGCACATTGCGCTTTGACAATAACACTAGAGACTGACTGAGACTATTGAGACTGTTCCATGCATGTTAGCTAAAGTGGAAGGTATGGAACAACATATATTTTTGTCGATTTTTCGTTAACCTTCAACAATTTATTTTCTATGACTGATAGCAAACAAGATGCTGGTTACTAGGCAGAATTTTAGGACCACTTGGATCCTTAAGAGGAACAAGGTGTTTGATTAGTAGATATGAACTACTGTAGCTGTTTATAGTACCCCCCTTCCAACTGTGTAAGTGGTATAGATGTAATCCATTGAACAGATTCCTCCATCCAGCGATATTACAAAGCATCTACTTTACAAACAATCCAATGATGTATATTTTTAAAATGAGGTCAAGGTTTACTTTCTTTTGTAATTAACTGGTTATATGCCTTCACATGTTAAGTGTACTATCTTCAAAAACGAACCATTTCCAAATGTTATATTTAACACGTGCAGTTGATTAATTTTGGTTTATTTTATGGAATCTAGCCTGCTTCAATGTTTTAGCCTACTTATAATATCACAGTGTGATCTGACCCCATTTTATATACATTTTGTAGCAGGCGGCAGCGCTTGGTCCACGAACACTCTTTGTACATTTGTACTTGGAGCTCGGCATGGATGTGCCCCTCAGCGTTAATTATTCATAAAGGCCCACTAATTAAATCCCCATACGGGATCTGATGGTCTGCCGTTGTGGCCCACAGTCATATATTAAACCAGACTGCCCCAGATTGGACTCTTATTTATGTATTGTCTACATTAGTAGAGGGAATCACTTTAGCCTCACCTTGGCTTGTGTTTGAGATGGTTTGTCAGGAGTGCTGGAGTCAGGCTTTAGGCCAGCATGGTGTCTCTGTGTGTGGGGCTGTTTAGGGGAAGTATGAGGGAGGCCATGAGGTCTTGCGGGGAAATTTCTACCTTTTGGGGGAAACCCTCCCAACCCCCCTCCCAATGTCTTGTTATATAATCTCATTGTAGATCACCAATGTATGAGTAGTATTAGGTCACCAATATTGGTTGTGGATAGAAATGATCATTTGTGTTTTGGAGACATCTGAAATGGACAAGAAAGGAAGTATAGAATTTTTTTTTTTTTCATGGAAAGGTCATAAAATGTGTGTGTGGTCGCTACTGAAGCCAGCCCCGTTAAACCCTAAATGACACCGTCCCCTTTGTCCCCGACCAAAAGAAAGGTCACACAAATGGTCACTCTGGCCATTTGTGTAAATCCACTTCAGAGGGGATGGGAGGAACCGCTATTTTTGTCTTCTTAAAACACAAACGCTCTCTCTCTGATTAATGCTGTCGCCTTTGACTCAAACCTCAGGATTGCGTGTCATTTATACAGGTGATCTAAAGAGCTGAGACGCTAAAACAAAGCAACCAGTGGCGATGTCAACAAGCTGTTGATGCAAATGACAGCCTCCTCACAGTGTGGAAGTTGTCTGTTCTAACTTTTTCTCTCCAAAGGCTTTCCCATTTGTAATTAATCGAGTGATTTGGATTCAATTTGTAGCCAGTCATGTGTCATGTGTCCTAGCAGGAATTTACACTGCTGGTGGGCTTCACAAATATGTTTACATTATAATTAGACTTCTCATCGTTACCACGCATTGCATAGGACCTTATATCTAGGATATTATCAAGGGAGTGTGATGTCATAATGGGGATGCATCTAGGATATTATCAAGGGACTGTGATGTCATAATGTCACCCCGCGTGTGCTTAGCTTTTTTTCTGGTCACATGATCCTCAGTCACTGATGCCATCTTCACAAGACATTTTCTTTTATGCTGAAAAAAGAGGATAGACGCAAGATCTGTGGATCTTTGTGGGGCAGAACTGTGCAGAACAGATATTATCACCAGAAACAATCTGCAGTTCCCACAAAATAATGTGTTCAAATCCAATCATGATGGCAGTTTTCAGAACTTTTCCTGAACTGCCACAGAATGTTGTGATTTATGGAAAGGGGTTGTGACATCACATATGACATCATATTATTAGGCTGCGCAAAAAAAATGTTAAATCATCGACACTCACACACCACTAACCCTGCTCCAAATAGTAACACAATCGCAAGTTAAAATCAACAGCCATTTAAACTAACCCTCATTGGGCAAGGCAACATTTTTTACCTTTAACCCTTCAGCGCGGGTTAATACAACCCAGCCAGTGTTTACATAACAATCCAATTGACCGTTGACCCGGCCGGCTCTCTTCCAAACCTGCGAGGCCAAATTCTGCACATCCTGACCTGACCTCTATATCCTGTGTTTATCGATGATGGAATTCAGCCGTTTGGTGGAGGGTTTTAAAAAACAAAAACAGTTTCCCCCTTTTTTTCCTCCCCCAGTTTTGAGTCGACAGTTGTGCTTCTCGAGTCACCGCTGTGCCCTGTGCTCACGCACACCAGGAGCGCTGCAGCAGCTGAAGTGTGTGCCCTCCTCCGATACAATCACCACTGAGCTGCTATCTCCCCACCATCCGCGCAGTGCTACAGGAGAGAGCTAGCACCTATTGAATAACTCACTGATGGCAACTGGTAGCCAGTGGGCAACTGGCATGTCATTGAAGAGTGTTTTTCCAAAACTCACTGAGTGAGTTTTGATGAACCATATACTATATATTTTTTTAATTGGGTATTATTTTTCTGATAAATGGTTAGATATTTGCTGTTTTACCTCTACACTATTATTCTTAGGGATTTAAGGATTACAATTTTGTTTTTCATGCAAAAAAAACTCCACCAATTTAAAATAAACAAAAATGTTGATTTTCTCAGAATCGGTCAAAGTGGACTGAGTGAGTTTTGGAAAAACACTCTTCAGTTGGAAGGGCCTGATAGCTGAGGCCAAGGCTTAAACCCACTGTCCCTGGTTGAGAACTACATCCTGCCCTGGCTCCTGGTCATAGTCAGCTGATGGCATAGCTGAGGCCAAGGCTTAATTCTGAGACCGCAAGGCCCAGCCTGAGCGTGTGATAGCCTTTGCTAGCTGGACCCAGTATGGAGGGTTTTTTAAATTAAAAATAAATGTTGTTTCTGACACCCTTCGCGCTTCTCGACAAGCTGATGCCGGCTCACCTTCCCCCCTCCCCTGGGACGGACAGCCAAATGCTGCCCCCGATCAGGGCCGATCTGACGCAGTCGGGTTTCGAACCGCAACCGCAATAGGTAACTCACACTCGCACCAGGCAACGTGAGTGCGTTAGACCGCTACG
Source organism: Aldrovandia affinis (assembly GCA_029706075.1). Taxonomy (NCBI): domain Eukaryota; kingdom Metazoa; phylum Chordata; class Actinopteri; order Notacanthiformes; family Halosauridae; genus Aldrovandia; species Aldrovandia affinis. The sequence goes on along the minus strand of JAINUG010000156.1, from coordinate 322,293 downwards.
CTATTCGAGGCCCCCAGTTTTGAGAGAAGTAACATTCATCAACAAGGGTTTGAGGTCGTAGTGGGAGAATAAGACCTTGAACACCAATTAGGTGGGGCTCTAGTGGTCGTACAGACCAGTCAACCCACAGATCGATACAAAACCAAACAAAAGACTCTCCACAGCAAATCATTCCAATTGGTTCATGTGAGTGAGTCACTGAGGGTTTGTGAAGCCTCGCTCTCCTATCCCACAGTGCTGAGACACACGCCTTGCAGCAGTGGCATAGATAATCCACTCTAACTCCAGATGGTTTCCAGACACTGTCGGTCTCTCGACTATTTGAGCGGACTGCTGCCTTTCAGGGCGGCATCGTTTCACTTGCCAAAGAGCCTGCTTCAGATAAGCTTATGATCAATATGGCCCTTGAAATGAGACAATTTGATTTAGTGCGAGTGAATCTGTGCTCTGTGCCTCTGTTGAAATTGTCGGTTATATTTCCGCACAGAGGTTGAGAGCTTTGTCGGTGTGCTTTGAGGAGTGCAATTGTTTTATTTTAGGTCCACCTTTCCGTATGATCTTCCTGTCACAGCCTGTGGCCACCTCGTGATAATCCTTTAATTATAAACGTCCATTTTATTTCTCACATTAATTTTATTTGATCGGACAGCCCTCATTTCACAGTTAAACGAAGATGATAATTTTCCGACTGGGGCTCGAGATTCAATTACTTACCGAAAGCTCCTACGGCTGTTACATTCAGCAGTGTGAAACAGATGTTGACAATGCTGGATTAGCTATCCGTCTTTTGGCGGTGGGCGGGTGGTATATGTGTAGGTGGGGGGGGGGGGTCTTGATGAAGCTGGTAAGCGTGTGCTCCGTTTATTGCCAAACCGCTGGTTGTTGATAGCAGCGGTGCGCCCGGGTTTACCCTGGCAAGCAGCTGTCTATTCTTGGAACGTTTTCTAGGTCAGGTAGGCGGGAATAGACTCGACGTTTCTCACCATGCCCGTTCAGGAGGAATTCAGCAGAGGCCCCAAGACTCAGGAGTCCATTATTGTGCCATTGTCTTTTGACGTGTGCAGCTACAGTAAAAAAAAAATGTATGTGGAAGTATGGAAGAACAAAGGAATAGCTGACATAATGTTTAAAAATACCCTTGGTGTGCCTCCTGCCCCCCCCCCCCCCCCTGCCCCCCTTATTCTAAGCACATCCTGTGAATAATGAAATGGCTCTGGCTGTGGGTCGTGCGTCTTCCTGCCAGCTGTGTTTTCACCCCTGGGCTTCAAAGAGCCGTAAACAACGGCTCCCTTTAAGGAGAACGTGTCGCGACGTTGACGCTACGCTAATGGCCACCAGTGCGGTTGAAATGTAAACACAAGACACGCGAGACAATTTCATTCATGTTAGTCAAGAATTCAAGTTACCCCCTTTCTATTCATACTATTTTGTTCGGACAGATTCTTGATGGAAGAGTGTTGCTGTTGTTGATAATTCGTCTTGCTGCACAATGTGAAAAGGGCTCTAAGTTGTTACATAAGATTTATACTGTATATTGGATGTTGAATAATATTATGGAAATACTACCTCGTATTATTATTTTGTTCGTATTATTATTTTGTTGACATTTTTATTGTTATTTCTCCATTTGTTGGGCACACTTACGGAACAGTTACAGAGAATTTACAGAATAATTGTTTGGAACACCTTTGGGCACCACTTAAATTCTTGCAGATTACTGACAATTTTAAAAGAAACATCTATTTTCACCAACATCCAGAACAAGATTCTCAGGGATCTGAATTGTCAAGTTGAACCTAAAATAATACATTATAATGAATCATAATAACAATAATAATAAATAAATTGTCAAGTTGTACCTGCATCTAAAGAGTTAAAGTAGCCTATAACAAAATCGTATTTGACCTAGATCTGAATTCTTATCTAGAATGACTTGCAGAACCATCGTGGTGAGATGCATATAGTGCAAATCAAAACAGCTGTGAGAACCAGGGCAGAGCGCAGAGATGGAGAACGCAGAAATTAAAAGCTAAACGATGGATATAAAGGCACACCGCCAGTCAGGCACTAGGGTACGCTTATGTGATGATCACACAGAAAAGAGTTCCTAATCTCACAGCATAAAAAACATGAGTGCACCCATAAGAGCTCTTTGGTTTATGTCATTCTATCATACAGACAGCGCCTGTATCTACATAAACCATTTTATTGTAATACCTGAAGCAACAAAAACATTTGATACGTAATGAACTGGTGCTAAATTATTAAATAGCTGTGGAATTTTGGGGGGTTTTAAGTTAACAAAGCTGTTAGTGTGACAGTAAAACCACCAACCAAGATAAACCTTTTTAAATGTATTTTTAGAAGTCTGTTGGTTAATTACAGTAATGCAATCCATGTCTGGTCATTTCATGAGTGGTTGGATCATGGAAGCTTTTGAACCCAGGTTAACGCAAACCTTTTTGAAAATCTGGTTCAAAATAGTCAATTAGTTATTGCTGTTACTGTAGTATCGATTCTCTGCAGTAAAAGTATTATTATGATGGATGGGGATTCCTGACAGAGGCTGGGTTTACCTTTATCTGTGTTAGCCTTTTTTAAGCAACAGAATTATTTCAAAGACAAAAACGTAGATAACACGAATAGCAACAGACAGTCTTTAGGGAAAAGCAGCATAGCACCTCATAAATAAGCAAAATACATTTTGTGCTGTTGAAGGACTGGGCCGTTTTTACATACTGTTCAATTTATATGATAAACAGGCCAAAAATTCACCCCCTCAGCACTTTCATCGCTCGTAGAAAAGGTCCCAAAATGCAGTGCAGCACGAGGGCCGAGAGACAGATGCGGTTTGGCTAATTTGAGAAAGCTGCGAGCGAAATTAAAGCATTTTTTTAAATGACTCCTAAGAATCTTGCTGAGAGCAACAACAGAAGGCGCATTCGTTCTCATTAGCTGAGGTAGGCAATGCGCGCGTTCTGATTCGCGATGCTGGGCGCGCGGACGGCGCAAAGAACGATCGCGAGCGATATCTTGGCGGGAAGGTTGTGTAATTGCACATTCCTCATCATCCTTTGCACTTCAGCGATGCTGGTGGGACTGTCAACAGAGGAGGCTTTGTCTTCCACGGTGAAATAATGAGGCTTTGGACCAACCCCCCCCCCTCCCCAGTTACCCTCTTCCTCCCATCACACACAGACTGACCCTGTTTTAATATGCCTGCCTCTCTCCACACCCTCCTTCCTCAGCGCCCACTGCTTGCCGCTATCCTCGGTTTTCTAGTGGCCTGGCTTCCGGGCCCCTGTGATAGACCCTCCAAGATACTCTGTATTCATAATATTCGATTCCCACTGGGAAAACATATACTAAAAATGCATGCATTCACTGCTGTAGGTTGCTTTGGATTAAAGCATCTGCTAACTGGCATATGCTCATAATATTGTATGAGTTATACTGTAAGTTCTGTCTCCGTACCATTGAAGCCAAAACATTCCAATTTGATCATTACAGATGAACGCCATTACAGGCGTGCGACCAAATACAGCCTACTGTGGCATTGGATGTTCTGTACTGTAATGTAGCACTGGCAACTCCTGTTACCAACCTGACTCCTGTGGTTGAGAAGCAGGGAGGATCGACGGAGCGCAGGAGCTGAGTATGGTTCGCATAGTTGGTTCTGTGTGGCTCAGTAGGGAGAGCGTGGCGTTGGCAACGCTTAGGTTGTAGGTTCAATTCCCACTGGGACCACATACCTTGTAGCCTACTGAAAATGTATGCATTCACTACTGTTAATCGCTTTGGATAAAAGCGTCTGCTAAATGGCATATGTTTTATTGTAGTATCTGGAGAGACTATAGAATCTGTGATGCAACACAAGTCAATTAGGGAAGTGGGTGAATTTACGAGCGGAGTCCTCGCGGAGGCGAGAGCCGGCAGAACATTACTTCAGAGAGCGACTCGTGTTAAATCAGGGCGTATACGTTTTCACCGCCCGGGGAGAATTAGGGGGTATGCATTAAAAACCCATCACCTTGCCACAAGTGGGATTATCTGTCTATGACATGGCTGCGGCTCTGGCTCGGATTCCTCCCATTATAAAACCTCGAGGCAGGGAGAACCGGGCGGGAATCGGCTAAGAGCAGTCCCTAATGAGCCCGGCTCTGCCTTAAAATGGCTCGTCATCACCCGTCGGATATCCCACTCGCGTTAATATTTAATTTCGCGCCTCGTTTTTTAAGTAGCGGCCCCCTTCCTGGTCGATTCACTCTCCCGCTGTAGATTGTTAGACCCGATCCTCGCGTCAAAGGCCCCCGGAGCACTCAGAATGCGTAAAGAAATGCTCACAACGGTTGATGTTTCGCATACAATTCTGTTATGGGGAGCCTAATGATGAGAGATCACACGGCACGAGAAGGCGTTACGGTTGCCATTGCAGGGTTGATTATGGCATTGCCTGGACTGTACAAAATGCTTGAGGTTCAGTAATGTGACAGATCGCAGCCATTACGCTCTTTGTTGTTCTCCGTGACAGGTTAATGGCTTAAGCCCCACAGCGTTTGTACCTGGATACTGTGTCCTCTTGAAAAGGAGACGAGGTGCGATTCATTAGGTTTGAGTTACATGCGATGCGTCTTCTTATGGCGGAAGTCCTGTTGTGTCAGATGTTCGAACGTCGTTTCTGTACCCTACAGTGATGGGGGAATAGCTTTAATGCATTGCTTAATTTTTCATGTCGGCCATATTTTCTTTAAAAACAGTGCAGGCAGGCCAAACATTTTACACTTCCTATATCCAGAAAAATGTATGCATGCGGTAATCAGCGTAGACATAGACTTAAAATACACGTAGCTATTATTTATCACATACACAATGAAGAATCGTCATCACCTTTCATATAAACAGTATACTGTGTGTGGGGAAAAACAACTTTATCAATGGTCTTTGTCACCCGGATGTTAATGTCAACATGAAAGATTTTCTTCAATGGTGTACTAAACTGACATACCGAGGTGAAATCAGTGGCATACAAATTCAGTTTTGTGTTAGTCAGTTTGATCACATCCTCACAAAGTGTCAATCCAAAGATAATCATCTAACGATATGGCCATAAAATGTATTTCTGAGAATGCTAAAGAGGAGCCACCTTTTTTGCAATATGTTTTTCTTTTTTTGCCCCTTCCAAGAAATCCCCTTCCAAGTGTGCCAGTAATCCAAGACCACCCTCCAAGATAAACCTTCTTAAAAATGTATTTTTAGAAGTCTGTTGGTTAATTACAATAATGCGATCCATGTCTGGTCATTTCATGAGTGGTCGGACCATGGACCTAGGTTAACACAAACCTTGTGGAAAACCTGGTTTGACATTGTATGTGCAAATGTTTTTGAAATGGACAGTGTATCATGAAAGCTATTAATATTTAATTAGCTATTGCTGTTAGTGTATCGATTCTCTACAGTAAAAATATTATTGAGATGGATGGGCATTCCTGACAGAGGCTGGGTTTACCTTTATCTGTGTCTGAGGCTTTATTAGGCAACAGAAGTATTTCAAAGACACAAATCATAGATAATGGTCTTTCTCACCCAGATGTTAACATAAATATGAAATGAATACCGATATGAAATCAGTGGTATATCATGAGTATCAATCACTGTGTTCTTAGGGAGTTTGATCACATCATTACCAAATGTCAAAACAAAGATAATAATCTAACTATAAGGCCATAAAATGTATTTTTCAAGAATACCAAACGGGTCCTGCCTGTTCTGCAATGTTCTTTTTATTTCCCCTTCCAAAAAAACAGATTAGCAGACTTAAACAGATGGAGCATGTCTATGAATGAAAAATTGCTCATGAGATGTTAGCAATATTTTCAACCCCCCAGCCTTCAAAGCATTTCACATATTGGACTCAGCAGTCACAGAGATCAATCATGCAAATAATGTGTGTCACTTTTACCCTCATTAAATACCCGGAAAATCAATTGATAAATCTAGTCTAAACACTGAAAGGATCCTTTGTTCAAACTTGGCTTATGTAATCGCCGCGCAACCTGATTTTGCGGCATGAATGAGCTGTAATTACTTGTTGTTCTTTTTGCAAGTACACTCGAATTAAACGTGGGCCTTATCTGTGAGCCCTCATTGTAGTAGTAACAGGCCAAAAAAACATTCCCAGAGAACAGTACACGGCTGGTGCGATCTCTTCCTTTCGATAGTGGTCTAGAAGAGCACGCGGCTCCAAGCTCACAAGGGCCTGAATGTCCTTGCAGGTTGATATATTTATTAACATGCAGCTGAAGCGATGCTCAATAGTCCTCGTTAATCAAGTTTTACGGTACGTCTTCCTCTTCTCCTGTTTCTTTCTAAATGAGAATTGTATTTGTGTGATCATTGAAACATAAGAGCCTAAAACAAACGATTTTGCAGAACAACAGACATGAATTGAAAAAAACATTGTTATTCTGTTCAGTGTTTGAAACCTTTGTACAATAGTAGAGTTGTTTAACTGTGTACATTTCTACAGTGATTTTTTTGCCTCACCCTGTACAGAGTATGTGCAGAATGAGGATACAGTCTGTGTGTATGTGTGTATGTATCTATGTATTGAATTGAATTGAACAATGGATTTACATACATTCATTCACATATGTATGTATGTATGTATGTATATATGTGAGTATTTATGTATGTATGCATGTTTATGTATGACATTCAGACTCCAGGCTTTGAGTGTGACACTGTAATACTCTTTAACAAGGCTTCAGAGCTGCAGACGGTGGGGGCTGCAGACTAGTCTAGAACAAGACAATCGATCAGGGCAGAGGCGGTGGTCACCATTTTCAGCTGGAGCAGCCGCTATGCACACACATGCACATACACACAGATCTGTACAGATGGTGAAGTATATTAAAGTGATAGGTGAAGGGAATTTATCAAAATAAATATTTTAATATTTAAAATTATTATTACTGTTTGTTTTCGTACACCTGTGCCGAAGCCATGTTTGCGGTGTGTACCACTGCAGACTAGACGGCTTTATAGACCATTATGTGTCTGAGACCAGTTTATGAGCAACACTGGAGTGGTGCTGCCTTATATGGATATTATCTCTTCAGAAGAGATGGTGCTGAAGTATTGTTGTCAATAATATTTTGTAAATGATTGCAATCGTTTCTGTAGGTATATTTTTCATTCACATATATGGGGCTACAAAAACAATTATAGGTATGATAATAATCAGGGATGTGATTTTTCCTGATTAATCAGGAAATGGTGATTTTCTGATGCTAACTGTCTCTGGCTATTTGGCTTTATTTGCTGAACATTCTCTCCTGCTATCAGCTGTCAAAGAGTGCAACATTTCTTAATGTGTATGCTTATGTAATACACACATCCACAAGATATCTATGGTCTGAAAATAAACATTTCCTGATTAACCAGAAAAAAAATCACATCCCTGAATAATAATAATTATCATCATCATCATATTATTATTATTATTATTGATGATAATAAATATTATTATTATTATTATTATGTCAATGAATAACTTGTAGAACTTCAGGCCTGTCACCCTCCCCAGACTCCCTCTTATTGTTGTGGAATATTGAGTGAATATGCCTGTGTGAGCCAAAGTGCTTTAAGTCACTGAAAGAATCCTATTGCCAAGGCCCTTTCTTCCAGAGGGGGCTGGGTTTACTCATCGCTTTCATTCCCATCGTTCAGCCCCCGTCGCTGAAATATTGATGAGTCAACAGTGGGGGATCACAGGGCTTCAAAGAGCCGGGACGCTGTTTGCATGCCATTGACTTTCCTGTCAGAAGGAGAACAGCGCCATGCATAATGGAACAAGGACCATTTCAGCCCCCCACCCCCCCTCGTCATGCCCCCCCCCATCTCTCTGGGAAGAGGAGGGGGTCAGAGATCCTCGAAAAAAATGACCCCGCCCACCTATTAGGATTGTGCCGCAAAACCTGGCGAAAACGCTCCCGCGACAATAAAACCTATTGTTCTCCTCTCTCTCCGATAGTGAGATGTGTTCCCAGAGAACAGTAGTCGGTTGGTGCAGTCTCCTCTTTTCGAGGTGGCCGAGAAGAGCTTGCGGCTCCAAGCTCGTTAAGGGCCTGAATGTCCTAGCAGGTTGATATATTTATATCAACATGCAGCCGAATAGTCCAAGTTTTACGGTACATCTTCCTCTTCTCCTGTTTCTTTCCAAATGGGCATTGTATTTGGGTGATCATTGAAACATAAGAGCATAAAACAAACAATTATTGCATACCAACAGACATGAAATCAAAAAAACATTGTTATTCTGTTTGGAATCTTTTTACAAGAGTAATTTAACTGTTTACATTTCTACAGTGATTGTCTTTGCCTCACCCTGTATAGAATATGTGCAGAATGCGTATATAGTCTGCATGCATGTATGCATGTATATGTATGAAATTCAGACTCCAGGCTTTGAGCTGTAATGTATTTGTCTGTGACACCGTAATACTCTTTAACAAGGCTGCAGAACGGCAGACTGAGATGTCTGCTGACCAGTCTAGAACAACAGAATGGGCCAGAGTCTGGCAGCTGCAGCCGTGCTGTTTTAAAGGAACACGACGACGAACAAAACAAGCGATAGTTTCAATAATCTGCGCTCAATTATGCGCTCGCGGTTAATCCTCAGCGTCATTAGAATTTAGCTGCGAGGCAGGCACGGTGCTCGACTCTCACAGTCGCGATACAGACTCCCGGAGGTTGCCTGGTTACCCTTTGATTGGCGCGGTTTAAGATCGAGCCTCGTGCCCCCCTCAAGCTGTTTGTAACCCTGCTCATGAGCCAATGCAGTCGACGTCGTTCACGTCAACATCCAATTTGAGCCCCTGCTGCGGGAAATACTACGAACGAGTGCGCGTACGTGATGAGACGAGACGAGAGGTTTTTAGACTCACGTCCGCACGAGCAGAAACCATCTGCAGTGCGGTGCGCTTGTCAGTGTTTTCCCGGAGTCTTAAAATAGACACTTATTGGCAGGCATCGAAATGTTCGGTATTCGAATCCAAGCTGTGACATTTGAGTGGGATGGGAGAATGCTGCGGAGAGCATAGGCTGCATTGTGTCGTAATAAACGCACGCGTTCACGGTACTTTAATGTATTCTTTTGTTGAAACGTACGTAATGTGTGTTTTTGTTGTTGTTGTTGATGCTGCTGCCTCCTGGCCAGGACTCCCTTGAAAAAGAGATTTTTCTCTCAATGGGGCTTTCGTGGGAAATGAAAGGCTAAATAACAAGAAGGAAAAACGCTGAGACATTGGGCTGTTCCACAGCGTCCCGTGTGTCGAGTGTTGCCGAGCCACGTGGGGTCAGAGGCAGCAGCAGCAGGTGGGCTTGGGCAGGGCAGCCAGATAGCTCATCTGGATTCCATGACCAACATTAGCCTGGGTCGTGGCTAGATAGTAACCCTATTTTTTCCCAGATCAGAGGCTCTAACTCTTCAAACATGAGCTGGTAACTCTAACTCTAACTCTAACCCTAAGTGTAAGACAGCTGTAACGAGGGTTGGACGCTTTCCGTCGTTACTATGGGGACTCAGTCAAACCTCGTGGGAGTTGGACAGAATAGGGAAAAATAGGGTTACTATCTGTCCGTGACCCTTAACCTGTTCAGCATTGCGTTTGGTTTAGTTGAAAAGCTCCCCGGTTGATATAAGGATTGCCCACACCGCAGCCAATACTTTTTTTGATGGTCTAATGTGTTAGCTCTTCTGTTGTGCCCAAGGGCAAACAATTGGTTCTTAAAGAGCTGTTTATTATTTATTTTTTACTATCTCCCATCTTTTATTTTTCTCCAAAATTGGAATGCCCAATCATACTAAAATCTCCCATTTACAGGAAGGCATCTTTTATTGCAGAACAATAATCACATTTAGAAAAAAAGTAAACCCCTAGCAGATTCCTTCTGTCTAACCAATGTCGCGATATATTTGTGAGCAGTTTCTTTCTATGCCCATTTTTAGGCCCAGTTTTTCACTTTTCTCCAAATTTGGAACACTTGGCCCTTGGTTGTAATAGTTGGCCTGTCCTGTCACTTCATCCATCATTTGCAGAGAGCTCAGACTAGGACACCCTGGTCCTCGTGCCACCACCACTGCTCTTCACTCAGCTGTCCATTGGCTGAACTGGGTGGAGGACTGCAGGCACCCGATTGGCCAGTGATTTACAAGCACGTGCATCCAAGGCCTAGAAGAACTATTGATTGGCACTGGAGTATTTAATGTGAAATGCACAAAAGTTGCTGCGACGCTGCAAATAGAATGAAAATCGGCTAATTACGGGCCATCGCTGTAGACAGTCCACATTCTGTATCGGATAATTCTGCTGCTCAAGGGTTCTGTGGCAGTCCTCACCGGGAAGTCTATTTTTATCTTTGGCAACAGGAAGAAAGAAAGAAAAAAAGAAGAAGAAAGGAAGGAAGTCTTCTCCATTCACCGCTTGTTTAGCCTTTTTTAAGGGAAGTGTCAAAATGCGTGCTGCCTGAGACGGCGGCCGCTGCGTCATGTGCTTTGTAGTCGCGTGCGGCACCACCGACGATTGGCTGAAACACGGGATTCACTGTGGAGACAGTCACGTGCTGCTCACGTGATTTCGGAAGAAGCTCGCCCCCCTGCTAGGCGTCCTGGCTCAGTTTGCTGTAGACTCTCGCGCTCGATCTCTCCCGTGCCTGTGTTCTGAGGTTTATGCCCATCCTGCAGATTTTGTGCCGTGCAGAAGAGTTTATGTTCAACCATCTTGCGTTTAAACCCTCGTCAGCTCTGGGTCTCGCTTTTGCTCTTGTTCGTTTCTCTGGGAAAACATGAAACTAAACGAAGCACAGCTATTATTGTGAGATGGCGTTAACATTCCGAAAATGGGAACACTTCCATCCTGTCTATGCTGTGTCAGTGCGGCTGCAGAATATAATAAACTTTTCCGCTCATTGATAAAAAGTTAAGCCCCAGAACTAGGCCAGCAGCAAGTCGACAGTGCCTATTTACAGCGGTGTTGAAGCAGCGGAGGCCTCGGTGCCTTAAACAGTAAGTAGAACAGTGCTTATTATACCTTAATAAATACAGCTCTATAATAAGCACACGTACAACACAATGCATTGTCTCCGCAATATTCACCCGTTCTTTTCCCGTCAAGTACTGTTGTGTTAGATGGATTTGTGCGAGTGCATTGGTTTAGAGGCTAATGGGAAGATGGTGTGTGTTCATGCACCTTTAGGATGGAGGAACGCCTGCTTTGAGTCCTCCGGGGTGGTGGCGTTGGTGGCGGGGGGCGGGGGGCAGCTATTCTTGGAAACGGCGTTGTGTGCGTTGTGTGCAATTAAAATGAAAAGGAATGCATCATAAGCACTGTGATACACATGCACAGGGACCCGGTAGCCACGGAGGGCTCGCATTTGATTGACTCCAGCTTTGAAGCCTCGCCTTTGTTGATTAGCGCCCCCCTCCGCCCTTTAGCGAGCGATTCCCTCTTGTGGAGCACGAACACGTTCTCCTACAGCAGTGGCTTCCGTCAGACGGTGCAGCAGCAGGCTGGCGCTCCTCACTGGTCGTGATAACCGGGTGGTTGGTCAGCTGCGGTCGGTTTACCGGCCTTTCGTTCTTTGGCAGAAAATAGGGTCCTGGGCCCGCCCTGGCGGAAAGCGCTGCAGTGACGTTAATTAGTCATGTTAACATCAGGGGGAAGGAGCACATTGTGTGGGCATAAAAGAGCAGGGGAGAGGGGCCGGCAGACAAAGCCGGCGTTGTCAGCGGGCCCACTGAACGTGACAGTGAGCTCTCTCCACTGCATTCTGCACTGGCCTGTGAGCATTACCGAGAGACGGAGAGAGAGAGGGAGGGAGAGGGAGAGAGGGAGGGAGGGAGAGAGAGAGAGGGTGGGAGAGAGAGAGAGAGAGAGGGTGGGAGAGAGAGAGAGAGAGAGAGAGAGAGGGAGAGGGAGAGGGAGAGGGAGACAGAGAGAGAGAGGGAGGGAGGGAGAGAGAGATGGTGGCTAGGATTGATGAGGAAGAGGGAGAAAGACAGAGAGAGAGCAAGCTAGGATTGATGAGGAAGAGGGAGAGAGGCAGAGGAGGGAGAGAGAGAAAAAGAGAGTGTGAGCTAGGATTGATGAGGAAGAGGGAGAAAGACAGAGGAGGGAGAGAGAGAGAGAGAGAGAGGGATTTATGAGAAAGAGGGAGAGAGGCATAGGAGGGAGAGAGAGAAAATGAAAGAGAGACAGGGGGACGGTGTCAGTGTTACCAACTCTTGTATATTGTTACCAGAGGTAGGGACTTTACCAGGCAATTGAAAGCAAAGTGACTGCTCTCATGAAGGCATACCCCATACCTATACAGCACTGAGGGCCAGATTTACTAAGATAGTCACAGCGCAAAGGCAGTCGCTATTTTGTTGCGACTATTTAGCGTTTACAAATAGTGACACACTAACGACCAATTTACTAAGACTGCTTCTAATTACGCAAACAAATAAATGAAACAGCCTCATTTGCAATTTGCGGCAGGATACACCCATAAAAAGGATCTGAAACAACATGGCACGCTCACACATCCAGATCACAAAGCGCCAAGGAATGGATACGGAGCAGCGAGGGAACCATGAGAAAAAGAGAACTTAAGAGACGCAGATCAGGAGAGAGAGGTCATGCTCAAACGAGGTACAGTCACAAAACAGTGACATCACAAAAAGACATCATTCATTAGGCACAACAAAAACAACCGATGATGTAAAGAAAGCGAACAACCGATGATGTAAAGAAAATATAACATGATGTTAGGCAGCATCCAAAAGAAAATACTTTCCAACAACATAATTCGGGAAAAAGACATCGGTGGTGGTCCAACCAAGGAAAGAATATTAGAATTCTTTATTAGAATTCTTCAAAATTGGTCACATTAAAGCTGCATGTTTCTTTGAGTTAATACTAAGGAATACAACTACAATGCACAGTAACATGGTAGGTCTGATGGACTACTTGTGTTTTCAAGTTAAACTCTTAAATCTTCTTCATTTTCTCCTAATAAAGCACACATACAGTTATGTTTGTGCTACATGAAAAAAGTGCATTTTTCATCGCACCAGTTTATTGTATATTCATTTAGCATCAGTCTTATGTTTCTCCATAGTGAGGTGTTCACAAATAATAATAGCAAATCAAGTAGCTCCATATAGTATTACATCTATTACAGAATAAAAGTACCTACATCTGTCATTATAATTTGGCAAAACCTGTGGTCCTTATGCATGTCTTAATAATAACGAATAACGATGGTGTCTTACCGTGGAGTCCAGTCCCACGTCTTTAGAGCGACATTGGTGACGATCAATAAATAACGTCTTATATTTCCCACGTGCTGGACAAATCGGGGGCATCATCAAATTACAGAGATATGCAGCAAACATAACCTTGGATAATGATGGATATTTTATAGAAGACAAACGTGGAGGACTTATTTACATTATTTACATTTACATTACATTTTATTTATTTACTATAACAGATGGTCTTATCCAGAACTACAGTGCATACAATAATGTTAGATAGACACCAGCACAGATACGATACAAAAATTACACAAAATAATCAAAACAAAGTGTAATTGTAAAACATGATCGTGCAATAAACATATTGTCACATCAAATATTAAGTCCACAGTAAAAGAGCAACAACATTAATTAGAGAGAGCGTCAGTTGCAAATAAGTGGCTGTAGATCAGTTCATTCTAGATAATGGAAGGAGAGAGAGAGAGACAGAAAGAGACAGAGAGAGAGATACAGAGAAAGACAGAGAGAGAGAGAGAGAGAGAGAGAGAGAGAGAGAGAGAGAGAGAGAGAGAGACTGGCCATTAGTATGTATGAGAGGAAGGCCAGCGACTGTTTATCTTTAGCACAAGTCCTTCTCCAGGGAATCTTACATGATTACGCTTTACTTATTCATATGACTTGACACTTACAGAAGCGGACGAGCTTGAGTACGATGCCGAGACAAAGGGTGTAACCGTAGTGGCCCCAGCAGCGATTAAACCCCCTGGTTACAAACAATGTTCCTTTGCCAGCCCTTAAACACTGCTGTTTTTCAACGGTGAAATGGCACACAATTAGAGTGACTGTGCACATCAACGGGATCTCTTTTTACTGCCTTTGCTGTTGTCAAAGTGAACACAGACACACATGCACGTACGCACGTACACACCCCCTGCACATACACACATCCCCCAAACACACACCCTCACACTGCTATCAAAGTGAACCTGGCAGGGGAACAGCGCACAAGAGTGAAGTGGAAAAGCCTGTGCAATTAGTGCCAATTACTGGAGTACCAATCAAATGACTGAACAATGGCACAAAATAAATCATGCTGATACCCTTGCTTTACACATGCTCTTGAATACGCGGGTCTGCCTATGCAGTCTGTGTGTGTGTGTGTGTGTGTGTGTGTGTGTGTGTGTGTGTGTGTGTGTGTGTGTGTGTGTGTGTGTGTGTATGTATGTATGTATGTGTATGAAATTCAGACTCTAGGCTTTGAGCTGTAATGTATGTGACTGTGACACTGTAATACTCTTTAACATGTGGTTCTGTGTGGCTCAGTAGGTAGAGTGTGGTTCTGTGTGGCTCAGTAGGTAGAGTGTGGTTCTGTGTGGCTCAGTAGGTAGAGCGTGGTTCTGTGTGGCTCAGTAGGTAGAGTGTGGTTCTGTGTGGCTCAGTAGGTAGAGCGTGGTTCTGTGTGGCTCAGTAGGTAGAGTGTGGTTCTGTGTGGCTCAGTAGGTAGAGCGTGGTTCTGTGTGGCTCAGTAGGTGGAGCGTGGTTCTGTGTGACTCAGTAGGTAGAGCGTGGTTCTGTGTGGCTCAGTAGGTGGAGCGTGGTTCTGTGTGACTCAGTAGGTAGAGCGTGGTTCTGTGTGGCTCAGTAGGTAGAGCATGGTTCTGTGTGTCTCAGTAGGTAGAGCGTGGTTCTGTGTGTCTCAGTAGGTAGAGCGTGGTTCTGTGTGTCTCAGTAGGTAGAGTGTGGTTCTGTGTGGCTCAGTAGGTAGAGTGTGGTTCTGTGTGGCTCAGTAGGTAGAGCGTGGTTCTGTGTGGCTCAGTAGGTAGAGCGTGGTTCTGTGTGGCTCAGTAGGTAGAGCATGGCGTTGACAATGCTTAGGTTGTGGGTTTGATTCCCACTGGGACAATACTGAAAAATGTGTGCATTCACTACTGTAAGTCGCTTTGGATAAAAGCGTCTGCTAAATGGCATATGTTAACAAGGCTTCAGAGCTGCAGATGGTGGGGCTTCAGACTAGTCTAGAACAAGAGAATCAATCGGAGCAGAGGCAGTGGTCACCATTTTCTGCTGGAGTAGCCACTAGCTCCAGTAGCCTTCTGTTAATTAAAAGGAAGGATAATATTCCGGTTATTGTTATAAACTTTGAATGGTCACACATTTAAGCCCCCCCCACACACACACACACACACACACACTCCACTAACACCACACACACACACACACACACACACACACCACACATACACTCCACTACATACATTTTACATTTTAAGCATTTAGCAGACGCTCTTATCCAGAGCGACTTACAAGATGTGCATTAATACATGGTAGGAACAATCATAGTTAGCGCACAAGATCAGTGCAGTAAAACAGCAATAGACATCATTGCAGGCGTCTGCGTATCATACCTGTAACACTGGGAAAGAACACTATCACCACACACGCACTCCACTAACACCACTCACACACACACACACACACACACACACACACACACACACACACACACACACACACACACACACACACACACTCACACTCTCTCATTAGAAGGTGACACCAGGGTGGCAGTGCCCGCTGCAGAGCCAGTGAGAGGGCCGTGGGCGATCAGTTTGCACCTCTCCTCCTGCCGCTGCTGTGGCACGGCTCGTTTCCGCCTCTCCTCGTTAATATTTCACCAGACAGGCAGCTGCGCACCGCAGCGGCCCTGAAACGCTGGCATCGCCCCGGCGGCTCTTTGGGCTCGGGGACGCAAGTGGGTCAGGAGCGTGACAGCACGTGACCCGCCCCGCGGCTGTGCGATGGTGGCTCATCAGTCACTCACCAGCCTTGGCCTCCCGAAGCCTCTTTCAGGGCCCAGCTCCTTGCTCCTCTTCCAGGACTCCAGTTTCATGTTTTTTCGCTGAGGTAAGGTGTAAAAACCAGAGGGTGATATCAGTTTGATGCCACCTGCTGCCCCCTCCGGGACACAGACCTTCAACTCCTCCGTCGAGGTTTCAGTTCAGCTTGGAAATCACCCAGAATTCCTCAGGACTGCATTATGTAGCCGTTAGATTTGAAAAGTTATGTAATTTCCAGCCTCGTTTACTGGTCCTGCATTCAAATATATCATCATTCTTCATTCAGTGTGTCACTGCAGAATACCGAAACAGAATATTTGCATAAAGTTTTTTTTTTATCCTCCCATTTATTATTATTGATTATTCATTTTAGAACATATTTATTTATCAGTGCTTGGATTGATATTGATATTATTGGCAAAATACAAGAATCTGTATGTCTCCAGCTATATTTGGATCCCTTCATGATTCATTTTAAGAGCAGTGGGCAAGGATGTGTTTCATGTCTAGAATCAGGCATAGGCTGAGTCTGTATGGGTCTGTATCTGTCCTTGATTCATTTTAAGAGCAGTGGGTGAGCGAGTTTCCTGGTTCAGCTACCACCTTACTTTTACTCTCTCATCCATTCCTGATGTTTTGGGGGGGGGGTTTACACTGGTGATGATTCAAGATAGAGCCATCTTTCTTCCATGTGTTCAAATCGAGTCAGACCTCAGCTTCCTGTCGCGAAAAGATGCATTTCTATCGTGAGCCTCGAGAGCTTTTGTTTCGCGTCTAAACACCCTTTGCGTCGAAGCGCAACCGAGAGGAGTCTGGGAATGGCAATAAGCGCAGCACTTTCCTTCGGCATATCACGCCGTTTTAAACGCGCTTTGGAATGTGGTGTGAGTTTTCCGCATGGGCGAGCGGCGAAGCCCCCTCCTCCCTACCGTAATCCACCCCGGAGCGCACACCAGCGCTCTCTCACAAACGGCGGACAGAAATGTGATGACAGCGGCCGAGGGAGAGTCTGGACGCAGACGTGCCTCGCTGGTACTCCCTGCCGCCTGGGAGCCGCGGACGATTTATGAACGGAGCCGGTGGACTGCCTGCCCCGAATACTAAACACGCCTTTTTCGTGAATTTACTCACAGTGCACTTCCTTTTTAAACAATTATTTTATTTTCATTGTGTGTGTGCTTCCCTTTATTAATATAATAATAATAATATATGCTATTTAGCAGACGCTTTTATCCAAAGCGACTTACAGTAGTGAATGCATACATTTTCAGTATATGTGGCCCCAGTGGAGATTGTACCCACAACCTAAGCGTTGCCAGCGCCCTGCTCTACCTACTGAGACACAGAGCCACAGATACTCCTTTGATACTGAGGGAGTAACAGACTCTCATTATATTCCTCATGCCCACGAATGGAATGTATTAGTTAGGAGATACATGTTAACGCCCTTACAATACATTCAGTCTAAACAACAACAATTATTTGTACAGTCGTGAAGAGATATTAGGTCAGTGGTCGATAACTGATATGAGAGTTGAGTTCTAAGGAGTGCAAGAAAACTAAGACTGCATTAAATTGCTCCTGTAAAATGTACATCTTGAAATCCTTTATGTATGTATTTATTTTGACACATTTTTACTTATTTAACAGCTTTAATTACAATGTTATTGCAGTGGGGTATAGTGGATGTGATTGTAGCCATCGGTATTCTTTCAAAGATGAATGATGCCTTCTTTTAATATATATATATACAGTATATATAGTTTATTATAAATGATTGCAGTTTGTCATATTTTAAGATTTAATGCTGCTGTGGGCAATATGACCTCATGTCCAGTGATGTAATAAAAATTAAGGCACTTGTCCCATTAAATTATTATCAAATGAGGGCAGAGCTGCTTTGGAGAAGCATCATTTTCTAAAATATGGTACATGAAATAGGCTTCATAATTACATATTTGTACACCTTTTCTACTGTGGCTGGCAGAGATGAGTATGCATGTTTAATCAAAGGTCTTCCTTATTTTCCTACCATACCGTACTGTGCTGTTAGCTTAATTATTGACCCCCAGGAATCCAGGAGTGTTTGTGTGAATGAAGTGTAATGCTAATAATATTTTGTGTACTAAACAAACATACAGTTATATGTCTCTCGTGTTGGTCTATACATGCTCTGTGCTGTCTATCAGAGGGTAGACTCTTGGTCAGTGTAGGCATGGATTCAGATGTCTATTCTTTTCCTTTTCGTTGCAGTACCCTCACTGGCCTGTTGGTGGTCAGGGAGCAATAATGGTAGTGGAAAAAAACTATAAACAAAGAAAGGCCTCAGTGCTCACCTGAATATTCCATTTCCACACATCCATAAAGATTTGAAAGGATTTACAGGATGCTATTTTTTTACAGGATGTCTTTCTCCTCATCCAAACAGAAGGGTGCAATAGGAGTATTAAAGTAGGAGTTAACTAGCTATGCGACTTTGGTGCTTGCGATTAAAACACCAACCATACTGTTCTCCTGCTCTCTTACTGTGTGACGAAGTGCATTAAGGACTGTTACCATTTTACTGTCAAATGGGGAACAATAAGCAGGGGGTTCATGCAGGACAGCCATTGTGGGGGAGATTTAAGCTTGCCGACCTGCTGTAGTTATGTGACAGCTGCTGATTCTATAATAATATATGCCATTTAGCAGATGCTTTTATCCAAAGTGACTTACACTGGTGAGTGCATACCTTTTTCAGTATGGTCCCAGTGGGAACCACATATACTGAACCATTAAGATCCCAGTGGGATATTATTCTAATATCGCATAGTCAGAGGCAGCAAAGTGAGGAATCGGGACTGTGTGACAGCGACAGACTTCCTTCCTGCCGCGGGCGCAGATGTGACCGTGTCCATGGAAACCACCTGACCACCTGGTTGGTTCACATGCCTGTGTGACATCCTCCATGTGCCCATGACCCCTGCCAGATTCCCGGGGTGGGGATTCTTGAATTTCATGTCCCCCATTTTTTGCCCATTCAACGAGTGCAGCAAATATTCCACCTTTAAAACCGATGAAATGATTTTCGTGGGATCGGTACGACTTTAATGTGTGTGGGGTCTGTTGACATGAGCTTAGATTGTAACATGTTAAGGTGGCGTTGGTTTAATTTATTGCTAATTAATTAATGAAGTCACTCATTCATTAATTTGCTCTTCGGGGACCATGTGCAGCATTTTACATAAATGGCAGCTGATGCATTGTGACAGGATTTAAGCCAACTCATAGCTAATCTTTACACCTGTAATTTGTGTACAGATTGCAATATAATACACAGTTCAGCTCAATGGACAGTCACAATTCAAATACACAGCAATAGGGTGTCTTGTTATCATACTGAAAACAGTATCTGTGATATTGGACATCTGTGATTGGTGGGGGGGGCTTACAGGAAATACTACTATGAGCCATGGGCTCCTGCTGTGCCAACCAGCACAGGGGTTTGGGCCCCCCCCCAGCCTGGTTTATGAAGTGTGGGAGCCCTGCCAGGTCCTGTGCCACTGGACACAAACCAAATATTTTAGCCTGTCCAATCAAGCCTCTGCTTTTAGCAAAAAATCTATTTGCAGTCCTTTTTAAAGAAGCTTATATATTGGATAGACTCTATTCTTTTCTTAATCTTTTTTTTCTTCTCTCGCTGTGATGAAGATCCTCGATCCTCGTTTGTAATTGTGATCAAATGAGGCTCTGGAGCGTGATGAATGTGACTGTGGAAAATTGTCACTTTGCAGAAGAGTCTATTGAGATTCTCTTGCTCTTTGGTGTTTTTTTATATGAGAGGATAAGGTACAGGGTTGCCACTCAAATCAAATGTCCATTTTCCATTTTCAATGACATTTCAATGACACATTGAACGTTTTAAATGACCTTTTCACTTTTTTTTTTGCGACTGATGCAAAAATGGACTTTAGTTTCATAACTTAACATGTTTTGTTGCCAGTGCAAATACACATCTCATTGTGTGTGTGTTGTGTGTGTGTCAGAGAGAAAGAGAGAGAGAGAGAGAGAGAACAGGTGGAAACAATGGTGGCAGGGGAGCAAACATTTTGTGGTAACGTTATCGGAAAAGAAGAAGAAAAATATATAATGTTACATAGAATCTGACATTTCCATGACATTTCCATGACATAATAATTTTCAATGATTTTCACGTTTTTTACATGATGCGTGGGAATCCTGAAGGTATTACCCATGGACAGCTTAAATCAGAGGTTGTTGAACCTGGAGTTGTAACCTGTGTGTATCCTGGTGTTTTTCTCTGACCTGTTACTTGTTTTGTTTGCCCAGTTGTCACACTTCACAAACGTTACTGTTATGTGTATTAAGGGAATGCACAGGTGCAAATATATTTAGCAGGTTAAATAGATGGACCAATTAATCCAGGTTGTAAATTAAAATGAGCTCAGCTGAATTTGACTCCCCGGTGCAGATCTTCTGAAGGAAGCTTTGGAACAATATAACTTCCAGTGCCAGCCAGGCAGATTGAAACATGATGCTTTAGCAGCAGGAGTCCTGTTCGCAGAGTAGATTAAGGACAATAATCACTGCAGATTTTCAACAGCTCATTGCTTTTGGACGCCACATGATCTAGCAGCCAATGAGATGAAACGATTGCAGTTCCAGCAGTCACACCTCACCTGCGCCCCATGGCCAATCACCTGTCCCTGTCTCCAAAGCCCCTATCAAATCAGTGCAGCAGCAAAGATCTTGATGCTCTAGAGTAACAAGATATGAAACTCTCAGGGCCAGGTTTACTAAAGGATTGCAACTGCTTTTCCAGCGCAAAAGCAGTCACTACAAGGTCTCAATATCTACATTGGATTTAATAAACGGTCGCAATGAGTCAAATTGCTATTAGGATGTCATTTGAGGGGGTTAAGTCACTTTGTGACTTTCCTTTAGATGAATAGTTAAATCTGTCCATGCATATGTATAACTGGGGTGAACGCACTAAAACAGGGTGGAGATTTTGTAAATTAGGTTGAATAAGTATTCCGTCTGATTTATTAAAGCATGCCTTAAATGTGATTCTCCTCTTTGTGTGAGAATTTTAAGACCTCTTGAAACCAGGCAGTATATGTAGGAGTGCTAAGAGACCAAATCCCTAGGGAGACCACATTCTGAGCTCTTTCTTGGTTTGCATTGGGGAAAATATGTATTTTATCTAAACTGATGTGAATTTGTAGAGATACCTTGTTAAGGAGTTATGATGGCAGAATGTTTGAAAGCAGAAAAACATAATAAATGTAGTTATATATATATATATATAATTAATATTTTGATTGTCATACATATTGGTTTGATATACAGTACGTATATATTGATTTGGATATGTATTGGTTTGTTATTGACAGATATATTGGTTTCATTTACACGTGTATTGATTTGTCATTTAGGCACCTATTGGCTTGATTTGCTTTGGTATTGGTTTATCATTAACGCATGTATGGGTTTGCGATTGGTTTTTCATTGATGCTTCTGTTGGTTTTTCCATTCGTATCAGACCAATATATATAGTATTTGTTAATGACAAACCAATATATGAATAACACATCAGTAAATGTGTCAGTTGCAAACCAATATATGCATAAACCAATAGATGTGTCAATGATAAACCAATGCATATGCACATCAAACCAATAGGTGCCTAAATGACAAATCAATACACGTGTAAATGAAACCAATATATCTGTCAATAACAAACCAATACATATCCAAATCAATATATAAGTACTGTATATCAAACCAATATGTATGACAATCAAAATAATAATTATATATATATATAACTACATTTATTATGTTTTTCTGCTTTCAAACATTCTGCCATCATAACTCCTTAACAAGGTCAATCTCTACAATTTCACATCAGTTTAGATAAAATACATATTTTCCCCAATGCAAACCAAGAAAGAGCTCAGAATGTGGTCTCCCTAGGGATTTTGTCTCTGACACTAGTGTAATGTGACTATAAATCAGGTCAAACTCAAACCAAAAACACTGTACTCTAGGCAGGTTTCCACGATGTCTGATATACCTCCCCTTTTACAAATAAATTATTCAATCTCTCAAAGTCTGTGTTTAGAGAAGCATTTGTAGCTATTTTTATGGCAGACAGTACTATACTATATGTTGAGTTCCTCCCATCAAAGGAAGCATTGCATTTTTTTTTACCATTATATGCAGAAGCGATTATGCAGTGGAATTATTTCAAATGCCATGGGACAGGGTTTACAGAGACCAAACCCCTCATTCCTTATAAATCACATGCTACTCCCATTACACACACACACACACACACACACACACACACGCATGCACGCACACCACCACACACACACACACGCACACACACATGCACGCACCACACACACACACACACACAATCACGCACATGCACACACACTCACACGACGCACGCACGCACGCACGCACACACACACACACACTGCACACACGCACGCACACTACACACACACACACACACACACACACATGAGGTTTTTATCAGCTGTGTAGCGTGTATAAACCCTGCCGAGACTGATGCTTGTCTAGGCAGCAGGACTCAAAGTGCTGTTCACTGGCTCCTCTGTTTTTGAGAGAAGTCGCACGCCCCCTTCATCTCTCGCGGAAGCTTTGATTTACCCATGATCCCATGCTCTGGCAGTGCCGCTTCTCCAGGGACCTGTTTTACAGTGCTCAAGTTTTTTAATTCGCAATTTAAAGATTATGCATTTATAGTACGGCGGGATATTGACTCGCGTTGAGTACCTCGCTCAAGGGTACCACCGCGAGAGAAAAGGCAGTACATGTCTTTATTATTTATTGTTTATTATTATTGTTTAAAAAAAAAAAAATGTTTTTTTAATCAAGAAAATGTCTTTATTGTTAAAAAAATCTTAAAAGCCAAGTTTGGTTCCGTAACCACGACACCACATTGCCACTGATATTATAGCACATTCAAGATATTAAAAAATTCCAGCATATATTTGTTGATGTATTTTTCTTAACGGTTAGATTTAGAGCATCTGACCAGCAGCATCGTTTGTTGTCTCGCTCTGCCGTGTCCTACACAACAAACAAACAAAATCTACAGCCAGGCAGAGGATTCTCTAAATACAAAAGATGAAATATGATAATGAGGGTTTGACGTCAGTGGCCCGGCCCTTCGTCCTCTCGTCACACTGTCGTCTCGCGATCAAAGCAGTACCACGGGGAATGCCTTCGCTCCTCGAAACAAAAATGAATCGGCTCATTTACTTATGAAGTCGATGTGATTTCCTTTTGTCTTCACCAAACTGCGCGCACGGAAAACAAAAGACAAATACAGTAGGCTACGCCAGAAAAATAATACACTACACAGCAGTGCCTTTACGCGTTCAGCCTGGCAGAATGTCCCTTATGTTATTTTTGATGTGGAACTAGTAGACTATTGATAACGATATATTTACATTTACATTTACATTTACATTTTAGGCATTTAGCAGACGCTCTTATCCAGAGCGACTTACACAGTTTACATTTCTTTACATACAATCCAATTATACAGCTGGATATTTTACTGAAGCAATTCAGGTTAAGTACCTTGCTTAAGGGTACAACAGCACTGGGAATTGAACCTGCAACCTCCGAGTTACAAGCCCAGCTCCCTAACCATTACACTACACTGCCATCCCATCCATATGTATAATCCTCGGATTCAAATACATTTATATTTTGATTTGATATACAAACATAAAATACAGACTCCTATATTACTATATTTATTATTGGACGAGTCCAGCCAGGGCATTTGAGAGACAAGGAGGATGAAGAGGAATGCAGCCGGGAACCCAACCAAAAAATCTCAATATCTGCAGAGGATAAGGGGGCATCGCTCCTGTTCATCCGAAAGGAAGATATTTTTCGCCTATATCGTTACGATTGGTAACTGCAAGGCAATTCCATTATTTCAATGAACTGATCTCATTTGGAGCTGACTTAATGTGACCTACCATATGATGGCTGACAGCGGAATGAAACTGCAGAATTATTTGGATGACGTTAATAGTATTATCTGCCTCCCTCCAGCCGACGTGAACTTCACACCCCGGCTGATACAAAAAAACCCGTGCATAATTCCAGTCAAAGACAGGTTACATCATCTATTCCCCCTGTCATCTTAATCTACCGTGGGCTGCAGCGATACTGCAGGGCAGATTGAACTGTCTACGACAGGCTTTAAACAGTCATCGCTCGGACTCACGACGATATGTTCACTGTTTTTAAAGACATTGTCGATCCTTCGTCTCGTTTCGGAATTATGTTTTTGGGGCCGATTGCGGGAAGCCAAAGCTATTCCACCTCCTATCATATTTATTCATTTATTTTGACACAGCCGGCATCTAGTAGCCTACAGTTTTTTTTAAACCAACACAAGCACCTCTCGACGTGAAAGGGTATAATTATGTGAATATACATAGCGCATAATATGAGCTGACTGTCCCGAATAGGATAAGTTTTTATCAGAAACTGCCCGTCAAGCAGGCCTTTGCCGGCACCGCGGTAACAAAACACATGGCTCTAATATATAATATAATATAATATATATATAATAATAATATATGCCATTTAGCAGATGGCTACTTGGGTCGACTGAAAGTAGATGGCATCGCTTGTGGCTTGAGAGCATATATAGCCTATGCCATTTAGCAGACGCTTTTATCCAAAGCGACTTACAGTAGTGAATGCATACATTTTTCAGTATATGTGGTCCCAATGGGAGTTGAACCCACAACCTAAGCGTTGTCAACACCATGCTCTACCTACCGAGCCGCACAGAACCACGCTCTACCTACTGAGACACACAGAACCACGCTCTACCTACTGAGCCATACAGAACCACACAGGCTTTGCAGGCGCGGTCTCTGTTCTCACTGGCCTTAATTGTTCTTTCATCATTCTGCCAGAGGGCACATCTACACCCACTGTCATAATAAAAATGACATTTCAAAGTGTGGATGAAAGATTAAAGAGTGCGCATTGAACCGTGGGCGGTGGCATATTCCCACGCGTGATTCATAATTATCTTAAAAGCAATTCTCAATTTCAGATATGACTGCAAATGACATGACTCAGAGTCAAATGCCAAATACTTGGTTTGTCTAGCATGTGACGTCACTTGTGGCATTTGATTATGAGAATTTTTGATTATCCTGAAATGCTGTATATAGGCAAGACCAAATGCACAGTCCTGTCATTCTGCAAAAGGAGTCATAAAAAAATGCTGCTCTTTTGTCCAGTTTAAATTCGCTGGCGAATTCAGGTGATCCATTTGACATCTAAACGGAAACCATTTCAACAGTTCCTCACAAGTGTGCCACTAAATAAAATGAAATAATTTCCCAGGTCTAAGACTATTCAAAAGAAGCTCTTTCCAAACTCAACAGAGACAATAAATACATAATAAAATAATGATACAACTACTAATATTAGTGCGATTGCTAGTACTAGTTATAGTAACCACAATAATAACAATAATGCTAATGATAGTAAGGGTAGTGGTCGTAGTAGTACATAGTCAATAAATATGTTCTGGCAAAGATTATAATACATTTTTGTGTGTGTTGTGCTTTTTGTGAGTGTTGCCTATGTAAAAGACAGAATAATATTTGACAGCATGTTGTTTGTTAGCCAAATATGTCTTCTAAAGTAGGGCAAAATCCATTTTGGAAAGATGACAGGAAAACCTTGTTTGGAAAGGAAATGTTATTTGCATTATTGAATTGTTCCCTGCAGAGACAATGTTTGTGAAGTTTTACGTCAACCGCATCCGAGACTGTAGGTCGTTACAGCGCTGTAATCAATGGCTAAAATCAGCACTCTTCCTTCCAAACAACTGAAAGCAACATTATCCATCTCTTGGTTTTCAATATAATATAATATATATGCCATTTAGCAGATGCTTTTATCTAAAGTGACTTACAGTAATGAATGCATACATTTTTCAGTCTATGTGGCCCAATGGGGCCACAACCTAAGCGTTGTCAGCGCCATGCTCTACCTACTGAGCCACACAGAACCACAATGGTTTTCTACGCCATAAACCAGTAGAGAGACAGGCATAAGGGACAGTAGTCAGGCATGGTGCCTCCTGCTCATCATAATAGTGTTAATCCCAGTACCACTCAACTCAAAACCTTGTGTTTTCCTCGGGTCAAAAGACCTTTTTCTGAGTTTAACAGCAGTGAAAAACCCAATTCGATAAGTTCTCCTGGAGTGACCTGCCATTATAAAAAGTGAAACATTGCCCTTTTTTATATTTTTATAAAAGCTGTACACCACCAGGGCACAACAATTGTCACATCTATTACAGAAAAAACTAAAATAATTGATGTGTATTTGTAGTAAAAATGAATGGTGTACACTGAATAAATAAATAGTCTCTCTGCACTGTGAAGTAGTAAAAACACAGTTATTCACCAAGTTGTTGATGAGCGACAGGGTGTTTCTTCAAAGTATATTGTGAACTTGTTTGGAGAATAAAAATGAACAAAATTAGGTTAATGGCAATATCTGAATACCATCATACAGTGTTGGGGGAGGGGGGGAGCTTTTGTCACATTGCTAGCATTTATCTTGTTGAGTTTTGTCAGCAGAACAAGGGGCCATGTGGGGCCATGTGGAAAAAATGAGTTAAGGGAAAAGTTTGCACTGATATCAGGAAGTTATTTTTTCCACACAAAGAGTTGTTAACAAATGGAATAGCTTGCCAGGTCATGTAGAGGAAGCAGAGACCCATGGGGGGGTTCGAGGCCAGGCTTGACACAGCGCTGAATACTGTCTAATCAGCAGGTTAAAATGATGAGCCCAGATTGAACAGCCTGTGCTTATTAAGCATTCTTATGTTATGTTCTTCTGACGTAGGGAGCGTTAGGACTGTCTGTATTCTCAAATGGTGTGATTTTCAGTGTTGTTCAGCTCTTGGCCCCCTCCTGGCTGGAGGGGGCCGAGAGCGTTCCCATTTTTCAAAATTAAAAAAAAAAGATTTTACCCCGTTTTTCTGTGCTTAGTTCAATCCCCTCCCTCGTAGTTCACTGCCGTAGTCCTGTGACCGGCAGTGACAAAGGTGAAGCGCTGCCTCCGCCGAGCTGTCGACTGTAATTCCGGCACCCCAGAACCACTCCTGTGCGCAGCGAACTGTGTGTGTTGGCTTCCCTCCCCCCTCCCTGGGGCGGACTCCCGGC
Organism: Aldrovandia affinis; assembly: GCA_029706075.1. Lineage (NCBI taxonomy): Eukaryota > Metazoa > Chordata > Actinopteri > Notacanthiformes > Halosauridae > Aldrovandia > Aldrovandia affinis. The sequence goes on along the minus strand of JAINUG010000156.1, from coordinate 294,889 downwards.
CAGAGCCGACTCTGGCGCGATGGGGAATCGAACCCCGATCGCCGTGGCCAGCGTCGGACGCTGAAACCACTAGACCACGCCCAGCATTCCCATTTTTCTGACCGTATTTCTCTCTTTGCCTCTCTTTTCCAGGCTATGGAGAGCAAGCTCCTGGTGGGCGGTAAGAACATTATCGACCACACCAACGAGCAGCAGAAGATGCTGGAGCTGAAGAGGCAGGAGATCGCCGAACAGGTGAGAGACACACCCTCTTCTTCTGTGGCTATGCGTCGGCATGGCTGGTGGGTGTAATGTTGAGGGTGCTGGACTTGAGAACTGAGAGGTTGCTGGTTCATTTCCCAGGTGGAGCACTGCCGTTGTACCCTTGAGCAAGGTACTCAACCTGAATTGCTTCAGTAAAATATCCAGCTGTATAAATGGATTGCATGTAAAAAAAAAATAAACTGTGTAAGTGGCTCTGGATAAGAGTCTGCCAAATACCTAAAATGTAAGATGTGGGTGTCGCCCCGGGTGACTCTTAGACCCTGCTTGCATGTTGTGGTGAGTGGGGATGTAGCCTCCGTGGCCATTACCTAAATGGGCTGCTTGTGTTCAGCTGGTGGGCGACGGCGTTGGTGCGGAAGAAGCCACGGCCACAGTCTTGAAAGATCGCGTGGTGTGCCAGCTCTCCATGATAAAAACCTTGGCCGACTTGTCGCAGCATGCTGTGCGTCTCTCTGTTCTACGTACGTGTTAATTAATGGAGCGGTCTCCTTAGCCATCGCTCCCAGCAGCTGACAAAGGCTCCCTCACGTGGAAGAAAGCCCCACACCGTGCCACCGCCTAGCTCCCAAACAACCAGGACCCATAGCTTAGCACAAAGTATAAAATACCAATTACAATTGCAAGCGAGGTTCTGTCGTAACATCATTCACTAGCATGACATGAAAATGACATTACTACTTTGCCTACATTTTTGCAAACACATTATATATTAATGTGTATGCTTATATATTAACGCGGATGCTATTTGCTTGGCAGTTGCCCATATCCAGTCTATTTGCATACTGTCAATTTACACAGATATATTTACGGAAGCGGTTCAAATAAGGCGCCTTGCTCAGTGGTGCCACAGCAATGCGCTGCCGTGGAGTAAAACCTGCAACCCTCCTGTCACAAGCTAATGGAACAATCAAAATCAGTATATTGTCAGTTCCCACAAGTGCTGATTACAAGGTGTGAACTCATTTGTACAGTTTCAGCATAGGTCTTCTTTATGGCATTTAGCAGATGCTTTTATCCAAAGAGACTAACAGTAGTGAATGCATATATTTTATACTATATGTGACCAATGGTAATCGAACCCAGTGGTGTCAACGCCATGCTCTACCTACTGAGCCACACAGAACAGGTCTTGTGTTCTGACCAGGGTCAGAAACCTCTTAAACTGGGTTTCTGGCCCTGCCCCTGTGTACTTATACTACACAGTACAAGCAGCAAGGAGCTTTTCCCGAGTTAAAAATGGATATCCCACAATCTAAATGAAACGGCCCGATGCGTCCAGTGGCTTCCTGCATTGGCGATTCAGAGGGGATTTCTCCCTGTATTCCACCAGAGCACCACAGCAGCCATGTTCAGTGTGTGAGCGGTGAGACCGCGGTGTGGCTGGAGTGTGGCTGGAGAGATAAGACTGGCAGGTGCGCCTTGCATGGTTACCCCACTGAGTCAGCACAGCATAGGATTACTTCGCTTTGACTCCGTGCTGTAAATATGGGGAGCAAAATTGGGCATAAATTGTTTTATTAAACATTGTCATAGATTTTCATGTGCCACAGTTTTTTTTAAATTCAAATGTAGTTTTCCATTAAAATAGTAAAATTAAAATGGCCTTCGGTAGCGTAGCGGTCTAACGCACCTGTATTGGCTGGTCCTTTACGAGTGTGAGTTGCCTATAGCAGTTGCGGTTCGAAACCCGACTGTACCAGACTGGCCCTGGTGGGGAGCCGTGATCAGGGGCGGCAGTTGGCTGTCCACCCCAGGGGGAGGGGGGAGGGAGAGCCGCCGGCACGAGCTCGCTGAGAAGCGCGGAAGGTGTCCCTGTAAGATAGGTGGGCAAGTTCCGTCTCAGTGGAGGCAGATTATTGCTGGCCATAAATAAATAAAAATAGTGGATTGTCAGCAAAGCCTGCAAGATCCGTCTACTCTCCCCTCCCGACGCGGTTCTGTGCTTCTGATTCTCTCTCTGGCTGGCGTGCGCTTGTGCGAGGGCTTCAATGTCAGCGCTTGAACGTCTTTTATCGGTCTCTGGGAACAACGCCAGCCCGAAGAGCAGGAGTCGCCGTTTCCGTGATCGGACTCGCGAGACGAATCCCTCTCACCGAGGGGACGGCTCCCGCGGAGCACAGCGTGTCGTGCATGCAGAGAGAGCTTCCTACAGCAGACAGGAATTACGCCCTGATTACAGTCCACCCACACCACTTAGGGAGCGGTCGGCCTCCAAGCCGTCTCACTCTGCCCGACTGTGTACGCTTGTGTTTGTTCCAACCATAATTGCTACCTCTGACTTGTAACTAGCTGTTAATTATTCTTAATTAGACCTTTTTAATTTGTCTTAAAGCATGATTTACTCTCTTAAGGCCATGTTATGTCATAAATACCTATTCATGCCATGAAAAATAAATGTCCCGTACTCACATACACACTTTAAATCAGTGAGATCAACTATTGCTCTCATTTAAAAAAAAGGTAACCTCATTCTAAAGGAATCATGTGTCATCCAATGTGCTATGTCATGTAATACGCTATATGACACATGATTCCTTTAGAAAGAGGTTACCTTTTTTTAATTGATTCAGTTATTGACTGGCAGGTGAAATCAGTGGTGGCCTAATTCTGGACACCCGATCACTGAAACTGAACCATTTGTGCTCAGTGGAGAGTTCAGTGACAGAGCAAATGGCAACAAGCCAAACCTGCATTGTGTTAAAATAAGTTTCAGGGAAAAAAAATGATGGTAGAACTTACACACACGTTTCAACAGCCTTAATTAATCAAGAGAGTGGCTGTAACAAAAACCAGCGTACACAGTGGGTCCCCAGGTCCGAGGTCGAGAACGAGAGTTGAAAATAAAGTCAGGTGACTTCTCATGCAGTATTTATTTTTGCAAGCTGTAAATTCATCTAATAATAATCATAATAACGATTATTCTATTATTATAATAATTATAACAATTATCATTCTTATCTTTAATAACAACCACAACTACACCAATTATGCCTTCTCCCCACAGCATTACCCATTGTCCTGGCTGCTTAAAGGGGATGTTGACATGATATCCAGAGTGATGATAATCATGCATTATTAAAATAAGTGTACAGTACTGTACACACGTGATAATGGGTGCCTGGTTTCATGATCTCATGGCAGGAGTATTCAGATGCGGTCAGATTCAAAGTTCTCGGGGTGGGGGACATGAGAGCGCCTGTGCCTGTGAGCGAACTAGTTTCGCGGGGCCGGGCAGTAACTCAGTCACTGCAGCTTCGGTATGCGGTCTCCGCGGGTCAGTCTCCGCGGGTCGGTCTCGGTTTACGGCCCCGCGGCGGGGAAGGGAGGCGGTGCGGCTCGACGCTGCGCCGTATCGCATGACCGTCCTTTCTCCCGCCTGCCGCCTTTATCTGGGACAGCAGCTGATGTAGCGGCGGCCCCAGCGCCTTCCCCACAGGACATGAGCGGTGAGCTCACTGAGCTAAAGACCCAGGTCCTCCTCCAGCTATAAGACTCAATTGTGCTCTTCTTCTGTTCTGGCTTTGGGGGGGGGGGTGATGTCATCTGTACGTGCTTACTCGTGTTACTGGGTTCTGGGTTACTGGGTTGCAATTGCGTTACCCGCGACACTCACGACTGTTCTTTTTAAGCTAGGGTCTGCTGGGTGGTTCATCCCTTCTAAGGCAATTGGTTCCGGTCTGTGGATGCACCACATAGTGTGGTATTGAATCTTGTCCATGCTGGAGCCGGTAGACCCCCAGGGCAGTACAGTATTGGCCGTAGCGTCGCCCCCAAGGGAAGGAGAATCACATTCGATTGGGATCATCCCGGTCTCATCGCATGAGAATAACCACTCTGCGTGTGAAGCGTACTCCTCCGCCATTGTGTCTCAGCCTGCAGTCAAACCGACTGTCCTACAGACTAACCGCAGCTCCACGGTGTAGGGTTTCAGTGCAATCGCTCCTCGCCTCGAGCCTTGGGCATGCTCCATCTCTCAGTGCCTGCCTGACACCGGGAAGGGTCAAGCGTGTCTCGTTCAAGGCTGACAGAATGAGGGCGCAGGAGAGGGCACAGGAGGGGCAGCGCTGGCAGGACGGGCACTTGGCACGCAGGGGGCCCGGTACGTGGACCGGGCTAATGACTGAATGAGACCAGTGGTGTACGCTGCCAGCACAGCTCCCAGCACAGCTCCCAGGATCGGGTGAACACACCTGCGTGAAACCCTGTCCCTCTGCTTTGACTAAGGGTGTGACCTTGGTTTCACGATTCCACTGTTCAACCACGAGAGTGTTAGCAGTTTGTGTTAAGTTTGAGTGAGTGTAGCTGTACACACATTATGAATGTACATTGTAAGTGGGTGTTGCTGTGTAGTGTTAGTGGGTGTAGTTGTATACAGTGTGAGTGTGTGTTGTTTTAATGGAATTAGATGTATACAATTGTGGGTATATGTTAGCTGTAAACTGTATTAATGGGTGTAGTTGTATACAGTGTGAGTGTGTGTAGTTGTATACTGTGTGAGTGTGTGTAGTTGTAAACAGTGTGAGTGTGTGTAGTTGTATACTGTGTGAGTGTGTGTAGTTGTAAACAGTGTGAGCGGGTGTAGTTGTATAGTGTGTGAGTGTGTGTAGTTGTAAACAGTGTGAGCGGGTGTAGTTGTATAGTGTGTGAGTGTGTGTTGCTTTGTAAAGTTTACATGGGTGTAGTTGTATACAGTGTTAGTGGATGTAGCTGTATACAATTGTGGGCATACGTTAGCTGTATACATTATGAGTGTGTGTACTTGTATACAGTGTGAGTGGGTGTAGTTGTATAATTTGTTAGTGGATGTAGTTGTATATTGTGTGAGTGTGTGTAGTTGTATATTGTGTGAGTGTGTGTTGCTTCGTAAGGTTTACGTGGGTGTAGTGACGCGTTCCTGACGCTGGCGTGTCTGTCTCTGGGCTGCGTTCGTGACGCTGGCGTGTCTGTCTCTGGGCTGCGTTCGTGACGCGGGCGTGTCTGTCTCTGGGCTGCGTTCGTGACGCGGGCGTGTCTGTCTCTGGGCTGCGTTCGTGACGCTGGCGTGTCTGTCTCTGGGCTGCGTTCGTGACGCGGGCGTGTCTGTCTCTGGGCTGCGTTCGTGACGCGGGCGTGTCTGTCTCTGGGCTGCGTTCGTGACCCTGGCGTGTCTGTCTCTGGGCTGCGTTCGTGACGCGGGCGTGTCTGTCTCTGGGCTGCGTTCGTGACCCTGGCGTGTCTGTCTCTGGGCTGCGTTCGTGACGCTGGCGTGTCTGTCTCTGGGCTGCGTTCGTGACGCTGGCGTGTCTGTCTCTGGGCTGCGTTCGTGACGCTGGCGTGTCTGTCTCTGGGCTGCGTTCGTGACGCGGGCGTGTCTGTCTCTGGGCTGCGTTCGTGACGCTAGCGTGTCTGTCTCTGGGCTGCGTTCCTGACGCTGGCGTGTCTGTCTCTGGGCTGCGTTCGTGACGCGGGCGTGTCTGTCTCTGGGCTGCGTTTGTGACGCGGCGTGTCTGTCTCTGGGCTGCGTTCGTGACGCTGGCGTGTCTGTCTCTGGGCTGCGTTCGTGGCCGCTGGCGTGTCTGTCTCTGGGCTGCGTTCGTGACGCTGGCGTGTCTGTCTCTGGGCTGCGTTCGTGACGCGGGCGTGTCTGTCTCTGGGCTGCGTTTGTGACGCGGGCGTGTCTGTCTCTGGGCTGCGTTCGTGACGCGGGCGTGTCTGTCTCTGGGCTGCGTTCGTGACGCGGGTGTGTCTGTCTCTGGGCTGCGTTCGTGACGCGGGCGTGTCTGTCTCTCGGGCTGCGTTCGTGACGCTGGCGTGTCTGTCTCTGGGCTGCAGACGCGTCGGGAGCGAGAGATGCAGCAGCAGATGTTGGAGCAGGACGAGGAGACGCTGGAGCTCAGAGAGACCTTCTCCTCCCTGCAGCAGGAGGTGGAGCTCAAGACCAAGAAGCTCAAGAAGGTGAGACACGCCCCCCCTGAAAAGAGGCTCCGCCCCCTTTATTTACGCATCACGTTCCCCATCACAACCACACGGGCTTCAGAACCTCAGCCCGGCCACAGTTACCCGTGGGCACAGGTTTTGGGATCATTGCAGTCTCAAATGCTGCACAGATTTACAGTAGTTCAGAGTTTCTTGTTTTTTGTCTTTTTATTAATGGATATTCTGCTTTATAAAGTGGATGCACTTTTTCTAATGTGCTGTTACATGTGTTTTGTTTTGTTTGTATTTTTTGGTACATACTTTTCTTAGTTGTTTATTGGGGACAAATTTGCTATAATCACACAACGCAAAGCAACTGATGCTTGTTTTTTTAACATTGTTACAATGCTTTTTACTATGTCCCTGATAAATAAAAAAATACAAATAAATAAACAAAAAGATTTACTGATCTTCATGCTCTGACAATTGTCTGATATACTGTCATTAAACAGAGAGTGGTAATTACTGACAACGCTCTGCTTTTTAACAGCACACCTGGATAAATAACTGATGCTAATTGTTAGAGATTAGTCTGTGACAAGTTCCCTTCTACCATGTAAATCAAGTGATTTAGGGAGGTGTGGAAATCAAACTGGGTTGAAGACCACTGTCCTAGCCTGTGATTGGTAAAGAGCACTGCCCAAGCTTGTGATTGGTTAAGACCACTGGCCTAGCCTGTGATTGGTTAAGAGCACTGCCCAAGCTTGTGATTGCTTAAGACCACTCCCCTAGCCTGTGATTGGTTGAACAGCATTTGTTTTGGAAAGGCCATCATATGGAGGTGATCCACCTTTAAACAAATTTGCCATTTAAGTTTGAGGTTTTAACACAAAATATGTGGACAATGAAAGGATATGTCTTTTTTGTAAACCAAAGAAATGTTCCCAAATAAATGACAACAAAACTTTAAAAAGCTATCTTAAGGATATTTTTAAGATGATATATTTACTCTTGAATGCCCAAGGCTCTATAACTATGATGTTCACCCCAGTTTGTGTGACGAGTTAGAGTAACACTCTTACATAGGCGAACATTTCATCCAGAGATGGTAATGGTCATTTCAGATGTTTCGTTTCGTTTTGAAGCATGAGAGAACATAGTTTGAGCCCTTGTGTTGTCATATTGTGTTGAGTGTGCCTCTTAAATATTATGAGTGTTGTGATGTAATGATAGAGTGATTGACAAGAAGGAAAATGCTTCTATTTTTTGTTAGTTTTTTTTTGTTGGTGTACAAGCCTATTTCTGGGTTCTCTAAGGGTTATTTTTTTCACACATTATGGAGAGAGACAAAAACACAGACACGATTCAGACTTGTATAGCAGATTGCACAAACAATGTTAAAAAAATACATTTGCCGAAGCACCCATACAGCGCTCAGCGATGCAGCAGGAAAAAGATCTGGTGGTTAATGCTAATGTGTGCTTTGTAATGACAGTTGACCTCTAAAGGTCACTTGCAGAGTGTGGCAATTCAATACTCCCACCTAATCCAATTGTTCCTTTTCTGTCCATTTTCCCCGAAATGTGTTGACCACTGTAACCCGGACCCTCCTCTGCCACGCGCTCTGGACACACACACACCCCTCCCCCATATTTATCAGTATAAAAAGGTTTGTTTTCTTGCCTTGTGATTATCCAATCACACCATTTCCACATTACTTCCAGCTTGCCGCCTTTTTTTTGCCCAACCTCTGCTGCTAACTGTTTCACCATGAGTTACAGGGGTGGAGGTGTCCCCCAAGGGTCAGATTTCGGGCACCCTGCCCCTTTTGCCGAATGCTGTGATCATAACGTTTTACCTCTTCACTAACACTCACAGATTTGGGACTAACTCTGGCCGCAAGCACCAAGGTTTTTCAGCTTTCCCCCTCCCCTCCCCCTCCCACCACCCTATACACTTAGACCGCATGACTCTATTACACAGTCGTGTATCCTGGTTGAATCGCCATTCCCCTTGTTTTACACTCTACCTCTCTAAGGGAGAGCTTTAGCCTCTGTTAGAGAGAGATCACCTCTTAACACCCAGAGTTTGACTTGTTCATGTGTGGAGTGTGTTTTTGTGGTGTCAGGGCACACAAAAGCTTGTTGCAAAGGCTCAGATCCCCCAAGGAATGTGACAGATGGAAATGATTTAACAATCAAAATATCAGTCAGTGCAAAAACAATGCTTATAGGGCAGAAAAGTTTTTCCATAGTGTATAGTTGGTTTAATACATTTATGTCCATGACTAGATTAATGAGGCTCCTTATTGGAATCATCAGTTCAGAGGTCAGACTAAGACAGTTGAATCTGCTCATTTAAGCCCGTGGCCATCTCGTCTTCAACACTAGCACTACGTTGTGGATTGTAATCAGACAACATTAACTCAATATTAACATTAAATGGTGATGTTGGTTGGTTACAAACTGAAAATGATGGCAATGAAATTAGAATGTGAATGGTAAAGCTTAGTCTCTCAAATTTGAAAAACAAGGCTATTCTTTTGATTTCGATGGTTTCCCTAGTGTAATTTTCAGCGTAGACTCTCTGAAAATGCAAGTGTCCCTGAACTTGATCTTAAACAGGCTTGTTCTGTTTAAATGAACATTCATATTTCATATTTCAGTTTCCTGCGCATTTGCCACACAGCCCTGTGGTGCTCCACAACAATGGCCGAAACGACTCTAACACAATAAACCTTTGTGTTTTTCTCTCGCTAATATAGAAACGTTCCCCCCCCCCTTGGCGTGAGACTAAAACCCCAAATGCATGGTTAACGTTCACGCGCACCGTCATCGATATATATAACAAAGAGAATGTTTACTTGTTTATTTTCCACAAAGCATGCGATGGTGACAATGAATCAGATAACAACGAATGTTCACGTGGAAAAAAAAAAAAGCCTGCTGAAAACCGTGAACGAACGGCGCAAAACCTGTGTAGATGTTATCCGGATTCTGGCGAGAACTCCCATCTCCCCCTGTGGCGAGGCGCAACACCGAGCATCAGACGGCGTGTTGCCGTGGGTGACTGAGTGGTTGCTAGGAGACTGCTGCTTGGATAGCCAGGCTTTGCCTGTAGAGTGATCTCCGCCGCCCCCCCCCCCTGCCCTCTCCCCTCTCCCCCCCCCCCCTCTGGGCCTGGAGCTCCAGGGGTTTTATTTTCACATTTGAGACACTGCAACCCTCTGCTCTCTGCTCTGCTCCCATGGCACAGCTGTACGCCAAGCTGCAGTCTGTGAAGGCCGAGATCCAGGACGTGAACGACGAGCACGTGAAGACGAGGCAGGAGCTGGAGCAGACCCAGAACGAGCTTACCAGGGAGCTCAAATTTAAGTAAGTCTGTCACCCACTCCCGCTGCTGTTCAGGGCCTCGCTCCATCTGGCCAGGCAGCTGAAATTAAATTGCCAACCATGCACATTGTGTCTTCTTTGCATGTAGCTAGCTAGCTACTGTGCTTCTCTCGAGATCTATCAGCTATTGCTGGGTTACTTTGGGTTATTTATACTGCATGTGTTGTTAGCTGGCTAGCTTGCTCAGTGGTGGCATCTCAGAATTGTCTCAGTTCTGTTTTTTCTGTATCTCATTATCGTTTCTGTATGGTTTCTGTTATGTCTCAGTTCTGTTGCTGCGTTCTGTGTTTCAGTATTGTCTCCTGACTCCTGCAGGTACCTGATAATTGAGAACTTCATTCCTCCGGAGGAGAAGAACAAGATCATGAACAGGCTGGTGTTTGATGGCGAGGAGGACCAGTGGAAGTTCCAGCCTCTCGTTCACGCTGAGAAGTGAGTGTCCTGTAGACTCATCATGCTAAAAAAACCCACAAGGCCAGGTTGACACTCTGATGTGAGATAAGGCTGCCCAAATTCTGGGTATGTGCTTTGCTAATAAACCAATGGTCAGTCACTTATTCCTGCAAATCATTATCTTGTAGGTGGGGCTCCAATTGTAGGTGGCGATTGAACCCAACTTAACCATTGACCAAGAACATAACACTGGATAAAGCTTGGTTGAACCAATCAGCTTTCAGGAAACTAATCTCACAAACTAACTTCCCTTCCCAGACACTATGGAGAGAATGTCTAGACTAATCTAAGGCAGGATCCTACAACAGATTTGCTAAATCTTACAGTATCCTGATCTCTCCTATAGGAGATTAGAGGCTGGAGGTCTACAGTAGGTCCCAATAAAATTGGTTGTGTGTGTGGTGTGAGTTAAATGTAAAGTGACACATTTTGAATTATTATTTTATTATTCTTTCCCAATGTTGTTTGTTTCTTTCATTGGACATAGTGACATATGGTATGTGGTTCTATGTGGCTCAGTAGGTAGAGCATGGCGTTGGCAATGCTTACGTTGTGGGTTTGATTCCCACTGGGACCACATATACTGAAAGATTTATGCATTCACTACTGTAAGTCGCTTTGGATAAAAGCGTCTGCTAAATGGCATATATATTATATGAGCTTCTTAAGAAGTATACAGTTTTTCCTTATGGGCCATGTTAAAGCACTTGTCAGTGATGTAGAACAGTCAGAAGGTCAATAGACTCTAGGCTTGAGGGTCGTGAGTTCAAATCACTAATGGGACACAGCCACTTCATAAAAATGAGTTATAGAAAGTGTAGGATATAAGCTGTGTGTGTGTTGTCCTGCATAAGGACAAGAGGTCATCTGCTAGGTGAAGTAATTAGGATGTGCAGCCAATAAATTATCACAATGAATAGGGATACCGGTGATTGATCAGTTGCTATGATGGTGCTTAGGTTTTTTTACAATGCCATACTGCTCTCTTTACCCGTCCTCAAAACAACGAGTAGAGATGTGACCGAATGTGACAACATGTTGGCTTGTAATCCCGTACCAGCTTTCCAGTCTGGAGGAGGTATGTTTGAGCACTGCAGGCTATTGGCAGTGGCTTCCGCAGTATCCCTAATACAAATACAGTGTGTTGAAATGTATTGAAATAAAATATATTATCAAGATTGTAATAGATATTGATACACTGCACAGTATATGGGAATACAAATAACTGTGTGCAAATGCATTGCTGTGAAATAGAAGTGGTTCTGTGTGGCTCGGTAGGTAGAGTGTGGCATTGGCAACGCTTAAGTTGTGGGTTCAATTCCTACTGGGACCACATATACTGAAAAATGTATGCATTCACTACTGTAAGTCACTTTGGATAAAAGTGTCTGCTAAATGGAATTATGTTATTACAGTTTTTCCTTATGGGCCATGTTAAAGCACTTGTCAGTGATGTAGAACAGTCAGAAGGTCAATAGACTCTAGGCTTGAGGGTCGTGGAGGTCAAATCACTAATGGGACACAGCCACTTCATAAAAATGAGTTATAGAAAGTGTAAGATATAAGCTGTGTGTGTGTTGTCCTGCATAAGGACAAGAGGTCATCTGCTAGGTGAAGTAATTAGGATGTGCAGCCAATAAATTATCACAATGAATGGGGATACCGGTGATTGATCAGTTGCTATGATGGTGTTTAGGTTTTTTTACAATGCCGCACTGCTCTCTTTACGCTTCCTCAAAACAACGAGTAGAGATGTGACCGAATGTGACAACATGTTGGCTTGTAATCCCGTACCAGCTTTTCCAGTCTGGAGGAGGTATGTTTGAGCACTGCAGGCTATTGGCAGTGGCTTCCGCAGTATCCCTAATACAAATACAGTGTGTTGAAATGTATTGAAATAAAATATATTATCAAGATTGTAATAGATATTGATACACTGCACAGTATATGGGTATACAAATAACTGTGTACAAATGCATTGCTGTTAAATAAAAGTGGTTCTGTGTGGCTCAGTAGGTAGAGTGTGGCGTTGACAACGCTTAGGTTGTGGGTTTGATTCCCACTGGGACCACATATACTGAAAAATGTATGCATTCACTACTGCAAGTCGCTTGATAAAAGCGTCTGCTAAATGGCATATATATTATATGAGCTTCTTAAGAAGTATACAGTTTTTCCTTATGGGCCATGTTAAAGCACTTGTCAGTGATGTAGAACAGTCAGAAGGTCAATAGACTCTAGGCTTGAGGGTCGTGGAGGTCAAATCACTAATGGGACACAGCCACTTCATAAAAATGAGTTATAGAAAGTGTAAGATATAAGCTGTGTGTGTGTTGTCCTGCATAAGGACAAGAGGTCATCTGCTAGGTGAAGTAATTAGGATGTGCAGCCAATAAATTATCACAATGAAGTGGTTCTATGTGGCTCAGTAGGTAGAGCATGGCGTTGGCAATGCTTAGGTTGTGGGTTTGATTCCCACTGGGACCACATATACTGAAAAATGTATGCATTCACTACTGCAAGTCGCTTTGGATAAAAGCGTCTGCTAAATGGCATATATATTATATGAGCTTCTTAAGAAGTATACAGTTTTTCCTTATGGGCCATGTTAAAGCACTTGTCAGTGATGTAGAACAGTCAGAAGGTCAATAGACTCTAGGCTTGAGGGTCGTGAGGTCAAATCACTAATGGGACACAGCCACTTCATAAAAATGAGTTATAGAAAGTGTAAGATATAAGCTGTGTGTGTGTTGTCCTGCATAAGGACAAGAGGTCATCTGCTAGGTGAAGTAATTAGGATGTGCAGCCAATAAATTATCACAATGAATGGGGATACCGGTGATTGATCAGTTGCTATGATGGTGCTTAGGTTTTTTTACAATGCCGCACTGCTCTCTTTACGCTTCCTCAAAACAACGAGTAGAGATGTGACCGAATGTGACAACATGTTGGCTTGTAATCCCGTACCAGCTTGCCAGTCTGGAGGAGGTATGTTTGAGCACTGCAGGCTATTGGCAGTGGCTTCCGCAGTATCCCTAATACAAATACAGTGTGTTGAAATGTATTGAAATAAAATATATTATCAAGATTGTAATAGATATTGATACACTGCACAGTATATGGGTATACAAATAACTGTGTACAAATGCATTGCTGTTAAATAAAAGTGGTTCTGTGTGGCTCAGTAGGTAGAGTGTGGCGTTGACAACGCTTAGGTTGTGGGTTCAATTCCCACTGGGACCACATATACTGAAAAATGTATGCATTCACTACTGTAAGTCGCTTTGGTTAAAAGGCATATGTTATGTTATGTTATGTTAAATATATTTATCGTGTTTTCCTATGTAGTCTAGTACAGGGATAATCAAATCCAGGTCTCGAGGTCTGCAGTGTCTGCAGGTATTTGCTCCAACCACGCACTACACCACCAGATTTCACTAATTAGCTTGCTTCCTGGGTCAAGGAGGTAAACTAATTATTTGAAATCTGGTGGTGTAGCGCGTGGTTGGAGCAAATACCTGCAGACACTGTGGACCTTGAGGCCTGAATTTGAATACCCCCAGTATAGTATATATATTTACAATATATTGCAGTATATTCTATTTCTGTAAGGGATTCTGTAGGTGTGGTGCCCTTTTGTGTTGGAGTGTAAAGACAAATATTGGCTGTTAGGATGACAGGGTTCACTTCTTGCAGACCTCTGTGTTCTCAGGGCATTGCATTCTGTGTGCTTGGAGCCATTGGTAATAATGAGGACATAGAGAGCACACCCTCTCTATCAATGGAACAATACGAATCAAACTTTCAATGTCTTTATAAAGACGTACTTTTGGTCATTGGGTTGCATGGTCATTGCTAGATAGTAACCTTATTTTTTCCAGATCTTGCATGCGCATTTGCCACTGAAGTGGTACGTTTCAAAGACGAGCTGGTAACCCTAACCGTAGCCCTAACCCTAAGTGCAAGACAGCTGAACGAGGGTTGGACGCTTTCCGTCGTTACTATGGGGACTCAGTCAAACATCGCAAGAGTTGGACAAAACATGGAAAAAATAGGGTTACTATCTATCCGTGACCGGGTCACAGGAGCTTCCTGTCGAAGGTCAGCGACACGCGCACCTCTTGGCAGGAAGTGGAATTGTGGGCAGGAAGTTGGTGTGGGAGGCGTGCTTGTGACAGGATGGGAATGCCACCAGAGCAGCTGAAACGGAGGGGGGAGGAGGACAATAAACACATGGAAGAGTTATTCTTCTGCATGTATTCAACACGGGAATAATCAAGCAGTGTAGTCAATCAGTACTGCGCACGGCGTCTCTGTATCGTGACAATCAGCCTTTTTGTGTGTAAGACACTTTTTTACGCAGAGCATTATTCCCCCCACATGAGCGGTTGATTCATAAGCGCTGGAAGTCACATTCAAACACAGAGCACATTCTCTGTGTGCTCCCCAGCTCTCTCTCCCTTGTGTTTAGAAAGATATGGACTCCGGTAGATATCAATACTGTACCTCATCTGGTTCAACGGCAAATTTTAAGCGTTTTAAACTTTTGTCATAATTTGGCAGACGTGTAGTATACATATTTTATTTCTTCATTATGAAGTGCACTCCAGGGAGAAAGTTTTATTGAGAAATTATTATTTTAAATGAACAATTGAACATCTGAATGAACAAAGAATGTGAGGAGGGGGAGGGCGAATAGCCACGGTCCGTCATGTAGGCATGCAGGGTGTTGAGTTGAGTTGAGTTGAGTTGAGTTGAGTTGAGTTGAGTTGAGTAGCTTTTATTGTCATTCCGCCACATACAAGTACGTAGAAGAACGAGATTGCGATTCGATTCACAACAGTGCAACATTAAGACAACAATTACACAACAGTTAGGACAGTGCAACATTTACGACACAACATTTAGGTCACATTGAGGTAACATTATAAAGTGCAGGCATGCATTGTTTTGTTGTAAAAAACAGAAACGCATTGAGGTAACAATGTGCTGTTGTGATTTTCAGGACGCATTTTACACATTTTATCATCTCGGTTTTGTCGAGTCCTCTGGAGTGAGGACTCTTCCTTTAGGTTCGGCACATAAAGGCCCTTTTGTGCCCTGCGAGGCAGTTTGGCTGCGAGCTCGTGGGAGCTGCCTGGCTTCCTGCCCTCTCCCAGTGACTCAGAGTCTGATCCGTCACCGTCAGACAGCTCTGACGGGCGCAGAGCGAGGGAGCAGACGTGGCCGTGTCTCCCAAACCCACGTTCTCTAGCGGAGATTCATTTACTACTGTGCCACGTTTCCACGCCAGACGTCGAGTATGACTAATTTAATTTTGGGACAGGTCCCATTCGTTTATTGGTCAGCGCTAAATGGATGTGGGCAGCAGTCTTACCGGCAAGCGATGACAAATTTGGCGTATTGTGAAGCAGGGAGAACAACACATGGCTGTAGTGGTGGTGTGGAAGACAAAGAAGAAGTACTGTGCACAGCAACTTCATTATTATTTCTTTTTGAATAATATAATAATATACGCCATTTAGCAGAGGCGAAAGTGACTTAACAGTAGTTGCATACATTTTTCAGTATACGTTGTCATCGCCACACTCCACCTACTGTGCCACACAGAACCACATGGAAGTTGCTCTGGACATTTCTAACCCATGTGAATGTGGCCAGTTGTCCTGCGAGGTGGGGCACAATCTATTCTCGGCTGCACTCTCCCAGTTCAGTGAGGAGAACAAGCCTACAAATACAATTGGGCATTCCGGATCTGGAGAAAGATCAAAATTAGGGTTAACAGCGAATATCATCCCCGTGGTAGAGTAGCCGTGTGACTTAGCCACAGAATCGGTCTTTCACTCTGGCAAGGTCAGGAACGGTGTCGACCCAGACGCCTTCCCTTCGACTCGTTCACGCCGTGCGTGCTGAGAATACCACTGTGGCCCGGATTTGGCTGAGCGCAGTCAGATTCTGTTGCGCACAAACAAAAACGCATTGAACCAGTTTCAAGGGAGGCTAATTACCTCTGGTGTCAGCAGCCACAAAACACCTCGACGGGCAGTGAGGGTGGCTCTGTAAGAGAATAAAAACCAGGGGCTGGAAGTGGGGCAGGCGTGCCAAGTCTGTGCTAAAAAGGGGCCATTAGCTTCATATCGTGGCGTTGCTTATTAGATTAGCCCATGCCCTTATCCATGGCAACCTATACAACTCACATTTTGACAGCCAGTTTCATTGATTCTACACCGGGAATTAGCTGGAGCATTTGGGATCCCCCACCCCCACGGAACCTCACCATCGCTGGGGCTAATGCCCCCCACCCCCACAGAACCTCACCATCTCTGGGGCTATACGCCCCCCACCCCCACGGAACCTCACCATCTCTGGGGCTATATGCCCCCACCCCCACAGAACCTCACCATCTCTGGGGCTATACGCCCCCCACCCCCACGGAACCTAATCTTTAGGGTTACAAGCCTGGCTCATCTAAGTTAAAGTCTCTCTGGTGTTCATTTCAACATTTTTGTTTACTTTTTTTCCCCAATTTTTTTCCCAATTTGGTAGCCAATTACACCCTCTATTTCTTTCCATTTACCTTCCCCCATGAGTTCGCCTGTCGTCCTCAAGAGGCAAGCCAGTTTTTCCCGTACAGGGACACCTTCACGCTTCTCGGCGAGCATGGGGGGACTGGCGCAGCCGGGTTTCAAATCGCGGCTGCAGTAGGCATCTTGCATTCGGGGCAAATGCTTTGACCGTTACACCACCCGAGGCCCCACATTTTTGTTAACTTTTTTTTTGATTCAGTACGAGAGCATTGATTTAAATTAGTCATACTCATGCGTTTGGATACTGAAGATCTCTTCACGTGTCTTTCACGTGTGTAGATGCTGAGTCCGACTGGCTGTGGATTACATCTCTATAGGGCTACTGCCTACTGTCCACCACATGGCTCTAGACAGTGTAGTAACCATGGTTATGTGCACCTGGCGTTGTTGCCATAACGGCGTCGGAAGTCACTTTGGATGAAATCTGCCAAATGAATAAACAAACGGATGAATAGGGCTGGCAGTGTAGTGTAATGGTTAGGGAACTGGGCTTGTAACTCAGAGGTTGCAGGTTCGATTCCCACGTAGGGCACTGTTGTTGTACCCTTGAGCCAGGTACTTAACCTGAATTGCTTCAGTAAAATATCCAGCTGTATAAATGGATTGTATGTAAAGAAATGTAAACTGTGTAAGTCGCTCTGGATGAGAGCGTCTGCTAAATGCCTAAAATGTAAAAAATGTAGTTTCCAGATAGGTGAACAGTGCACAGTAAATGATAGCGGTAATGCTATGCTAAAGGCCTGCTAATACACCCTTCATTGGGGTTTAACCTCAAACACTAAAAACAAAAATAGGCATTAGCATAATTAATCATTAATGGGAGTAAGACTGCACAAACACCCTGTGACTGAACCAAAAATGAACCCAGCGAGTGCATCCAATATGGGAACGCGTGACCTCCACAACCGACACATAATGAGGCCTCCGGCCTGGCTGTCCTCCGGCCTGGCTGTCCTCTGCCGCTGATAAGCATCGCTGACTGATTGAAACTCCGCCTCTCCCCTGACTAATCTGAAACTCAATAGACTCGGGCAGGCAGAAGAGGGTCAGTTCGGATGTGAGCGGAGAGGAGCACGGTGTACAGTGCGTGCTTTTCATTTCACAACAACGTACATACGTAGATCCCCTTTCATTCGCAGGAGAAGGAGGCCTGCCTGTGTACAAGCATGTGTTTCTGTCTGTCTGTCTGTCTGTCTGTTACCCCCCCCCCCTCTCTTGTGCCTTCTGTCACATCTCTGTTTGTTAAAAGCCTTTCATCTGATTTCCTGTTTTCCTCTGCTGTGTTTTTTCTTTTGTTTGTTTCTCTGGCTCTTTGTTTGTTCCCTGTGATGATTTTTGTTGGAGCTGACGGCGGTTGTACTGTCCTTTTGGGGGTTTGCTCTGAGACACTGAGGGGTCTTTGTGTGTGTGCAGCAGCAGCAGCAGCAGCAGCAGCATGTTTTTGCCACAGCAGGATCGAACGCTGCCAGACGCACGAACGCACCGTTAGCGCTTAAATCACCGGCACATGGCACCGCGTTATGGAATGCCTTGACTGGCGGACCGCGTGTCACTATCAAAGGGTAATTACCGAGAATAATTACCCCCAGAAGTAGGTTAACCCCCCCCCCCCCCCCTCTTATCTTTGCAGTAAATTCATTCAGATGAAGAAAAGGCCCGCCTCTGCAGTAGGATACAAGCGACCAATCAGCCAGTACGCCCGGGTTGCCATAGCGATGGGAGCTCACTCCAGATACCGGGTAGGTGATGGGCTGACGTTTTCTGGGGGAGGTAGGTGTGGGTGGGGGGTGTGGGGGGCGGGGGGATTCAGGCAATAGCCTGGGAGTGCAGTCACCGTACATATCACGGGTTCCGTGATAAAATGATAAAGCTTTGCCTGCACACGTGAGGTGATTTCCCTCGGATGACAGGGAGCTTTTCATGTCATGGCGTAGAGGTTATGGGAATGTGTCTATGGCCGATTCACAGAGTCCAGCTGTTTGTCGGGGTAATTGCGTCTGCTAAATGGCGTATATTAATTGTGCAGCACAAGTGATTGTGAAGAGCCAGACTTCTAATATAATGATACCAATTATTTTAATTTTGGATGCCACCTGCACCCACAGCTGGAGTGTGTGCACAAAAAAACAAAAAGACAAGCAAACAACAACAACAAAAAAGCCAGTTTAGATCAAGGTGATGTCACGGCCGTTGCCGTGGTTACCGGCTCTGGGGCCAGACTCTGTGTCACGTGACTCTGAGTTACATGATTGGTTCCTCTCGGTGTGAGAGAGCGCGGGCAGGACAGCAGACATGACCGGGGCTGAGAAAGAGCAGACATAATGGTGTGGAATGTCCTCTCGTCGTGTGGGCCGGTCACATGACCACACTGTGGGGCTCCTCTGGGGCTCATGGGAATGGCATGTTAACTATTTTCCCCCCGGGATTCAACTTTGATGGCATTTTACAAGAAGTTATATATAGATGAGGGGCTGGCAGGGCCATGCAGGCGAACTGGCCTCTCACTCAGTCATTTACCCGCTCACTCACTCACTCACTCACTCACTCACTCACTCACACACTCACTCACACACTCACTCAGACACTCACTTATTCACCCTCTCACTCAGTCATTTACCCTCACTCACTCACTCACTCACTCACTCACTCAGACACTCACTTATTCACCCTCTCACTCAATCATTTACCCGCTCACTCAGACACTCATGTTTTTGCTCATTCACCCACTCAATCACTCACTGTCTCACTCACTCACTCTCTCACTCACCCACTCTAAATCACTTATCACCCTCACCCTCTCACTCAATCACACACTCAGCCACTCACTTATTCACACCTCATTTACCCGCTCACTCACCACTCTCACTCATTCATTCATTTACCCGCTACTAATTTTTTTTGCTCATTCACCCACTCAATCACTCACCGTCTCACTCACTCACTCTCTCACTCACCCTCTAAATCACTGTCACTCACCCTCTCACTCAGCCACTCACTCAGCCACTCACTTACACACCTTCTCACTCACCCTCTCACTCATTCATTCACCTACTCACTTAGCCACTCACTTACACACCTTCTCACTCACCCTCTCACTCACTCAATCGCCCACTTTCCCATCCTCTAACTCACTCACACACCCCCTCACTCACTCATTCACCCTTTCATGTTTGCATATGAGTCAGTTAAATAGGAGGCTATCGATGGCTCCACAGACCACAGAGCCTGACCTGAACATCGCAGTAAATCCACACCTTTTTGGCCCCTCTGGCTCCCTGTAGGCCGAGAACGTCATGTTCCTGGAGCTGGACATGGCCCCGCCCACCGTGTTCCACCTGGACTTCCCCAAGGCCGAGCAGGACCTGGCGTCGCAGCTGAGCCGCGACCTGCTCCTCGACAACGCCACCTACAGGGAGAGGGCTGCAGCCACACGCGTCCGGAAGTCCCGATCTTGGTGAGTCGAGGTCCACGGACAGGCAGCGCGTCCCCTGGCCTTGTCATCGCCGGCCAACTCGATTTTCTCACCAGATATGGAGGCACATAGCATTTTTTTCCACTTGACTTATACACATTTAGATTTGTTTTCACCATTTATAGAGACAAATAGAATAACTCAGTGACAGATGTATGTATACAGAGGTCCCTGGGCATTCATTTTTCTTCACTAAATTATCAAAAAAACTGAAAACTTTCAGCTCATGCATTCATTATATTAGAGTCCCTTGAAATGCTGGGATCATGAAGAAATAAGTGAAATTGCCCTCTCAGCCCAATTATTAATGACTTCCGCCTGCTAAAAGAGACTTTTGGAGGGCGATATGGAGACAATGCGCTCTGTAGTCTTGGCAGTGCCTCGCTCAGCAGAGCTAGTCAAGGTGACTGCTGTTGTTCTGTGTAGTGCCAGAGTGGCACACACACGGCTGTCTCTCGTGCAAAGTGCCACGTGCTGACTGCTGTGCGCCTGTTTTCAGAACAAGAGCTCTCGTCAGTGTTTGGGGGACCCCTGGGTTGACAGGCTGAAAAAGCACAGTGTTAAATGGTGGATGTGCTATCAGGGATTAGCGGGGCATGCTAAACTCGGCCATGCTACACCCGAGGGAGTCCCTAAACTAATATCCTCTGTGTTAGGTGTCACAGTTTATTCTGTCTGACAGTTATGAGACAGTTATGAAAATGTTTTTTTGCTGCACCTTCAATAGACATACAACCAACAACCTTGATCCACAACATGACTCTTTTGTCAAGGGTGGTCATACATTTTAATGGAAGGTTTTTGCTGAATTGGGGAAGAAATGTTGCGCACAGTACAATGCAGTACCTTCCAAAATTATTCACAACCTTGATACTAATCCCTAATACAATTGCTCAGAGGGAAATTTCGTTTGTGTAATGTTAACAAGAAATATGAAATATATAGTTTTCTCCAAAAAGAAACTCTTTATCAAGGGTGGGAATAATTGTGGAGATTATTGTATTAAAAACAGCTATTTAACAATTAGAAAAGTGTTAGCATGCGAAGATTGAATTTAATATTTGTGTTGCAATTTATGCCTCATATAATGTACATACTGTAGAGCTAATATTATACAGCTTAATTCTGTCAGATCAAACTAATTTTAAAGGCAAAAACATTCATACATTGGATAACGATAATAATAGCAATTCCTGATTCATGCATGATTTTGCATGCTAATTTTGTCTTGCTGATTTAGATGAACTTAGTGACAATTCCTTTCCAGAAAACATTTAGCATTTTAGAGGAGGCTCTTGTGAGCATTGTGATTTTTAAAATCCAAGCCACAAATCTCAGGAAACAGCTGCAACCGTTTTGTTTTGGGTCTGCTTTCCCCAAAAGCTAACCAGTGGTCCAATCAACGGACTTTGATAGCTTCACTGCCAAACAGGCAACGCAAATCACCTTGCTATGTATGACACTGTCCGCTGCTCCAGTCCATCTGTTAAACAGGCGGGCAGCTGTGCGCCATCTAGCTCAGCTTCTTCCCACGTTTACGGAAACCACTTCCTGTATGTGAAAATACATGTCAGCCAATTGGCTAGTGCCTGTTTTCACAGCTGGCACGCTTCCCTGGTCAATCTGCTTCTTGGACGTGACCCCCTTCCCCCTCCTGTTTTTTTAAATCCGCAGGTGCCAGGCCCCCGTGCAATCTCGTCCTCCTCCTCCACATACTCCCTGAACTCGGGGGTGCAGTACCTCCCCCACAGCCAGGGGGCGACAGCCGCCTCGTCTCATCCTTGAACGGGAGCCCTCCTTCCATCCAGCCCCCCACGAGGAGCGCTGCCACGGCTGTCGCTGCCTATTATCCCCGGGTTCCATATTTACAAAAACAAAAACAAAAATAAAAACATTTAGTTTGGGTTCTCCCCGCCCCCATGAGGGAGCTGGAGAAAGTGGATTTATTGAGCAACAAGAGGACTGTGCTATGTTCCAGAGACGCTTCGCTTTTTTAATTCAATTTTTTTGTTCCAGTTTGTTCATTTTTTAAAATCTGAGCCAGTGGTTGAAGCCTTCCAATGCGGGTATTGTGTTCATATTGATTAGCATGTGGTCCTCCTGTCTGCGATGGTTTAAAAATAGAGCAAGCCTGACCCTCACAGTTTCAAGTAGCTAGTCTCACATCATGGAAAAAATGTTGAAATGTGGAAAGCGTTTTTGTTTGTCTGTCTGTCTGTTTGTTTGTTTGTTTTCACGGGGGGGGGGAAGAGGCGTGTTGCAGAGGGGGTGGGAAAAGTCTCATAACTATTGGTAAAAAGAGCAAGGCTTCAGCTAGCACACTGTTGGCAGAGGTGGAGATTTAATGCTTGTTTCTCTATGTGCTTGAAAAATGTTGAACCTATTGGGGAAAGCACCACAGACCTGAAATTACTTGAACAGCCATGTCAGCCAAGTTTACTGCCATTACTCAACAGTTCTCAGCTTATCGGCTTAAACGAGCATTAGTGTCACATAGAGGGCCAACAGACGCTTTTCTGAAAAGTTATCTTTAACTTCTTGTCCACGATTTCAAACCGAAGGTTATCCTAACATATATGTATGTATTTATTTCTCAACCTTGTATTACTGCACACACAGACAAAGGTCTTATCCCGATTATGTGAGCTTATTAAAAATAAGCATATTTCATTGGGGCCAAGTACAGTAAAAACTGAGGCAGATGTACAGTACAACTGTAAATTACACAAAGTAGAGGAGAAGAAGGGGCAGGTTTGTTATTTTTTGGAAGCTGTCTCAGTTCACCAAACCTCAGTTTGTCTCTCTCTATTCTCCAGAGGAGAGCTGAGCCGTGGAGAGAGGCATGGGAAAGAGAGATGTGTTCATCTCTCTCTGTTATTTCAGAGTAATATAGTTTACTAAGAGTTTCATTAAGAGACTGAGCCCTGGCATTCTTAACCATTCCCAGTCCCTGTGAACTCTGGGAAGCAGTTTCTCTCTGACCTCAATCACCTCACTCACGCACTCACTCACTCACTCACTCTCTCTCTCTCTCTCTCTCTCTCTCTCTCATCTCTCTTCTGTTGATGCATTTCAAAAACAAAACACATAAGTAGGATATGTCAAATGCTGATTGAGTACATCACTCATTAATCTATCCCCGTATTGACTATAACCGAACATATTATAGTACGTAAGGGCCAGGCATTATTTGAGTAGAACATGCTTTGTCTCTAACCTAAGGTAAGGAATCAAAGCATTTTTTCAAGCATTCTTCACTAATTTTGCCAACTGCCAAATTCATATTACCTAAGAAAAGATAATAAGTAACTTAAAGGCTTAAAGTTTTGGACAAAGCACACTGAATCTGGGCCAAAGTCTCCATCGTCTTATTGTAGAGGTTGTTTCTTATGCTTCTTTGACACAAATTGAGATTGAATCTGTGACAAATCGATGTGTGCTGGGAACAGGCAACTATCAACAACATCTCTTCAGGAACTGGGTTTTTCTAAATTGATCTTATCATTAACTATTAAGCAAGTGGCACAATCCATTGAGAAAAAAAAGCTGGCATTTATCTATGACATTTTAAAAAATTCAATCAATCGCATTTTGGTTTGGAAAGCAGGTGGATGGAATGTGCTCTTGAGAAACCTTAGTGGGAGTATCCATGATGCACCTCACTCATACCTCGTTTTGGTGAAACTCCACCTAACATCTCGGACAGAAGTTGGTGATAACTCTCTCCAGCTTTCTTGTAACCCGTTTGATTCTCAGTGTCCTACCAGGACATGACATGAGTTATTTTAGGATGATGTCATCCTGGATTATTTTCACTGTGGCTCCTAAACCATAGGTCATCGTCCTTATCCTCCCTATCTCCTTGAGATATTGTATGTTCAAATCCACATTTAAATAATCTGTTGACTGGCATATAGAGAAATCAGCGTTGTGCTACTTCAGTGAGTGACGACTATGTGACATGATGGCGATGCTAAAGTATTGAATTAACAACTTTTTAATTGTAAATAGATGTGAGAACCAGGATACAAATACAATACATTAACAGATTATATATGAGCCTATATACATACGTATATGACTACTGACAGTATTAGCTGCAGCTACTAAAGTTGTACTGATGGATTTACAACAACAAAAAAGGCATTGAAAAGACTAAAAAGCAAACATTCTTATCTCATCTCTGACTTCTGTCCAACTCGGAGCGTGTTATAATCCTCTGCTCAGCAGAATTCTAGCGAGATTGTGTTAGGCTGTGCTGTTAACTAAGTGATTGCTTACCCATGGAGAAGGATACTGGCGAGCTGTGGTTCTCGTTGTGAAACTGAAAACTGTGCCTCTCGTGTAAGAGAAGATGGCCCGCACCTGGAGAGGTGTAGTTTGGCCGCTGACAGAACAGGTGAGTTTAGGATTACACTAATTAATAAAGGAGAGGTTAAAAGGAATGATGTGGGGAATGGGGGGTGGGAGCATTTCTGTCCGTGAATTATTGATTTTCTTTTTTACGCGACCTCCGTACGGATTCGTATTACCCCTAATCGTCCTGTAGAGGAGGACAGGTGAAATGTATGGATCCTTCACTCCACTTGACCTGACCTGGGCCACTTTCATTTCATCACCTGTTTGGGGCGAGCGGTAGAGTTACCCGGTGGGAAGGGTAGAGGGGCCCCAGCACAATACGGACCACATGTCACTCAAGTCCAGTTGTCAACAGTGGTGAGGTAGGGATGGCCTTTTGCCTTTGAAGTGGATCCATTACGATGGAGTAACTGAATTTGCTGATCCCACAACTGAACCAAAAAGTGCACCGACCTCATTTATCACAGAAACAGCGAGTTTTATTGCCATTGTGGTGTTACCGTCTGGTCTTGGGTGGCCAGTGCTAGACAATGGGGGAGCAAGTCTTCATGAACCCGGTAATGGGTGGAGCTATCACACCAAAATAATCATTGTGTGACTTCTTTGAACCAATCAAAATACTGCTCTCCGTAGCAAAAAAACTAAACAATGTATTGGGTTCAACAAAAGAGTCAGCGTGACAACACACCATGTCTCTACCTGTGTCAAGGTTTCTGAGACTTCTCTGGTCTCAGAAGACTTCTCTTCTTCTGAGACCATTCATAGCCAGTGTCCAGCCATTGGCCTGGATCGACGCATGACCCCCCAAGCTCTTCTGTCCTTCCAGTTCCAGTGCGGTCTCGTGTATGTTGTTTTCCTTATCTGTACCCTCAGAAGAGTGTAAACATTCCCATTCTTCCACCTGTGAAAGCCAAGTGCCAAGTCCTGAGTTACAGCACACTGGTGAGGGCTGGGCCTGGAGCCCTTGTGTCATGAGGTCGTGAGTGAGCGCCACTCAAAACGTGGCCTGGGCACCTGCCTCCATTGTGCTGAGTCTGCACAACTGTCTACATTCGTATTGTACTTCCGTGATGTCACCTGACTGGCTGAAAAGGGTCTCTGTCTTTTTTTTTTTTTTTTTTGGGGGGTGTTCGCTTTGCAATGCCTTACGACTTTGTGAGTACAAATTTGACAGGGTTACAACCAGGGGTGCACATAAGTGATACGCCAGTACGCATTCGTGTCCTCGAATGTTAATTGTGTACCAGCCAAGACGACAAACTTTTGAAACATACGTGACTTCGATCAGTCCATCACTGGTAAGTTAACTAACTTAGTTAGTTAGTTAACTTACCAGTGATGGACTGATCAAAATTAAAGTCACGTATGTTTCAAACGTTTGTCGTCTTGCTTGGTACGCGATTAACATTTGAGGACGCGAATGCGTACTGGTGTATTACTTATGTGCACCCCTGGTTATATAGGACGGTAACGCGGCAGCAGTGCTCAAAACGTTACTGTGTCTAGTGATTCTGGGAAATGTCCCTGCGATGGTGGCAAGCTTGCATGGCACTTTTAAGAGGTTAAAAAAAAGAAAGTTTACTAAAACGTTTTTTCCTAATCACCTGGTAGGCTGGGCCTGTTTGAGACAACAGGGAACACGGAGAAAATGACATTTTTTTCTTGCACTCAATCAAGTTCATGTTAAACCACACAGCAGAAAGAAATGTCTGTTTTTGTACTGCTGCTGCTGTTGTTCTGGAAAAAGAACACAGACCCGTGCCAGGCATCCCGAGGTGAAAGTGTACGATACCCTTTCACCAGCAACCTTAGATGAAGGGTGTCAAATGGGCCCGTTTGAGCTGATTGACATGTGCGTGCTCTTTGTCATGAGCGGCCGGTGTCAGGTGACCGGCCGTGTCCCGGCTCGTGAGCCGACTCTGACGTCTCCGGCGTTCGCGGGGGGCGTTCGGACGCTCAGTCTTTGTCCTGCGAGGTCTCAGTCGGGTGATTAGCTTTCCTACAGGGTCGTGGTCTTATTGCCGTTGTTGACGTGCTGTGATGCTCTCCGCGGTAAAGAGCATGTTTGTGAAGCCTGCCAGTAACTCTGCACATTGCTTCCTCCGGTTAAGCCAGCGAGTATCACGCTTACTCTGGCTTAACTTTGAGCGTCAGGCGGCGGGGGGAGGGTTGCGATCGGAGTACCTGTTACCTGAGGGTTGCGGGTTCGACTCCCCACGATGGGGCACTGCCGTAGTACTCGTGGGCGAGGATCTTGGCCTGTACTGCTTCAGTAAATGTCGCGTTGTAATGTGTAAAAGGATAAATATGCAAACTATAAGCTACCTGTATGTAAGTGGATTTGGATAAGGACATCTGTGGAGTGAATACGTGGTGTAATCTGATATGCCTTACTATACTGCTCACCATGCGAGGCATTTTGAATACGTGCTTCTGTATCGTTGCGCCATTGCTCAGTGGCAGCCTAAATCTGTCAAACAGAACAAGAAAAGAAATGCACCAATCAGAATCCCTGAATATATATTTTAATATAAACCTCAATGTGTCTAGATACTCTATTTCTAGCATGAGGGTTTTTTTCCCCTTGGGTCCTAAATAGACCCCCCCCACTTCCCCATACACACACATTCACTGATTTGTCCATAAAATTCTTGGTTGCTCCAGAGTGCAGACATGTTGATAGTGATTGGTAGGAGAAGCAGGGGACCGTATCGAACTCTGTACAATGCCTTTTCACCAGGGTGTGGTATATGTTCCCGGTAGCCATGTGTGTCTGAAACAACCCTGCCATATGGCACTTTTCATTGCCACTACAACGACTATATTCCTTTACCCTCTTCTCCTGGGTGTGGCTAAACCATGTGATCACATTGTCCAGTTGCAATGCAGATAGCCTCGGTTGTGCTTGACGAGCATGGTCTGAACGCGCACGAAGGATGTTTTTGATATGTGTATATATTTTTGGGGAGCAAATTAGGCCTTCACCACGTGCAATATGGCTGCCAACACTGCCAGCGCGGTATGCATACTTGTCGTCTCCTAAGCTTTTGAGTTTTCTGCGTGTGTCACCGAAAGGCTCTGGGCCATTAAGACATGTTTATGTGCTGTTCAGTGCAATTGGCATCGAGACTCTGAGCTGCTGTACTAGCTGTGCTCATTGCACACTGCAGGGGCATTGACACCTGGCACGACGCGTTCAGAAAATGGGCCAGTGGAAAATTGCAGAGCAAACCTATTCTGTGCTTTTTTTCTCTGTATGGAGGACACAACGTCTGACAACAGCAAGCGTAGAGGCTCCTTTTCTGCATTCCTTCACTTCGGCGAAGAAAACCGTCTCTCTGGAGCGGCGCCTGGCACGGGTACGGACACTCCTGCACGTCGTTGATGATGCCGCACCCAAACTGGGACCTCGAACCCGAGGGGGTCCACATGGTTCAGGCTGGTTCGTGCCGCACCCAAACTGGGACCTCGAACCCGAGGGGGTCCACATGGTTCAGGCCACCGTATCGCACGTGGGGACGATGTGCAAATTCGACTCCTCTCGACATCTCTCGACCGATCGTCACGAAACTATGGAAACGATCGTTGTCACCCTCTTGAAGCCACTCTTCAGCGTGTACAAACGATAACTTCACATCAATGAAGTAACTTGTGTAACTGGGCCCTAATGGGATTGGAAGGCCTTTGTGGGCGCTTGCAAAAATCGATGTCCCCTTTTCTTGGCAAGTCTTCTGGATCTTGTCCAAAACCTTTGTTCTCTTCTTGATATTAATGTAATATAATTGTTGTAATCATGTCGCCAGGGGGAGAGTACACAATTTCCTCTGTGTTACAACTCTTGCACAGCCACAAAATACATAGCATAACTAGCGATTTGAATGGTCTTGCAAGCGAGCAAAGTGTACACGACGCATTGTAAATACTACGTTCTTTTGAATAAAACAATGTTTTCGTTTTTTTTGTAAAATACTAGGGCTTAAATATTACCTGTGTGTCGTTTTTTTTTAAACGTTACTGTATCTTTTTTTTTAATGCATTCCCCACTTTGGTCTGCCGGATGTGATGCAAGTGTTGGTGTCAATAGAACAATCCGGAACTAGAGCGGAACTGAGGGAAGGGAACAGGACCAGTTCTCCTATCCTGTTTCCATGGTGATGTGTGTGGAACGACAATGAGAATTGTTTTTGTTGGTGGTGGCCATCAAAAATGCATTTCCTTTTTCCTCCTCCACTTCTTTTTTTTACATTTCTTTCCGTTATTTATTTATTTATGTCCGATTTCTTGCTACCGTTCTACGCTTATGGATTCAGCTTGTTTACCCCCTCTGTGAACTGCAGACGGAACGTGAAGAGCAGCCACCTGAGCACTACAAAGAGAAAGTCCAATAAAAAAATATGTGGGAAAAGTGACACGTATGCTTGAGTTGCTTCGCTGTTGTGTTTTTATTTGAAGTCTTATAATCCACAATACGTGCAGCGGTGGACTTGACCAAATGCCTTGTAACCTCACGTTTTTATCATCGTTCTATAAACTAATATTATAGGTCAATCAATTCAGACAAAATTATTTCTTACTGGATTAAGTATATGAAACCTGGGGATGATTTACAGCCATGTCTGTACATTTATGTGGCCTTATCCGGGCAACTCACTTAGATTAGAGTCATTTTTATACGCATATAATTTTATAACGTATAATAATTCATTTTTATACGCGTCATCCATTTATACATACAACTCTTTCCCAAATCGATTCAGATTCAGCACTTTGTTCAAGGGTATTCCCCCACCAGAGAATCAAACCTCAAGTCCAGCCACTTGACAAATAACTAACAGACCAACCACACTTTCCGTTTCTGACGATTATAATAATTCTCCCTCGTACACCGGCTGCGATGCGCGTGCTCGTGCTCGCCGTCGCGAGCTGACTGTGCGCGAGCGGCCTTAAAAGGGGGAGAGAGAGGGAGCGCGCATCACGTGGGGGCTTGACGCTTTGATTAGCATAACAAGATGAGTCCATCCTCGTCACTTATCCCCCTTTGGGAAAATGGGAGAATTCCTCTTTTTTTGAGGAGGGGGTTTGGGGGTATAATCTGTGGCATTAACCTTTCTGAGTGATGGCATGTTCTCGGTGTGGCGGTGAAGGGCCTCTCGTTCTCTGTAATTGGCCGATCTGTTGATGATGACCCCCCACCGACTCTTCCCGGTTTGATTGATCGCTGCTCTGATATTAATGTGTGGCCGTATGATCGTTATTCGCAGCGATGGGAGCATATTAATATTGCCCGTGCCAGGACTGAAGGTGAAAGCGAGGATTTGCTTTTTATTGAACCGGCAGGGGGTTGTAGCAGAGAAGAGGCTCGCTGATGTGATAAGGTCTGAGTCATACGCTGACCAGCATGTGCCTCGCCCAGTGGCGATTACAGACCCTATTCAGGGGGGCTTCAGTCTTTCATCTCAGCCCCTCTGAAAATGTTGGGGAATGTAACAGTAAATTAATTACAAATGTAGGCTTGTGCTTTGCATGTGTACATCTCACATTCTCATTGGGGGCTGAGCCCCCCCCCCTAAAGGTCAAATCCTGGAATCGCCCCTGGCCTTGCCCTTACATTGTTGCTCAAAATAGGTTGTATCACCTCATCTAAAAATGTGGCTCCTTCTCAGAAATCATTCATTATTACAACACTTTGAATGTCCATAGGCTACACAGAAAATAAACATGACCCTCCATCTTTGTATTGTTCATTTTTAATATAGAGGATAATGTGTAATATAATGTCCTTTAATATAATTGCAGCCACAGACACACACACACACGCAAAGAGGAAAATGCACCAGCCCTGTATGAGCTTATCAAAGGTACCACTTTCAATTATCTCTGATGTATAAAGAGTAAACTAATCGATAAGCAAATGCAGGTTTTTACCTTTATCTTGCTGAAAGCAACACTTCAAGGATGGGGAACCATTGCCATGCACAAGGGTCTGTTGCACCTTAAAATAATGTGGGTATGTCCAAAAATTGTGGTTCAATAACTGTTGTACCAATGTTTCAATGATCAGAGAGTGAACAAGATGGTGTATAATATGTTATTTTGTTGATCTGTAGGTTGGAAAGTTAGGTCCGATACAGCCACCTGGTGGATGAATATAGTATTGCAATATCATTGTTTTATTTTAACATAGAGCAATAATTCCAATACACGCATTACTGCAAAAAAGTGTTATTTTTCAATGGAACATAAAGTATATTCATTTCAATTATTCCATGAATAATATGGGGATTTTTTTGTTATCGGAAAAATAACGCCGACCAATGGAAGCATGTCACTTATTTCCGAAAGCGTAATGTTTTGTCCTTAGCTCCCTCTAGTGGCCAATGTATATATTTTGTTGAATCATTTGTTAGCTATCAGTAACTGCCTATAAATATGAATAGATGCCTATGCGTGCGCACAAAATTAAAATAATGCCTTACCTACGGTTATAATGAAAATGTTTAATGTTTTTTCCCAAGTAGAAGGCTAAGATAAAGCATATTTATTTTCACCTCAAACAAAAAAGCTAATTCTACAAATGATTAAAACAAATAAAGTGCGCGTCATTTTAGACTACAATGAATTACAGCTACGACCGCAGCAGTCATTGCCACGTACTTAAATATGATCAAACATTAACAGATAATAGATCATAATGTTACACCATTACATCAAAGATACGGTGTTTTTAGATATGTGTATAAGTTGTCAATTACATATAGGTAATTCCACAAACATCTGAATGCATTTCAAAATGTACAATGTCATCGTATAATTGCGTAAAAGTGCATGTCAAAAAACGGCAACAAGTGATATTTTACATAATACAAAATTTGCCACTCGCATGCCGCCCATTTCATTTTCGCTTCACCTAACGTCGTTAGCCTACTTTTCGCAAAGAAATGGTTCCTGGCGTTGCACAATAAGGTCGCCGACTTCGCATTTACCGACAATACCGTGGTGGGATACCCTAACACAGCTGTCATTAGTACAGTAAGATGACGTCTGCCCCGCCGTCACATGACCCTACTCCTTACAGTAAAAAACCCAACATGGCAGCGACGGTGGCTATCGCACTGTAACTACAGCAACACTTCCACAAATACGGCAGCGGGAGCACGGATCCGGCCCGCCGACTGCTCTCCGACCGCAGGCATGAGGGACAAGCAGACGCGGAAGAAAGGGAGGACATGGGCAGAGGCTGCCAAAACGGTAATAAAGCGCATTCGGTTCGCCGTTTTGTTTTCGCTTGTTTTCAAATGGCTAAAGCAGCTCTCGGCTCCCCACTAGTGCAACTAGGTGTTTATGAGTTCATGACCCGCTGGTGGAAACGAGATTATTGCGTGTGCAAAACGCAAGGCCTGCTTCGCGGTCGGTCAAGCCACGGGAAAGACATTATTTTTTTTAAATTCTTACATCGGGTGCTTTTTTTGTGCGTCTCTCCCTCTCCCTCTCTCGCTCTCTCTCTGTCGGCGCGAGATTAGTTGCTTGCCTTGACATTGCTTGCTTTCTGTGTGGCGAACTTCTGAGATTTTTCCTGTGCGGCGTTTGTTTTCTTTAGCGCCCAGACCCGTTCTGTGCGCATGACATTACCGTGTTGCCCGATCACGTACACACGGTCCCGTCTGCGCGCAAGTGTTTGACGTTTGGTCGACTGTTGCGGTGAAATAACGTTAAAATAATGTACTTTGGTGTCTTTTTGCGGCTTTGGAGGGACTTTTACGAAGCCACTTACCCCGCTGGAGGTGCACGAAACGAGCGTCACTGACAGTTTGAAACAATAACGAGCGGTGCGTTGATGTGGGTAACATTGTAGCCGACAAGTACCTTGACGTTGCCCGCAAGAGAGAGGCGGTTTTTAACGAAGCTAGCGAGAATCTGGAAACATGTTAGCCGATGTGCGATCTTTGAATGGTCGTGTAGTGTTTGTGTCGCCGTGAACGCAACTGTGTAATTGTGTCATTTTGTTTGCCAAGGGTAAAGCCAACGTCAGTCCGCCAGCTAGCTGTTCTTCATCGCCTCGACAGCCGGCTAGCTAATTAGCTAGGTACCATAGGCGAATGAACATAACGCTACATAAACACGAAGCTACACTTACGAAGTCACAATTCACGTGTTGATGTGTGTTGATTTCAAGTGTTGTACTTTGGCCAGTCGTTGTATCTAAACAAAGAGCTGTGCACAGTGTGTTCTACATGTTGCACTTAGCTACATGCTAAATGTTACACGATTTGATTGGGATATTCAGTTAATTCGCGAACAGGAGTAGCGCCATAAAGTTTTGGTTATTTTACCTTGAGCAAAACCTTAAATTGGGGTGCGTCGCAATGGCACACAGCTGATACCTGCTGAAATGGTCTTTGGTTTTCAACTTTGGAGTTGAAATCGATGACAGTGTAGACTAATTACAGTTCGCTTACCGGAAAATGGTTTGGAAATAATATAATTCAATCATTTTCAAACAGTTACAAACTTGTCGTTTACATTATTTTAGTAAGTTGTAAAGACATAATCGCGTGTTTACATTGTTTTAGTAAGTTGTAGAAGTGTATTTAGCCTACTGGTAAAGCCTTAGGATTTGGAACTGCAAATTCAGATTATATTTTTCAGTGCTATTTGTGTATTCGCCGTGCACATGACGGTACTGTATATAGTTTGGACTAATTGCTGAAACACTGATGTGTTAGAGTCCTGTACATTACTAATGTTTAAATAAAGTTAAATGTAGAAAAACATTTTCTCTGTTTATTTATATTTTCTATAAATATATGCCCTTAATATTTTACTGTTTTAATGCCCATTCTTAAGTATTTCTTTATGGTTAAATATATAGTTATTTGTGATCTATTTTCTGATCCAGTAATGCAAAAATATTATCCATGTTAAATTATTTTATTATCAATTTGTTGCCATGATACTCAAACTAGCAGGTTACGTACGATTATTTGCGCAATCAAAATGTTGGCTAGGATTTTCAGCCTTTTTATCCTGTACGGTCTTCTGAATCTACTTTCTGGGAGTTTTATTCACCATTATGTTTTCATTCTAAAATATTAAATAGGCTGAAAGAAATAAAAAAAAAACAAGCACAGGTGATTACAGAACCTCACCCCTTCGGTTTCAACCTGGCCCTCTGGTGGTTGAGAATGCACACTGCACCTCTAATGTGGACAGATGGATGGTCAGACATGGCCTACTCAGCCAAATGTAGTATTTAAATGAAGTAAAGAATAAAAAAAGAAACAGCTACCAAAAAAGTGTTCAGGTGGAATTCCTGTGACCCCCCATCCCCCACACACACAATCCCATGTTGCAAAGATTTACAGGTTTGCAGGGTTCTCTCAACCTCAGAGGCTAACATGTGGGGGCGTTCATTACCGTAGATCACGGCTGGACTATTGACAATGAAGTAAATAGCAGATTCGTACACCGCAGGGGGCGACAGGAAAATGTGGTAAATCTGCTTGATTGTCGATGGAGGCCGTTCGCTCTCGAACATCCACGCAGATGGAAAGTATAGAGCCACATCGATTTGGGAGTGTGTGAGAATCGTTTGAAATGTGCAATACAGGCCTGGTTTTGTTCAGATACCATTGTGCGATTGGTGTCTGGTAATTGGCCATTGTATTAACATTAAGGCTATTACCCAGTGCATGGTCTACTGGTCCTATATCATATTTATTTGTAGCCCACTGTTCAACTAATGCAGATTTGTAATCCTTATTTGAAATGATAGATTAGAAGTCTTTCCGTAAAATAATATGTGAATAGTTACATGTGGCCACGGCTACTTCAAAACCGACCACATAGTTTGCTATCACCAATATGTTGTTATATAGCTACTAACAGAACCAAGAGGTGAGAATATGTACAGTGCCTTTCAAAAAATGTACTTTCTTTAAAAACAAAAACATGTGGCTAAGTAAATCAATAGATTCACCATAAACATGAACTTTGATTTTCCTTTTAAACTGGAAAACTTCTGGAATCACAAATATTAATCTGAATATTGTTGGGATATACCAAACCGATTGGTAGGTCAGTAGCACAGACCTTGTATCTCATTATTCTGCACAGCCACTTCATGGCCACTGACATTGAAGAATAAACTAATTTGGCATGTGTCATTTTTAAGTTCTCTGTAAGAAGCCTCTGTACAGAAATGTCCACCAGTTTTTACATGGAATCTGAGATGAGACTTTTGCGATTGTATTCTACTCATTTAATTAAATGTATTTATTTTTTTGATGACTTGCTCACTGGCATGACTGATACACTAATCAAGAGCAACTTAAGTAGCTCACATTTGTACGTAGCTGGATATTTACTGGAGATGTTTCAGGTTAAGCGTCTTGCCCAAGAGTGGAGAGCCCAGTGTGGAATTTGAACCTCCAAGCTTCTGAGCACAAGTCCAATTGCTTAACCCTGCCGCTTGCCTGCAGTCCCTCTTTTACACTGAAATAGGTCACTTTTCCTCAGATCAGGCAACTTTATACAGCATTATGCTGTCACCAAGGTGATATCCACTAAGGGTCAGGCTATCATGCCACCGAGTGGTGTGTGCTGAGCTGAGACTGTAGCCTCCGGCTCTTAGCCTTCTTTCTATCATTTGGTAACAGTACATTGTTTGTATATTAGTATATGTTTACACACACACACACACACACACACACACACACATATATATATATATACGAACAGGTATACCCCGTTTAACGTGGGGTAAGCATGCACGCAGAAAAGACCGTAAAATTAATTAATTATTATTATTTTATTTTTTTTTTTTTGCAGTGACGAGGGGTCACTTTAACATTGAACTAATCGAGATGCCTTCCTAATCAAATAATTCCTTCCCTTTTTCAGCCAACAAAATACACATGATGTATACGGTAGAGGACATATAAATCAATAATAAAACAATCAATACAAGCAGTATATAAACAAGTGAGAGGTAATAACTTGTATTTAACGTTACACGTTCAATTAAACTGTACGTGAACGTGGCAGCCTTGGAATACGGTGCGAGTGAGTTTAATGCTCTTTCCTTGAATTTTGGCCAATTTAACACTCAACACTGGAATAGCTTAAAAGAAGACAGTTTTTTAACTGCAGTTGCATGAAAGTGCTTTTAACTAAAAGATGAAGTAGCTGGTAAGGACTTTGTTTGCTTTTATTCAGTATACTGAGCATGTAGATCAAAGCTAGAAGCAGTCAGCAACTTGTAGTTGTTTAGAGTGATATATTGACTCACAATGAATTTTATTAGTTAAATAAAAATAGCAATGATTTTTTCATGTGGGTCTAACAGTGTTATAGCAAGTCAGCGTTAAACGGGGTATACCTGTGTACACTTTAACTGGCCCTGCACATCACTGTTGGCCACCAATAGCCTCCACTAATGCCACATACATACAAGGTGGCCCTTAGGCTGACAATAAGGCTTTGACTGACACAGTCTCATTGCACTTGTGAAAAAGTGGTATATACAAATATATATTGAAATACCATAAACCAAAGCAAAAGGATTAGACTAATGTTTTCAGTGTAATGGCATGCGCCACCAGCCCTAGACATGGCAGGCTCAAGCCTGGTCTCTGGCATCAGTTCACTATGAGCAGTCTGAAACAGAGGGGCGTTGTTGCATCCTTCCCACCAGGGACAAAAACGATGCTTTTTATGCTTGTGTTCCTCGCTTATATGGTAGAGCACAGACCTGGGCATGGAGATGTTTGTACACTACGACTGGATGTGTGTCAAGGTGTAGAGATTGATTCGGTTTCCAACCACTGATCCAGGATCAGTATTACAATTTGTTTGCAGTTAGGAAAAGACATGAGTAAACTGACCATGATTTGATGTTTTTTGGGGGAAGAAGAATGCTACCAAAGGAATGAGCCAAAATGGTATTTCAATTGTTCCTAATCAAACTCTAATCAAATTTCCAGACAAGAATGATGTAATGGAAAAAACCTGGATTTGAATTGTGTCAAGATGGGAGCAGATTAACCAGGGCAACCATGTTCTCGTGATGATCCCATTCTCTTAGAACAACAAACTTTCCAGATGTCTGTTTAATTTAGTTAATTTAATTTAATTAATACATAATTATAAGCAAGTTATGCTTGTGCTCCTCTCTTATATTGTAGAGCACAGAGTTGTGATGGAGAGCTGGAGATGTTTGTACAGGTAACTGCCAAAATAAAGGAAACACTTGAGTAAATGTGGGATACAACGTGTATTGAAAGCAGGTGCTTCCACACAGGTGTGTTTCCTGAGTTAATGAAGCACTTAACATCCCATCATGCTTAGGGTCATGTATACAAATGCTGGGCAGGTCCAGTTGCCCATTGTTTTGACTACCGTGGCTAGAAGAAGAGATCTCAGTGACTTTGAAAGAGAGGTGATTGTTGGGGCATGTTTGGCAGGAGCCTCAGTGATGAAGACTGCTCAACTTGCTGATGTTTAATGAGGTACAGTGGCTAAGGTGATGTTGGCATGGAAGTCTGAGGGAAAGACCTCATCAACTCGGGGCAACTGTGGTTGAAAATGCATACTCCTCGACCGTGATGTCCAGGTATTGGTTCAAGATGCAGGGCAAAACATGAGCAACTCTGAATCAATTGACTGCAAATATCAATCTAGGGCGTGAGTAGGCAGTTTCATCAGCGGTCCACTCGGAACTTCACAGAGAGGGATACTATGGTCAGGTTGCAGTGCATAAACCTCTTATTACACCTAAAAATACATGTTTGCAAGTAAAATAGTGCAAAGAACACAGGCAGTGGTCTACTGAGCAGTGGAAAAAAGTCAAATGGTCAGATGAGTCATCCTTCACCCTGTTCTCAACAAGCGGACGACTGCATGTGTGGTGTGTGCCAAAAGAAACCTACAGGCCCGAGTGCTTGTTTCCTACGGTGAAGGGTTCTGGCAGCTCAGTGTGGGGTGCATTCTTCTGCCATGGCTTATGTCCAGTCAACCCCTTAGAGGGCAAGGTAAACACCAATAAATACAAAGCCATTCTGAGTGATCACTTTCATCCTATGGTGAATCCTGATGGGAGTGGTCTCTTCCAGGATGACAGTGCCTCCATCCACAGGGCACGAGTGGTCACTGAATGGTTTGATGGGCATGAAAACGATGTAAACCATATGCCATGCCCGTCTCAGTCACCAGATCTCAACCCAATTGATGACTTATGGGAGATTTAGGAGCGGCGCCTGAGACAACGTTTTCCACCACCATCAACAAAACACCAAATGATGAAAATGTCTCATTTCAGACTGGTGTAGCTTGCCACCAAGAGTTCCAGACACTTTTAGAATCTATGCCAAGGCGCACTGAAGCTGTTCTGGTGGCTCGTGGTGGTCCAACGCCCTATTAAGACACTTTATGTTGGTGTTTCCTTTGTTTTGGCAATGACCTGTATATATGTACGTATATAATTTAAAACTACGGTTGAAATATTACGCTAAATGAATGAAGGTGGCCATGTCCTCTGGGTACTGAGGATTTAATAACTCAGAGAAGCGAGTTGCAAATCTGCAGGATTTTGGCACCACAGGATAATTGATCAAATTATGCATCTTAAGGGTTTGGATGGAAATGAAAACCAGAAACAACTCTTGAGTGCCAGGACCAGGGTTGCCTACCACTATTTTAGAGTATAGCTTGTTGTAAAATGTTTTTTAACTCTTGTTTAACCAGTTACTCATTGAGATTAAGATCTCATTTATAAGAGAGAGCTACCCAAGAGGGCAGCATACAATTAGTTACCAACAACAGTACATCAGAACATACATATTTAGCCATGTTTACCACAATAAATTCATAAATGATAACAAAATGTGAATACATCTCAATGTATTATTTAAATTATGTATTATTTAAATGTCATGCATTTCTAAAAAATTATAAGAAAATTGCCAATGCCAATCAAAACAGTATCAACAGCGCCATGTGATTGGATCGACAACACCTATAGTAAATAATACATCATGAAATTATGGATTTTGGTCTGAGTGTTCCTTTCCGGGACTGACAAAGGACAATACTGCGGCAATGGACGTTCTGTACCGTAATATAGCACTGGGAACCTCCCCTCCCTAGTTAACATACAGACAGGAGGGAAGGAACGTATCTGATTAGTCTAAAGATATGACTCTGCGAGCCTCACATTCTGTAAAAGGAATATTGCGTGATAACAGCCCCTCAGTGTACATGTGAACATGTGAGAATACAACCCTGGGAGAAACTGTGTGAGAAAAGTACACCCAGATTTCATGCAGATTATGTCAGATTAGACAGAGCCAGTTTTATGTTATCCATCTGATAGCAGCAGTTCAGCCGGCTCGTTAAAAAAGAAGAGCAAATCTTTTGTCTTGAAAAGCCTGTAGCGGAGATACAGTAGCCGCTCCCCACCAACCCCACTCCACCCCCAGGTTAGGCTGATCGAGGCTGGCACTTTGACTTCGCACTTGATGCTCAGAGTTATGTCTGTGATATATTTGGGTGGGTGTGAAATTTCAATTGTAGAATGTGCCACAGCCAATTTACCGTGAAGGGGAACAGAACGTTCTGTGAACAAAAACACCCTGGCCAGCGTTGGGTAATGAGAGTAATGTTTTAGCCTACCTTTTATTATATATAAAATGCCACTCTTTTTCATATTTTGTCCATATACACAGCTACTGTATATACAGTACCTAAATACCGTACTCAAGCACTGGAGGCCCAATTGGATACTGAACCCCAACCGCCCAGTTCTTTAAACTCATCTGAGGAATTATATTGAACAGCTTCACTGCGTCTAAATGTTGGCTGAAGCTATCGTGTTGAAATAAGACCAGCAGATTTTGTTTGGCAAAAAGAACTCAAAACCTCAACTGATTTCATTAGGCTGTTTGTTATTCCATTCATTTTATATGCTAGCAAAAATATTATTTTAATTTTAATGATCAGTGTTACATCTCCATCTGTTGGGTTGTTTTGCAACAGTATTAGTTAACTACCACAGAAATGAGTGTGGTGATTAAAAATGTTCTGAGTCTTAAAAGGATGGAAATGTCACAGAACGTGCCAATACATATTGCAATGACACCGTGGCAACATCTGTCAGTTTGTTGTTGAACAGCGGTCATCCAGCCTCACTGAATTGGTCATGTGACATAGGCTCATGGGTGGAGCTACAACGAGCTGTCAATCATTTATTTGTTTGAACCAATCAAAATGTTTTTGCTCTCCACAGTTAAACAGTGATTCGTTTGCAGCATTGAGTCACTGATAGAATATGGTAGCTCACATTATTTAAGTTTAACGAGGCCTCATTCTCCCATCGCAAGGTTCTTAAAGGCCATTCCCACCTGAAAATATATGCTACTTATAACAATAAAAAATACAATGATAATAACTATCGAATTAAGCTTGACCTATAACGAGAAATGTCAAAGCAATCCCTCCCAGAGCCATTTATAGAATTGTTCTCTTACGCTAAAATATTTTAACCAATAGAAATGCTTTCTGTTGTTACTCCAGTGGGCCAGGTAAAGGAGTCATAAGTCTTTGGTGTTCATACTTTTCTTTTTGTTTTTCTGAAGTGAGAGGCGACAGGTGACAGCAGGGAATAATGCAGTTGTGGCAGATAATGCCGTTAGGTCAGATATCAATCGCGGGGTGTATGAGTGTTGAGTGACGTGTGTACATTAACAATAAAAGCAGTGTGTAGATGCAAGATAATGATTTATAGTTGTTGTTAGTTATTGCTGTGGTTATCTGTTCTGGTGAGAATGGCCCTTTACCTCTGTGTCCCCAGAAGAGACACTATGGAGATGCACCATAATAAAAGCATCAGTCTAATTAAAACACAACAGGAGATGCTTGCAATTTTTGACCAAAAAAAAAGATTAATTTCAGTAGAAACGTGGGTTTAGGATTAAAAGTATAGATTCATCAGGAAAATCCATAAACATGTTGTTTTTATCAGCTCTGTGTTGCTATTCTGTGAAGCACTTGAAGCTTGTCTGGTTGTTGTGCAAACAGTGTGGCAATAACAGCAGTGAGGGAAACCGGAAGGTCACGGACATAAATCTTGGGTGGGGCATTGCCAGTGTACCCTTGAGCAAGGTAATTAACCTGACTCTCTTCAGTAAATATCCGCATGTTTCCCTGCTAATGGATGGGATGTAAAACTGAATTCTAGCTGAATTCAGAGGACCCCCATGAGTCCAAATTGAGTAAACGTTCAGGTATGCTCTCATTCTGTTTATGGAAAGGTTTGCACAAGGGGAGAAAAAAAACCCCACCATGGTTTGATGCAACTAATTTGCCCCTATAAAACCCAACCTTTGGCCTTTCCGTAGTTCATCATGTTCTACAAGGTTTTTTCTCCGCTGCTGAATGACTATTTGAAACGTCCATATTTGGAGTTAACGTGGGTTTTTGGTTACCCTCGGCTGTCAAAAGAGAATCCTCGCTCCGGATAGTCTTTGTTTTGGTGAAGCTTTGAGAAAAACCTCATCTCCACCCACGCCCTCTGGGCCTGTCCGTGGGAGAGAGAGAGAGAGAGAGAGAGATGACATCAGTGACGGAAAATCCACTTAATCTAATGATCCATCATTCCTGACATTCTGCCTTCTTCCTCACTGTCAGGGCGACAGTAAAAAGTTGTTCCATGTTTACACAATGTCAGGTTTCTGGAAGTAATGGCTAATTGTCTGCTTGTTTGTGCTTGTGCTTGTGGCCTACGCTTCACAAGTTTGCAAAAAGAAAAATCAGGGGGATGCTGTTCCCCCAAGGGAGCCTTACGCCCTCTGCCAGGAAAATGAAAGGGGCCGTCGATGCCGCTAAATCCCGTAACCTAAAAGGCCAGCCGTTTGCTAATTTGTGGTTGTTTATTTTGTTAGGTTCTCAGCCCATATTTTTCTACTTATTTCTATTTTTCATTCATTTGATTTGTTTTTTACTGGAAATCAGGTTTTGTTATGGAACCGGATGCAGAGTGTTCAGCGAGAGTGACGTGTTCGTGGTGCCCTTTTTACCGGGCGGGTGACTCATATCGGGGAAGAGAGTGGGTTTCCCGGCAAACTCGGTTAATGCGTCGACGCAGCCTGGCTTTCCCGCTGCCAGCCAGCCAGCCACCGCTGACATTCCGCAGGGGCAGCGGGAACAATTAGCAGATCCGTGTCCTCAGCTTGTCCTCATCAGGAATCGGTGGGGGGGGGTGGAGGGGGGGGGGTCACACACGCAGGAAATGAGTCATGCCTTGTTAAAGCTAGCGTTTCTCCTGCTAGCAGTCTCCGGGGCGAGGACAGCTGGGCAGGAACCGCGGACAGGCGTCAACCAGGCCCAGCTGTGTCATCTCCTCTGGGCATGCGAAGCCCGGCGCTGCGTGTGAGACGCTTCTGGGAAGGCCCGGGCCTTCGATAAGGGCCAAGGAAGTGGGAGAGGGTGTTCCCCAGCTCACGGGTCCCTGTTCCCTGTTCCCAGCATAGGGAGTAGACAGCCGCAGTGACCGGTAACCTGGAGGCTTGAGTCACCGCAGCCATTAAAAGACCCTGTGGCTCTTAGAGAAAGGTCCAAAGAATAATGCACCGGGTGTTAACCCTGGTGTCCTGGTCAAATTGGCTCTTCTTCAAATCTGGCCAGCTAAATCACCCAGCCCCTCCTTCCCCAAACCCTCTGCCCCCCTCCCCCCCCCAATCTAAATTGAGTATGCAATCCCTTTTATCACCTATACACCTTTGTTCCCCAATGTCACCACTGCAAAATAAAATGTTTAGAGTTCTCAGTTCACCTTCTTGGTTTAAATGAAGGTTAGGTCTGTAAGAAGTCAGGTCTGTTGTAATAGTAAATGTGGTTCTCTGTGGCTCAGTTGGTAGAGCACAGCATTGGCAACGCTTAGGTTGTGGGTTCAATCCCCACTGGGGCCACATATCCTGAAAATGTATGCATTCACTACTGTAAGTCGCTTTGGATAAAAGCGTCTGCTAAATGGCATATATATTATATATATATATTCACGCTGAGGAGGCTAACAGGTGGTGGGTGATCACAGAGATACTGGTATTTGTTTAGGCCTAACTAAGGTGTGGTTTATTTCCATTAACGATGTCAGCCCAATGTGTGTTCATCTCAGTCCTCTGACATTTATCACAGGGTTTGAAATATGGGTCTGAATTACATCTCAATCTAAAGGTTGGCTGACAAAATATTCCAACCTCAAAAACCTAGTTGCTTTTTTTTTTTTTTCTTTTCTTTTACTAAACAATCTTGTTTCTTCTAACTTAAATGAACCCAGGCTTGGAGTTTATCTTTTGAACAACCAGTTCTGCATAAATAATCACGCTTTTGGATACAGAGCAAACATCAGACCTGCACAGGTCAAATTTCACAGGTCCGTCACACGAAACATTTCCATAGAAAGATTTAACTTGGCATTGTGCCTGTAGGGAGAGATCATCTTACACCCAGTGTCAAGGTGCCTTTAATTCACATTAATACAAGTGAGGGGCAGAAAGGCAGAACAAATCCTACAATGAGCTTGTAATACGACTGCTATGACAATGGTATAATTAGTCAATTCGCTTGGCTGGCTGTTATTTGTGTTTTTCTTTTCACATTCGTAAACGAAAGAGAAACTTGTCTGGTTTCAGGTGTGTGCACATGGATGCATGTTGTGATGTAGGCCAAGCCTTCATTTCTGAGGTGTCCGTTTCAAGAGGTTCAGGCCTATTTACTTTTTATGTTTCAAGGCTACTCTCCTCTGAAACAGAAACAAGTCATCAGGATGAAAGCG
The DNA here is from genome assembly GCA_029706075.1 of Aldrovandia affinis. NCBI lineage: Eukaryota > Metazoa > Chordata > Actinopteri > Notacanthiformes > Halosauridae > Aldrovandia > Aldrovandia affinis. The sequence goes on along the minus strand of JAINUG010000156.1, from coordinate 251,641 downwards.
ATTGGCCTATTTAATGGTACGAAAAGCTGTATCCTAATCACTGCGACTGCCTGGAGACAGGGAAATCAAACTTTGGGATTGCATTAGCTAGCTAGTTTTTTTTCCTAACAAGGTGGCTTGATAGTAATTTTCAGTTAGCCACAGGACAAGACAAGATTTCCTTTTACTCAGTAACAGTGCATATTGAGTATGTTAGCTAGCTTTGCCTAGCTAGCTTATATTATAACTGTGTGTGTGAGACAATACTTATCAGTGGTGCTTTTTAGCTTGCTATAGAGTGGGGGCAGTCATGCTCACTGAGTTCTGATCGAGCCAGTTAACTACCGTAGCAGAAACTTGTGATGCAACTGACTTTCTCTTAAAGTTAACAATGTGTGCTCTCAGGATTGTGCATTGAGGTGCATTGACATTGCGCAGTGCATTTTGAGCTGTGCTATTTAATGTTTTGTGGATATCCGACCTACTCTCACTGTGTCCTGACAAACAGCTGTCACTTGATTCAGTGGATGAAAACATGTGTGTGTGTGTGTGTGTGTGTGTGTGTGTGTGTGTGTGTGTGTGTGTGTGTGTGTGTGTGTGTGTGTGTGTGTGTGTGTGTGTGTGTGTGTGTGTGTGTGTGTGTGTGTGTGTGTGTGTGTGTGTGTGTGTGTGTGTGTGTGTCTCAGAGGTGTGGGTATGGGAGAAAGCAAGTGTTTTGTTGTCACCTCTCTTCTTATTCTGTCGTGTTATATTGTGGCGAGCCGTGTGATTCTTTGCTCCGTATTTCTGAATTGCTACGCTTTTCGCACCAGCACGGTGACAAGAGTTGTCAGGTTATTTTATTCCCCAGAATTGACAGAAATACAGGAAATTAATCTCAATACCTCAAATATTCTCAAGGTTTGAGCATGTAAACTGAGAAATTTGAAGGGTTGTTTATAAGGTTTTAGACAGTTATCGAAGGTTACTTTATTACCCCAAAGTTACAGAAATGCATCAAGTGCACAGACCACCACTTGCTTTGCCCCCCCGCCCCCCTCCCTTCCCCTCCAATGTGCACAAGAACGTCACGCTTTTGAAATGAAATGTCACGTCAGACGCTGTAGAAATTGAGTTATACACGCAGTGACGCTGACTCGTGTGGTTCTGGCGTTCAGTACACCGTGGTGCTCCCAAAACAAGAGGGTTTGTGTCCCGTTTCTGAGCTCTGCGGGTACAGTGCACATTGGAAGTGGCGCTGTACAGGGCTTATAATGGACCCTGCCACGCTGTGACAGTTATTGATTTTTCACAGCTTCTGTGGCACTCTCATTTCAATTCAATTCAATTTTATTTGTACCGCGCTTTCTTACAGAGAACTGTCACAAAGGCGCTTTGCAGAAAACAAGACGATGTGAAAACAAGAAAATGTCAGGCTTGAGCCCCCAAATATCAGAGAATGAGGCAAGTGGGAAGAGAAAAAAACACACCCAACAGTGGCAAGAAAAAACTCCTCAGTGGGAAGAAATCTCAGGAGGAGCTGGTGTTAGTGGGGGGGGCCCATCCTCCGCTGGCCGGCCCGGGTAGTGGCAGACAAATAAATGTCCTCAGATGCCCTTAGAAGGGAAGGTCTAAGGTGCAAAGAATTCATCCAGGCCTCCATTCTGCATCACAGTCTGGCCA